>CM056060.1:97558675-97913675 GCA_029574335.1 Rana kukunoris
GATAGGAAAACTGCCCAAAAACTACCCAAAAAACGCCAGACAAAAAAAAAAGAGAACCAGTTCTCTTTTTTTCCCACCGGGAAAAACTGAGATGGAGCATAAACACGGCCGTGATTCCCGACCAAAGCTCCATCCTAAACAGGAAAACTGGCCATGTGTAGGGGAAAGACTGAACCGAACAGGTTCTCGGCTTTCCCCTCGGGATTTCCGACGAGATATATTACGGAAATCCTGTACATGTGTGTGAGGCATATGATGTTGTTTCTTGGGCAGGGGGAGGATGTAGCCCCCTGGAGTTTAGTCAGGGATGCTCCTCACAAATTTAGTTGCCAGGTCAATTGTTAGAGATCCATTGATTTCTTCCTAAGTTTGGCCTTGTTGTGCTTTTCTCTTCTACCACTTGGTGGTACTAGATATGAGAAGGACAACTGAAGGTCAGGTTATGGGTATGTGGGGTATCTCAGCCAATGGGCAAGGGTTTTCTTGAATCCCTTGGCATGCTGGGGGAGCCCATATATATCCGGGTGGAGTCGGTGATCTGTGTTCTGTGCCACATGGATGACTGTCTGGATGGACGTGTGTTGTATGCCCTGGGCTGCTAGGCCAGAGACTGGGCCTATCCCGGGGGCATCTGGCTGCCAGGCTGTGTGAGGGTCTATCCAGAAGTAAGAGGGCAGTGCAGGATTGGGACTGCTGCTTGCAGTCCAATCAGAAGTGATGGTTCTGACGGCCAGAGAACCTGTCATGGTTGGAAGTAGAGGGAAAGCTGTCGCCACTAAGGGACCAAGCAACTTTACCAGGGACCACACTGAGTAACTGAAGCAAGTACCGGAGCAGCATTCTCACTGAACGGGCATGGTGGAGAGTCAGGAAACTTCAGGCGGTGATGGTGATCAAATCAGGGACCCAACCAGAGGAGGTGATGCTTGCACAGCGGCCTTGTGAGTCCTCCTCATTTGTCCCTCATTTTGGTCTAATCTATATAGATGTATATAAATTGCCCCTTGTATCTATCAAAAAGTGTTTTCCAACGCTAAACCTTTCATCTGATTTCTAATTTGCTGCATTTGTAAATTCCAAAAGCCAATATAAAGGAATCATAGTGGTACAAATAAGTACTTGTGGGTTTAACCAATCTTGTTTTTTGTACAATTCTCCTTTAAGGGGGCGTGGCAGAATTGTGTCTTATGCCTGCATACTTTTGCTGACAGGTGTCCCTCATTCCCATCTCAGAAAGTTTGGAGGTAAGCAAATGGAAAGGTGCCAAAAACACCCCAAAAATGCATGTAGCTGGAGCGCATTTGTGCACCATTCAGGGGGTTAAAACAGGTGATGAGGAGGCATCGTCACTGCTCCTCAAACATGTCTGAAAAGCAATCAGAATCCAGATCACCTTTCAGAGGTGCAGCAACCTTGCTGCACATCTAAACTCAGTATTAAAAGAAAAAAAAAAATAACCTGTAAGACAAAGGCATAATGAGCTAGTATGCATTGCATACTAGCTCATTATGAAATACTTACATTAGAACGAAGTCCTGCAGCAGTGCCCATACACCACTGAGACACCTGACGTCTTCCCTGATGTTTCTAGCTGTGACTGGCCGGAGGCGTGATGACACCACTTCCACGCATGTGCACGGGAGCCACCGGTCACAGCATTTATTATATTGTAGCTTACCTATTCTGGTGTGCTGGCTGCATGAGTTTTCTTTTTTCTTTCTTCTATTTTCATCTGGTGGTCCAGCCAGCAAGTCTGCTGTTTTTCAAAAGCACAAGCTCTTCAGCAGATGCAGCAATTTAGACATTGGATGAAACGTTTAGCTCTGGGAAACACTTTTTGAAAGATAAAAAGTGCATTTTATATACTACAGTAAAACCTTGGATTGCGAGTATAATTCGTTCCAGAAACATGCTTTGTAATCCAAAGCACTTGTTTATCAAAGCAAATTTCCCCATAAGAAATAATGGAAACTCAGATGATTCGTTCCACAACCATTTCTTCATAAGACCTTCAGTTTATAGTCTATATAAAAAGATTATAGCAATGTGATTAGTTGTGTAACCATAAAATGTCCATCCACAAATGGAAGCCTCCACATGGGGATTAGAAGCAAAATCCATCAGGATAAAAGAGAAGAGAGGCGCCTCCAAATATAGCAATATGTTGCACCTTCATTAAAAGCAACCATATTGCTACACTTAGATGCGCCTCTCTTCTCTTTTACACTCAGTTGTGACATGACGCTACTCTTATATCAAGACATCGCTTGTATATCAAGGCAAAATTTATTTAAAAATTTAGCTTGTCTTGCAAAACGCTCTCAAACCAAGTTACTCTCAAACCAAGAATTTACTGTATATGGATCAGACCAAAATGAGGGACAATTGAGGAGGAAAGAGGAACAGAGGAACTTTGCTCCAAATTAACCACTACAGATCCGCGCTATGGACAAATGACGTCCACAGCGCGGACCTGAAGTGCCGGGATCACGTCTTTGGACGTCATGTTGTTGTAATTCCCCGCGCGCGCCACTGGGTGGCACGCAATGGGGAAAAACATTGCACGGCGCATCGCTGAGGAGCCGATGCGTGTGCCTGGCGGCCGCGATGTCCGCCGGGTACAGGCGATCGGCGGGAACACAGCAGGGACGTGGAGCTCTGTGTGTAAACACAGAGCTCCACGTCCCTGTCAGGGAGAGGAGACCGATCTGTGTCCCTTCTACATAGGGACACAGCATCGGTCACCTCCCCCAGTCACCCCCCTCCCCCCACACAGTTAGAACACACCCAGGATACACATTTAACCCCTTCCTCACCCCCTAGTGTTAACCCCCCCAATGCCAGTCACATTTATACAGTAATTAGTGCATATTTATAGCACTGGTCGCTGTATAAATGTGAATGGTCCCAAAAATGTTTCAAAAGTGTCCGACGTGTCCGCCGTAATGTCGCAGTCCTGATAAAAATCGCAGATTGCCGCCATTACTAGTAAAAAAAAAATCATAATTCTGTCCCCATATTTTGTAGGCGCTAAAAAATTTGCGCAAACCAGTCGCTTATTGCGATTTTTTTTTTTTTTACAAAAATATATAGAAGAATATGTATCGGCCTTAACTGAGAAAAAATATGTTTATTATAGCAACAAGTAAAAAAAATATATATTTTTTTTAAATTGTCGCTCTTTTTTTGTTTATAGTGCAAAAAATAAAAACGCAGAGGTGATCAAATACCACCAAAAGAAAGCTCTACTTGTGGGGAAAAAAAGGATGCCAATTTTGTTTGGGAGCCACGTCGCGCAAATGTCAGTTAAAGCGACGCAGTGCCGGAAGCTAAAATTTCGCCTGGGCACGAAGGGGATTTATGTGCCCAGTAAGCAAGTGGTTAAGGACAGTCCCTCGAAATCAGGGACAGTTGGGAGTTATGTTTTATATATTCATTCAAAACCTTTATCCCAAAAGGGAAAACAAAAACAGTTTGTTGTAACTGATTATAAAGCATGAGCTGGAGTTTGGCTTCAATTTATTAGTGGTTCTAAATCTGCTAATACATATAATACTCCCCTCAATCCAGACTGGCAATGCTGCTGCCTGCTGTGCCTCCTGTTCTCATTCCTTCAGAGGTGTGTCTCGCTAATACAGGGGGTGTGTTACTGAGCAGGCAAATCACTAGGTAAAAATATATTAAAAAATAAAGCAAATGCAGCCATCACATCTAATGATTAGTAAGCTGCAATTTAATGCAATTTTTGGTTTTGGGTTTAACACCACTTTTGCATGATTTTGTTCGGCTTATGAAATGTAAACTCATGTATTAAAATTTCCCTATATCCCATATGGGTCACAGACAGAAAAAAAATAACTAGAGAATGGTTTGGACCCTTCTCTGCTCTGTAAATAATAAAAATAAAAATAAAATAAAATGTTGCTTTACATTCACTTTAATAGGCTTTTAATTAAAAATTATAAAAATTTTTTTTTTAAAAAGCTACTTTAAATGGAATCCAAAGACAAAGTTTGGATTTCAGCTTTCTGGGCTCTGAAAATGTATCTAAGTCATAAAAATATACGTCACAATTTGTTTGCACTAATGACACCCAATAATTGTCTTTGACTCTGCAGATGTCCGGAGGCGTCATATTTTGGTATTTAATGGATGGCTCATCTGGTATGTGTTTTACCATCAATTTACATGCTAATCCGATATATTGATCTGTGATCTCAGGAGGGGCGGATTTGTTGAGTTATACAATCTTCTTCCTCCTCGCAGTGATACCAGAGACGTGACAATAGATTGAGTGACAAGGTGATAGTGGAGGTGGAGCTGCACTGTGACACCACATAAAGAGATGGTGGGGGCAGTGGAGTGACACTGGGCTTTGTCAGTGTTAGATGACACAAGGCATCCCTCCATCCCTTTAGATGTGCAAATCTGAAGATCATTTCACAGATAAATGTGATCATGGAATGCTGGGCATACACTGGTAGATTTTCAAAAGTACATTTATACTGAATGAAAAATCGTATCAGTATATTCAATAATGCCAACAGCAAATGACAAATGTCCTTCGAAAGTACTTCAAACTTCAGCTTACTTTTAATATTTGATTATGATATGAATGATGAACTTTCCTGAATGAAAACCACATACACGGAAAATTTGTTTGTTCAAGAGATGTTTCCCGCTTCTTCAAATTTTCAAAAACAAATGTTGATTTGACCCCACTAACTAAATGCTCTGCAAAGGAAAATGTTGCATTTAGCGTTAATCATTTGTTTATTAATCTGTTGACACCCGGCCTATGGCATAATGACACCGGGGCTGGCCTTTTGTACCTCCGGGTGGACATCATATGACGTCCTCCTTGATGTTGCCGCATTGTGGTGCAATCTGTCACTGGCTGTGTCCCGTGGACACATGACTGATGACTGATCACTGTACTAGCCCACGGCCGGTACAATGTGACCGATGTAACCAATCACAGCAGGTCACATGACAGTTGCAAACAATGGATGGCTTTCTTTTAAGCCATCCATTGTGTACAATTGTGTTGCCAGCTGTGATTGGTCACAGTGATCACATGATATAGACTAGGCCATTCATAGCCCATGTGATCAGCTGTGGCCTTTCACAGCTAATCACAACAAAACAAACGTAATAAATCAATTTAATTCAGGAAAATGCTTGCATATAGCAATGAAATTCATTGCCATAAGCAAACATAATGTGTTAAAAAAAATACTGATCACTTCCTCAGAGTAGTACAATATTACTGTGGTAACATTATATTGCTCTGATCAAAGTTTTATTACATTTTTATTTTTTTTGTTACTGTCAGCAGTCAGTGTACCTGATCACTGCCACACCAGTTATATGATGAAACAGTACTGCACTGGTGACAGTATGTAAATATATATATATATATATATATATATATATATATATATATATATATATACTGTATATATATATATATATATACTGTACATATATATTATACAGTATATATATATATATTATAAGGAAAAAAGTCATTTAAAACTAAGCGCGGCTATAATGAATTGTCGGGTCCCGGCAATACAGATACAAGTAATTGAAAAAAAAACAGCATGGGTTCCCCCTAGTCAATTCACAGGCCATTTTTGGTCTGGTATGAATATTAGGGGCATTTTTTAAGGGCAATTGCATAGTGGTCCCCCCAAATTCCATACCCGGCCCTTCAGATCTGGTATGGATATTAAGGGGAACTCTGCATCAATTTAAAAAAAAAATGGCATAGGGGGTGTTACGGCCCCTATGGCATCGAATAAATAACAAGAGGAGAGCTTCTGACGGGTGCAGTAGTTTTATTCTTTCGCGACAAAGGTGCGCAGCAGGGTTGAATATTGTTCTCTTTATCTCCTTGAGCACCGTAAACATGAATATCGTAAGCACCGTAGCACCATCGCACTGTTGCACCGTGAAAACTCGATCCACTTGCCAAGGGGGGTACAAAACTTTAAGCTTTAGAGATTTTCTGCAAACATTTTCCATGAAGTCCTATGCATAAAGCTAACATGTGGCCTCTAATACAGGAAAAGACTTTCTTTATAAGACAGGAAGAAAAGGAGTGGTTTTTGTGATCCTGCTAGTTAAACATTCCCCCCGGGAACTAAAAGGGAGGCAGAAAGGTTCCACCCAGAAGCAAGTGCTGAACAAGATCCACAATGACAAGCGGACAGTTACACTCCCACCAAATTATGTTATGATGAATATAACTTAAAAGTCATACATAATTTACAGAACATAACTAAGGCCGCTATAAAACATGGTACATCATACACAATTTAGCCTATAGGTACCTCTGTAACTGGCTACCGTCTCGTGTGGTGGTATGCTAGTGTATCACTAAAACTGAACTTATTTGCTTTCTATGAGGACTACTAGCTTTTGAATAGGACGTTCAATAAGTGAAGGTTTTGATACATAGTGTTTCTTGTCTTGCAATCTTCTGTCACCTACTAACACCTTGACACGACGAACTAGACCATCCTTTTCTATTGTAGTTTCAATTACACGTCCTAGTTGCCACTGGCATCTGGGAGACATATCTTCTTTGATTATGACAATGTCATTTACTTTGAGGTTACGTCGAGGTGTGTGCCATTTCTGTCTTGTGGAAACGCTCATTAGGTATTCTCTTTTCCACCGACTCCAGAATTGTTCTGCTAAATACTGTACTCTGCGCCACCGTTTAGCTGCATATACGTCTTCCTTTACGAATTTCCCAGGTGGAGGTAATGCAACCTTGGATTTCATCAGGATGAGGTGGTTTGGAGTTAGAGGTTCTGGTGCCTTGGGGTCATTGATTCCATCGACAGTTAAAGGACGGCTGTTAACAATGGCCATAGCTTCATAAAATAGCGTTCTAAGAGAAGCATCGTCTAGTCTACTTGAACATTGGACTGTTGTAGCATTTAGCACATTACGAATAGTTCTAATTTGACGTTCCCAGACTCCACCTGCATGACTTGCGGAAGGAGCGTTGAAGATAAACTCACACTGTTTATCAGCTAGGAAAGTTTCTAGTGCCTTTGTGTCACATTGCTTCAGGGCTTCTTTAAGTTCGTTCTTTGCTCCTATGAAGTTTGTGCCTTGGTCACAGTGAAGTTGGCAAACGGCTCCTCTTAAACTGATGAAGCACCTTAAGGCATTGATGAAGGAATCTGTAGATAAATCTTCAAGCATCTCGATATGGACTGCACGTGAGGAGAAGCATGTGAAGATGAGACCATACCTCTTGTATTCCTTTCGACCTTGTTTGGTGATAAAGGGACCAAAACAGTCCATACCGCAGTATGTAAAGGGAGCTGAAACTTCTACTCGTTCTTCGGGGAGCTCTGACATACGCTGCTCCTCTGTGGGACGACGGAGCTTTCGACACTGTACACATTTATGTATTAACTTAGCAACTGACTTGCTTCCGCCAAGCACCCAAAATCCATTTGCTCTGAGTTCTGTTAGAGTTTGGCTGCGGCCCTGGTGATGGGTGGCTGCATGATAGTGGGACAGGATTAACTGAGTAATGTGCCCTTCTTTTGGGAGGATGACTGGGTGCTTCGTTTCTTGACTAAGAGTTGATCTTGACAGCCTTCCACCAACACGAAGAAGTCCTTGAACCAGAATGGGATCAAGGCAGCTAAGAGGGCTTGAACTTGGAAAACTATCTCCTCTTTGAAGAAGTTTTAGCTCTTGGGGGAAAGCTTGCTGTTGAACCAAACCTATCACTACCTCCCCGGCCTTCTTACGTTCCTCCACAGACACAAGGTTGCTGCAGTGATGCGTCTTCCCTTTTATTCTCCTGATTCTTGCAATCACCTTAATGAGCATTAACCAACTGGAGAACCTGCTCAGACGGTTTAGAATATCAGTTTGTTCACTGGCTTGTGATGCAAGGGTTGTAATGGGTTTGACTTCAGGGTCACCTACAATTAGTTCTGCCGAAGATCTTGAAGATGCGTGCACTTCAGTTTTCCAAAGGAAACTAGGGCCAGATAACCAGCTTGAGGGGGGGATATCTGCTACATGTAGACCCCTGGATGCATGGTCGGCTGGGTTTTGTGTCGTATCCACATAGTGCCACTGAGTTGGGTCTGTAATCTCTCTTATGAGTTGAACACGATTGGCTACAAACACGTGAAACCTTCTTGCTTCATTATTGATATAGGCTAAGACTACTTGGGAATCTGTCCAGAAGAATTCTTTGTCAATTTCTATTTCAAGTTCTGCCTTTAACATGACACTCAACCTTGCTGCGGTGACAGCAGCTGAGAGTTCAAGCCTTGGGATGCTCACAATCTTCGTTGGTGCGACTCTCGCTTTAGCCATTACGAGGCTGCAATGGACTTGATCTCTGTCATTCTTGTACCTAAGGTACGAACAGGCACCATATCCTATGTTGCTGGCATCGGAAAAGTGGTGTAGTTCCACTTTCATTCTGTTACCGAAGTCTGGGGGATGGTAACATCTGGGTATCTTGATTTCCCTTAAAGCTTGCAGACTACTCATCCAAGCCTCCCACCGTGGACATAAGCTCTCAGGAAGTGGTTCATCCCAACTGATGCCCCTGCGGCAAAGCTCTTGGAGAATGCACTTGCCACTCAGTATGAAGGGGGCTATGAAGCCTAGAGGATCATAGAGAGAAGCTACGACTGACAGGATACCACGACGAGTTGAGGGTTGATCCTTTATGTCAACACTGAAACTGAAGGTGTCGTTTTCAATTGACCACTGAATGCCCAGTACTTGTCCTTCTGTTGTTGAGTCTGGGTCAAGTTTGACAGGTACACTAGTTGTTGCTCTTTCTGACGGAGCTATACAGGACAGGACGTCCCTTCTATTAGAGTTGAACTTATGCAGTCGTAGGCCAGCATTTTTACATAATCTTTGAGTTTCAAGGATTAGATTCGAAGCTTCACCGACTGTTGGAACGCTGGTTAGGCCGTCATCGACATAAAAGTTCTTCTCGATGAAGGCTGATGCTGAGGGATATTCTGACTTATATTGTCGTGCAAGATACTTAAGGCCGAAATTGGCACATCCTGGAGAGGAACTGGCACCGAAAAGGTGGACTGCCATTCTGAATTCTTTTGGTTCTGTTTCCAACTGACCGTTCTCCCACCAAAGGAACCTTAAGTAATTGCGCATTTCTGTGGGGATGTAGAATTGATGGAACATCTTTTCAATGTCGCATATCACAGCAACTGCTTCCTTCCTGAAGCGACAGAGGACTCCCACTAGAGAATTTATCAGGTCAGGACCTGTCAACAAGGTATCGTTTAGGGAGATGCCTTTGAACTTTGCTGAACAATCGAAGACAACTCTTAACTTGTCTGGCTTCTTGGGGTGATAAACCCCGTGATGTGGGATGTACCACACTGTCTCTTCCTCTGATAATGAAGGGGCTGGTTCTGCATCACCCTTTCTGATTGTTTCTTCCATGAATGCAGTGTAGTGTTCATGGTACTGTCTATTTGCCTTTAGTCTTTTCTTTAGATGATGAAGTCGAATAAGGGCCAGCCTCTTATTGTTTGGTAGAGCCAGTTGACTGTTGTCTTTGAAGGGTAATGGCATCTCGTAGTGTCCATCTTTCCTTTTCATTATAGTTTCCGAGAGAAACTGCAAGAAGCGAACATCGTCTTGAGACACGTACTTATCTTCATAATTTCTTTCAATGAAGTCCATTTCTAAAACCTTTAACACATCAGTGACCGTCGGCATTGGCATTTCTTTTACTGCGACTCTGTGTACGAAGCTCTGGCTACCCTGTCTATCAAGATGTGGATTTGCTGATCCTATAATGCTCCAGCCGAGCATAGTCCTTTGAGCGAAGGGTTCATTTTCGGAGCCGATAACAACCTCCAAGGGAGCCAGTGCTGATGGGCAGTCATAACCGATCAGTAGTCCTACTTCACAGTCTTGAAGTGGCTGTAACTTGTTTGCCAAGTGTTTGAGGTGTGACCACTGGAGTGCAGTCTCCTTAGTGGGGATGTGAGACTTATCTACTGGAATGAAATCTCTTGTATAGGCTTGACGGAGTTGGACTTGAGCTTTAGAGTTGAAGCCACGCACTTGCAGACCGTGAGCAATTTGGCTTGATATAACTGTGTCAACAGCTGTCATTGTGCTGAGCTTTAGCTGTAATGGCTTGGTGCTCACACTTAATTTCGATACCAGGTCTGCCAGAATAAAGGTTGAATCACTCTGTGTGTCAAGTAGGGCATAAGTGAGGATTTCCCTCTGAGGCTCCGTCGTAGCTGACAACAGAACTGGAACAATGCAGGATGTGGCAGAAGTATGTCTTGTCAAGGTATGGGACATAACTTTGGGAACATTGTCATTCGCTTTACTTTCCATGTCTACTGGATCATCGTTTGATGTTTTGACAGGCTCAGTGTTTCTCTGTATGTGCAAACAGGTTGGATGACGTCGACTGCATATGCTACACGTGTGCCTTCCTTTGCAGTCCTTTGTAGTGTGGCCCTTTCTTAGGCAACCAAAACAGAGATGGTTTTCGTGAATAAAGGCCTTCTTTTCATCCATGGTCTTTGCAGCAAAGGTCAGACATTTAGCGACACCGTGTGTTTCGTCTTTGCAGACTAGGCAAGGTGGTTTTGGTCTTGAAGCTGAAATCTTTGGAACGTTGAAGGTAGAGGGCTTCATTTGAGTGCTTGTGTTGAGCGCCTTGGCTCTCTTGGGGATTCTCTCATCTGTAGTCTTGGTACTGAGGAGGAAAGGAGAGGCAATGGGGTTGCATGCAATCTTAGCTTCCCTTTGCAGGAACTCTGTGAAACGAGCAAAGGTTGGGTATTCTTGAGACTTGTCAAGCTCGTCCACAACGATGCGACTCCATCTGCGTACGATCCATTCAGGCAGTTTCTTGAGAAGCTTGTGGTTTTCTTCACAATCATTTAGAATAGCTAGGCCTTTAACATGAGGAATGGCCTCCACACAACCTTGAAGGAAATCCGCAAACTCTCTTAATGCTACAGGGTCATTTGCTGATATCTTTGGCCATTTAGCCAACCTTTCTCTGAAGGCTCTTTGCACTATGAATGGACCTCCATACCTGTCCTGTAGGATTCCCCAAGCACCTAGATAGGCGTCTTCTGAATTTCGGTAGAAGAACCCTTCCACTGCCTTATGAGCTTCACCACCGAGATACCTCTTCAAGTACAGCATTTTTTCGCACACAGGGATTGGTTTCTGATCAATCAGCGCCATAAAGGATATCTTCCAATCTATGAACTTCAAAGGATCACCTGTAAATACAGTCGGTTCAGGTATAGGGAGACGGTTGGAGATAAGCAGACTTGCAAGTTCTGGGGTCAGACTAATTTCTTCCTTTGGTCTTGACACCTCAAGTGGTGTATTTGAAGGTTTAAATGGCACAGCCTTTGGATTCAATGAGGTTCGAGGTTCATTATTTTGGTAGAGGTATTGCACCTGGTGGTCTGTCTCCTGTTCGTAAAATTCAAGACTATCATAGGCGTCGTAGGCTTTCACTCTAGCTGCAGCTACCTTGACTTCATTTTCTGCTTGTAGCTGTTGTAGTCTTGTCTTTTCCTCATCCAACTTCAGTTTAATTTCTGCCTCTAGTTTGTTCAGCTTAGCTTGCTCCTCGCGCATTTGTTGCATCGCCTTTGCCTGTTCTATCTTGGCTGCAAGATCTGCTTCTGCGTCTGCGCGTTTGCTAGATCTGGAAGTGGCTCTCGAGCTTGCGCTGGAGTCTGGTAATGACTCTGAGAGGACAGTTTCTGTTTCTGAGTTTCCAAAGACTGACTCATGATCTTCTTTATTAAGCACCATTCTCACCTTTTCCTTCTCAAGTTGATCGTTAAAGATTTCATCTACATTCTCTAGCCGCTTGCTGATGAGGTTGCAGATTTCAGCCGTTAACGCGGTGCATGCATCCATTCTCTTAACAATGTGCGGGGTAGTGGAATTATTTCGGCACATAGACTCATACTGTTGGTGTACTAACGCTTCTTTGGCTTTAACCTCTTTCAATCTTGTATTAAGGTCTTCAGTTGAGCAGAAATCCTTTAACTTTGTCCTAGATTCCTTTGCTATCTCCTTCCAGGAGTTGTACACCCTGTTGAATGCCTTTTCATTTCTCTTAACTGTTCCTTCGTGCATTTCTTTGCCTTTTTCTGTTAGGATTCGCTCTCTGGAGCTGGATCGCACCTGTTGTGACTCTGTGGGTTTGTCTGTTTCTTCAGCAGGTGACAGCATTTTGTTCTAGTGTGCCTGTGCCTTTCAATAGTGTGTGTGCCTGAAACCTAACTTGAATGAGTGTTGGCTCAAACTTGCTCCTAAGGGCTACGACAGAAAACAGGCATTTACCCTTGTAACTAAAGATTAGCAACCAATGCACACAGTATGACAAAATGTTTTAAACGAATATACTGCTGACACTTTCTAACCAGACAATTAACCCTTGCGTAACTAACTGCAGTTTAGTGGATTAGGAACTTGGAAGATAGCATTGCTTTAAATCTGACACTAGGCCTCTAAACACGAATGTAATAACTTGATTTAGCAAAATATTAACTATTTGGCTCGCATACTAGTCAAGGGCGGCTTTAGGATCACATATAAAGAGCCCGCTATATTTAAAAGTCCACGTGACAAGTTTTCTTTTCAGTCAAGTCTCTGTCGCCAAGATGGCGTCCGCACGTGTCCTGCGAGGCGTTGGGAAGCCTTACTCACGGTTTGATGAGGACAGCGACGCAGCCGGTGATGTCGAGTCTCCACCGCAGCGACGAGTCTCCACCGCAGCGACGAGTTTTCACTGTTACGGCCCCTATGGCATCGAATAAATAACAAGAGGAGAGCTTCTGACGGGTGCAGTAGTTTTATTCTTTCGCGACAAAGGTGCGCAGCAGGGTTGAATATTGTTCTCTTTATCTCCTTGAGCACCGTAAACATGAATATCGTAAGCACCGTAGCACCATCGCACTGTTGCACCGTGAAAACTCGATCCACTTGCCAAGGGGGGTACAAAACTTTAAGCTTTAGAGATTTTCTGCAAACATTTTCCATGAAGTCCTATGCATAAAGCTAACATGTGGCCTCTAATACAGGAAAAGACTTTCTTTATAAGACAGGAAGAAAAGGAGTGGTTTTTGTGATCCTGCTAGTTAAACATTCCCCCCGGGAACTAAAAGGGAGGCAGAAAGGTTCCACCCAGAAGCAAGTGCTGAACAAGATCCACAATGACAAGCGGACAGTTACAGGGGGTCTCCCTCGGATTTTAATGGGGAACCTCGCACCAAAATATAAAAAAAATGGCGTGGGTTTTTTTTCTCTGTATCCTCCGCTCGACAATGGATTACATCGCTGGAATGTTTTTTCTTTTTTTTTTTAATAAAGGACTTGTCCCAAGGTGTCTACTCTTTTTTTTTTACACTTTTTCTTGTGCAATGGTAGGGTTACTAATTCACATTCACAGGGGGCCGGGATCTGGGGGTTCCCTTTGTTAAAGGGGGATTCCAGATTCTGATAAGCTCCAGCACGCAGACCCCCACAACCACCAGGCAAGGGTTGTGGGGATGAGGCCCTTGTCCCCTCAACATGGCCAATTTTTTTTTGTAATTTTGGTTTCCCCTTAATATTCATACCAATGCCATTTTATCTGTATTGTCGGCACCTGACAATTCATTATAGCCGTGAGTTTTAAATTACTTTTTTTCTTTAGAAATATAATTTTGTACAGGGACTGTTCTAAACACGGGGAAAAGGTGGGACTTTACAGGCATACTATAGACACCCCCAGGTATGAAATTTAAAGGAATATTTCACTTTTATTGTTTCACTTTAAGCATTATTAAAATCACTGCTCCCGAAAAAAGTTTTTAAAACATTTTTTTTTGAATTTATACATGTGCCCTGGGGCAGGACCCAGGTTCCCAAACACTTGTTATGACAATACCATGCATATAAGCCTTTAAAATTAGCACTTCTGATTTCTCCCATAGACTTTTAAAGGGTGTTCCGCAGCTTTCGGATTTGCCACAAACACCCCAAATTGTATGCTGTTCGTCGAACACCCGATGTTCGAGTCAAACTTACGTTCAACTTGAACATAGGGCACATCCCTAAAAATAATCATTAATCGCCTCAGTCAGGAGCTCCATGCTAATTTTTGCCTCATGGGGTACGGATGATCAGGAAAAAAGTGAGGGATCAGCCCAGAACTGCATGGGAGGAGCTTGTAAATGATCCCAATGTAGTTGGGACCACAGTTTTTTAGGGGGTTCGGAAGCACTACCCATTCATTCTAATGGGTAGGGACAGTGAAGGAGCAGTGTATACAGTGCTCCTACACCACCCCAAAGATGCTGCTTGCAGGACTTTTTTCCCAGTGTGAAAGCACTCATGCTATTTTTAGTGCTAAAACGTCTAAAAACTGCCTCAATGTGAAAGGGGTCCCACAGTTGCTTGTGCTCTCAACCCGAACTGTCAAGGGGGTCATGGGGTCATAACTGATCACGTGTGCAGCACTATGGCAACTGCAGATCAAATAAAGGCTAAGATGGCAACTTCCTTGTCTGTAACCCTTTTACTGCCACCTATAGTGGTGGATTCTAAGGTTTTTACGCACATTGGAGGAGGGATTTACTAAAAATGTACGCAAAACCTGGGGCAGCTCTGCATTGAAACAAATCAGCTTCCAAGTTTTATTGTCAAAGCTTAATTGAACAAGCTGAAATTAGAAGCTGATTGGTTACCTTGCAAAGCTGCACTCGAGTCTAAATGCTCTAGTTTTACTAAATCTCCCCCACTGTGTGTGTAAATGTAACAAGTCGACTGTTGGCTGTGAGATGGAAGTGTTCCAGTGGCTGTGCAGGGACTAAATCACTTCCACACTTTGTTGTATGTTTTGCCCCGCTATACGTGTGCACCCCCCCATGTTTGATGGATGCCCCTTCATAGGGAAGGAGATCTGCATCACTTCCAGGTCCTGACGTCACATGTCACAGTGGCTAGGGAAGAAATAAACAGATTGTTATCTGAACTACATTAGCTTCATTGGAGGACAGGTGACTGTTTTTTTTACTACTAATGGTGGCAATCTACAATTTTTTTATCGGGACTGCAACATTATGGCAGACATATCAGACACTTTTGACCCATTTTTGGCATTTATACAGCGATTAGTGCCATAAAAATTCAGTGATTATTGTGTAAATGTCAATGGTAAACTGTAGGCGCTATATAAATCCTGTATATTAATAATAATTTATAATATATAGCACCCGCTAGCTAGTGTGCTAGGTGTACATAGTTTAGTCCAACGTCACAATCAGGACAATGGAACCTGGTTTCCTTTCGGATTTTCTTTCCACTGTCATCATGCTTCGAGCAACAAAGCACACACATCCTTGTAGGTGCTGACTTTTTCTCAGTTAGTGGTATGTAGTACTAGTCCATGAAGCGATGACCAGTCAGGCGTTCCAGGTTTACAACGTCAGCAGCACGACGTCCAGCTCTATTCACAGCCATTGGTATTTGGTGCTTCACAAAAATCAGTTCAACAACTTTCCAAAGAAAGTCAGCATGAACCACGGGCTTGTCGCTCCTTTTTTTTTTAGCAGAATGTAGGCATTCAACAAGCATTGCTCGAGAAGAAGATGCCTGAAGATTTTGTAGTGCTTTTTTTTTGCTGTTGCCTCATTGCTGGGTAGAATGTCATTGCTTGGTCGGTGCTATCAACACCTCCCATAGTGTTATTGTAGTCTATCACTACTTGTGGCTTCATGATTTCTTTCCCACCTTTTGTGCGTATCATAACAGCAGAGGTATCATAGACTGTACTCATTAGGCACACATTTTTCTTGTCATGTCATCACAGCGCTATCGTTTTGCCTTTCTGCCAGGCGGTCGCCTAAGGCCTCGCACTCATAGGGGCCTCACGGCCACCTAACTTGTCAATACATTATCCCAGTTTTGAGGGACAGGGGACCTTTACGCTGCTGTGCTCAGGCAGCGTTATGAGCCCTGACTCAGGAGCGGGGCCGACAGCATCCCTAACATCTATTGAATATTGGTGACACCACCCCTTGTGACGTCAATGACCCAGCATGCCCTCAGTCAGTGTCGTCACAAGGGGCAGGTTCACCATTTGACATCACCGGGTGGCCCCTGCCCCTTAGTTATTAACCACTTCCTTACTGGGCACTTAAACCCCCTTCCTGCCCATACCAATTTTCAGCTTTCAGCGCTGACACACTTTGAATGACAATTGCGTGGTCATACAACACTGTACCTAAATTATATTTTTATATTTTTTCCCTCAAATAGAGCTTTCTTTTGTTGGTATTTGGTCAACTTTTTGCGCTATAAACTAAAAAAGACAGATTTTTTTTTTTGTTAAAAAAAAAAAAAAAAAAAATGATATTATTATAACTATTTTTTGTTCTCAGTTTAGGCCGATACGTATTCTTTGACATCTTTTTGGTAAAAATAAATCGCAATAAGCGTATATTGATTGGTTTGCGCAAAAGTTATAGCGACTACAAAATAGGGGATAGATTTATATGTTTTTTTTTTTTTTTACTAGTATTGGTGGCGATCTGCGATTTTTGTCAGGCCTGCGATATTGCGGCACTACTTTGGGACCATTCACATTTATACAGCGAACAGTGCTATAAATATGCACTGATAACTGTATAAATGTGACTGACAGGAATTGGTTAAATGTATTCCCTGGGAGTGATTATTACTGTGGGGGAGGGGACTGACTTGGGGAGGTGACTGATCTGTGTCCCTATGTACAAGGGACACAGCATCAGTCTCCTCTCTCCCTGACAGGACGTGGAGCTCTGTGTTTACACACAGAGTTCCACATCTTTGCTCTGTCACTGCCGATCGCGGGCAATAGGCGGACATAGTGGCCGCCAGGCACGCGCATCGGCATCATGTGACACGACGGGCACAGTTTTTTCCCCGCTGCGCGCCCTAAATAGCAGGACGTCCAGGGACGTCCACCCGGCACTTGAGAGACACACTGTGGATGTCTTTCGTCTACAGCGCGGGTCTCAAGTGGTTAAAGTACAGGATCTGGAGGTCACCTTGTTAAAGGGGGCTTCCAGAATTCGATAAGCCCCCTGCCCACAGACGACAGAGGCTTTTGTCCTTTTGAAAAAAAATTAATAATTTGAGATACTTCTCAAATTTTCTTGAGTCTTGGTGCAGGATGAGTAGTTTCAATAAATTCTTTGTTGTTTTCGAAGTGTAAATATTTCATTATTAGGGAAAATCTGTACTCTGACATGACCATGCCAAAGAGTCTTGAGAAGCTGATGTGTGAGAAACCAGGAAGTAACAAAGGAAAAGAAAGTCAGGGTAAAGGACGGTGGAGCGCTAATAACGGGGGCTGCAGAGCCGGCCATGAGGTTGTCCCAGAACTTTTGGATACACCTATCTTATGCTTCATATAAATACATCTTTTAAAATGGTAAAGCTCTTGACTCTTGTATAACCTATGTCTCTACAGTGACCTCTTTAACCCTTATTGACCCATTTCCCTGCCCCCTGAGTAATTTAGACCATCCAAGGGTGTGGAGTTAAACATGGCCGTAGCAGCCTCCTTTATTAACATATAAATTAACTTTAATAATAAACGCAAAACATTTTCAGAACCATCAATCAAAAGGTGTTAGTCATTTTGCAGGAAAAACCTTTATTCCCAACTTCCTGCACTGCGGTCCTCTCCCTTCCGATGTTAGGCCTCAAGCCGACATGCTGGCTCAAAGACAATCCTGACCGCAGTGCCCCATTCCCCGGTGCTTCCAGCTAAGCCTCCCCTTGCTGAAAGCCAAACATACCACGACAAGTCCTGACCCATCTTTTACCAGGTATTTCCTTCTCCTGCAACGACCAGACACCCGCCACCGCGCCCCACTGTAAAACCTTACAGTTGGGCGACCCTCCACACCCTCAGAGCTCTTTGGATGCCGTCCTGTATTCCTAGTGCCCACATGTCAATCCCGATATTATTCAAATGTACCCCGTCTCCACGAAGAAACCTCCACGTCTCCTCTTCCAGATCCACATGACGAATTACTAGACCTCCATTTCTTCCCATGAACATTCCCATGTCCCTGTTCACCTTTCTCCTGGCTATTGAGACCCTCCCAGGACCTGGCAAAACGCCACGACGTGCGAGACACCATGTCCGACCAGACTATTATCATGTCCGGGAAGGCCATCCGAAGGCGAAGGATATCGAATTTGATATCCTTCGTTAAATCCAGCATTGACCTAATGCCCAAATCGTTCCCACCCAGGTGCAACACAAGAACGTCGGGTGGGCGGTCCAGGCGCGCAAACTTTTGCACCTCTGGGACCATCCTACTCCATAGGATACCTGGCACCCCCAACCAGCGAATCCGGGCCTCTTCTCTGAAAAACCCCAATTGCCGGCCTTCCGGTCTGGCTTCTGTCCTCTTACCACTCCAGAACACATAGGAGTGCCCTAAAATCCATACCAAGGCCGGCGCTGTATCTGAAAGAGAAGAAAGAAAGTGCTCCACCGTAACCTAACGCTGACACCCATAAATAACCAAAACAGCGATAACGTCTTTCCAATCCTAAAAAAACAAAAACCCCTTCTTTCTTTGTCTTGTGTTTTATTTTTATTTTTTATAAACTGACCATCAAATGGGGACGAACATAACTGCGGAACCTGTTGGACTCCCATCTCCCAATCCTCTTAACCGACTCCTCGTCTAACCCACTCCTGGCTGCTTCCCTATGCGAAATTAATGTGACGAGTATTCCTTGTCATTTAAGCCCACTGCCCTTAAACATTTGCGAAAAACCGCAATGAACTGAAACCTAGACAGTGGCCACCCGTCGGAGTGAATCAATAGGGGGCCCTCTTTTTCCGGGCGCTTCTCCAAAAGTCCCTTGACAGCCACCACGAGACATATTGGCGACCCAGGTAACGCGAAAATCAGTGCCTTTTTGCCTTTGCCACCTCCAGTGTCCCACTGGAAACGAGATTAAGCGTCAGCGATGAGGTTCTCTACCCCAGGAAGGTGCACTGCATATATGAAAATGTTCAACTGCATGCAATGCAAAACTAACCTCTGCAGCAAGCGCACTACCGGCGGCGAAGATGCTGAGGCCTTGTTAATAACCTGAACAACTCCCAGATTATCACCATGGAAGTGAACCTTCCGATCCCAAAAGGCTTTGCCCCACAATTCCACTGCCAGTACCACCGGAAACAACTCCAGCAGAACCAGGTTCTTTGTGAAACCCACCTCCACCCAGCACGGCGGCCAAGGACCGGCGCTCCACTTGCCCTGGAAAAATGCTCCAAAACCAGTGGAACCCGCGGCATCGATGAACAGTTCCATATCAAAATTGCTGACAGGTCCTGCCATCCACAAGGCTCTCCCGTTAAACGATTCCAAAAACTTGTGCCACACACTCAGATCCAACCTATGCGCCTGTACCAACCGGACGAAGTGGTGGGGGGACCGAACCCCCGCCGTGCTAGCCGACAGCCGTCGGCAGAATGCTCTGCCCATTGGGATAATTTGGCGAGTGAAATTAAGCTTGCCTAACAGGGCACTCGTAACTGGACCTTGTGCAACCCCAACATACCTTGTATTTCTGCCTTCAGTGTTTCCACTTTTCCCTCGGGCAAACGGCACTCCATAGCCACAGAGTCTATTGTAATCCCTAAAAACGTAAGGACAGTCCTAGGCCCCTCCGTCTTGTCCGGTGCCAAAGGGACTCCAAACTGTTCCGTCACGTGTTCCAACGTACCTAACAGGATCGCACATGTCCTCGAATCTGCAGGGCCCACGCAGAGGAAGTCATCTAGATAATGGATGCCCAAATTCAACCCTGACACGTCCCTGACCACCCACTCCAGAAAGGAGTTGAACTTTTCGAACAGAGCACATGACACTGAGCACCCCATCGAGAGACACTTATCCACAAAAAATTTCCCCTCCCAGGCACACCCCAACAGTAGGAAGCTGTCGGGGTGAAGCGGCAGGAGTCTAAAAGCCGCCTCGACATCGGATTTTGCCATAAGTGCGCCCCGACCGTAGAACCGGACCCAAGCCACAGCCGCATCGAACGATGTATATCTCACTGCACAAGTGTCCGGGTCTATGGCATCATTCACCGAACCCCCTTTTGGGAAAGAAAGATGGTGAATCAATCGAAATTTGTTTGGCTCCTTCTTAGGCACTACCCCCAAAAGGGATAGAACTAAATCCGGCAGGAGAACTTCAGAAAACGGGCCTGCCATGCGACCCAAAGCCACTTCCTTCAGGAGTTTCTCTGAAACTACCTCAGGATGGCGCAAGGCAGACCGTAAATTGCGAGGAAAAGGAGGTGTAACTCGCAACGAGCAGAGAAAACGAAAACCCTCCGCAAACCCTCCAATAAGCGGGCTGCCTCTCTGTCCGGATACTTACTTAGAAACGGACGCATCCTTCCCACCATCACCGGTCTCCTCCCTCTTGTTACCAGACTCACCTGAAAGGCCTTTTCCTTGCTTGAAACATCTGGATGCGGAAAGTGATCCCCCACAACCTGAACATTCATGTTTGAATCTGCATGTTGACCCAAACTTGCAGCCTCCGGCGTTATATTGCCAACAGACCCCCTTTGCCCTACTGGCCGGCTGTCCAGGGGAAGATGATCCGCCGCCCCCCCCCCCCCCCTGAAAAAACTGATTCGGGACCCTGGCAGAAGTCATAAGCCGCACCCATAAATTTATGTCCTTGTGGTCCCATCTCAAGTCTGGCCGCACCGCCATACGCTGCCGAAACTGCTCGTCATAATGAAGCCAAGCAGTGCCGCCATAAACCCTGTAGGCCTCCCCGATGGAGTCCTGATAGCCAAAGAGGGCTGCACCGCATTCAGGCTTCCTAGTGCAGATTACGCTAGCCAAGATCCCAAAGGCCTGCAACCAATTTGAAAAACTCTGCGGTATCAGCCGATACCTACGCTTTTCCTCGTCATCTTTTTTGTAGTCATCAGGCTTAACCCTGTCTAAATTGAACTTATCCAATGGCAACAGGTAAAAAAATTTGACATACTCACACTTGCCTATTTTCTCCTGTATCTCCTCCTTTAAGTGCGTCCCCAGCGGACCCTCAAAGCATACGTACACTTCGCATTTCGCTGCATCAGCCAACCTCACCACATCCTGCCTTTCCACCGTAGCCTTGGTACCTGCCTCCCCATTCTCCGCAGCTGTGGCAGAGACAACCGGCGCTGGAACAGCACTGGCCTCAACTGCTGAAATATTCACCCCTGCACTTGCCGGTGGAGAGACCCAGGCAGCCGCAGGACTAGGCCCTCTACCCCCTTGCTGAAAACAGCTCACCAATTCCTTGATGCCCGCCAGAAACCCCTTAAAACCAGCCTCCTCCCCCCCCTGGCCCCGCACTGACCTGGCTACCACCTGCAACCCCCCACTAGATCAGCAATAGCATGAAAAGAATGTAGAGACTCACCGGGCTGCCTAGGAAGAGACTCACCAGCCGATCGCCCGGATTTCCTCGCTGCCAACCTCACAGGGATCACCCGCTCGTCCTCGGATCCGGACACCTCCCCTTCAGACCGCTCCGCGGCCCAGTCTTCTCCAGATGAAACCCCCCCAGGGGATGGGGCCCTGGGTGGCGAGGGTCCTGCCTGCTCCTGGCTCCTCCTCCCGGCAGTAGACCCGCTCACCGATTGCTTGGTCGCTTTCCCCGGTCCGGGGGGGCCCTCTCCAGCCCTGTTGTTCCCCGCCTGCACCGACGAGTCCCTCTGGTCCCCATCCGTCTGGTGCTGGTTCCCAGCCGAGGAGGTAGAACCGCCACCCGCAATAACTGCTGCTGAGGCACCCTCCTCGCTGCCACCACGTGGTGGGAGGGGCCCGCGTGCTCCGAATCCATCCGACGAACGGGTGAATCGGCCGCAACTGAACTACCGCCCCGGCCGCCTGTAGAGCCGCGTCTGGGCTGGGGATTCCTTCCGGTGTCCTCCCTGGAACCCACGTTCCTGCGCTTAGCGGGAGGACCCGAAGGGGCCCGCGAGGCGGGATTCTCTGAATGACGTCTGGCTCTAGGGGAGAGGTCAGGGGAGAAGCGCTCAGGCGGTTTTGACTGCCTAGCTCGCGCTGACTTCCTCCCCCTTGTCTGCGGACCCCCGCTCGGCTGTGCCATAAGGGGCCCTAAAAGTTCCTGCACCCAGTCCTGTCCTCTGGCCGAGGCCTCGGCCCTTAATTCCGCTAACAACTCCTCCACTCGGGACATGATGCACTAAGACTTTCGCCTCTAGGAATTCGAAAGAGCCATGAGGTAAATGTGCCACCCAAAACAACCAGCAGCTCCGGGGGTAATGCTACATGTATATCCATACATACAATATAGATGGGTTGCCACATGATTATAAATTACTGATATCAAAATTATTGACATATTGACAGATATTAATTGAATCATAAGGACACGGTATATAATAGCTCTATGCATTTAATGGATTGATCCACTCTTCAGGAGCATGCAAATGAGTTCAATAAAAAAAATATATATAATAGTAGGAGTTACTGTGTGGTCTGATCCCCCTAAAAAAATTGTATACTATCAGTGAAAATTTTATAGCATATTTCACTATATTTATTTTATATGCACATTGGATATTTGTATAGCGCTGTACTTATTTTTAATCATTCAGTTTTTCATTCAGAATTTCCTCACGCATCACTATCGCTCAATATTGCAAGTGATTCTAATTCACTATCTCTGTTTTCAAGCTGGTCATAAACTGCTTTTGATGTAGAAGCACATGGACATTCTCAAGTTTGCAGGCAAAAAGAATGTCAGAAAGAACAGTAAAACTGCAGGCAAGGGCATTGGACAAAACACTGGGGACAAACTGAGGTCAAATGATTTTATACAGTAAACAAATCCAATAAGATTACAATGTATTATGTATGTGTTTTATACATTTTGAAATTGCCTGTTTCACCCCCATGTGTCGCAGCACTCACAGGGAACGAAACCCGGAACACAAAGCATCACAGCAGGAGTACATTGCAGGTTCGTGGGGACAAGCTAAGTTACCTCTTCCTGAATCCTGCGATGCAATCCCGAGTGTGGCTCGGGGTTACCTTACCGCTAATGGTACTGAAATGTAACCCCGAGCCACACTTGGGAATACCGCCAAGGAGATTAAACATATCAGGGTCCCGTAGGAAAATCTGCGTTCATTTTTTCCAGGCACTATACCAAGTTACACATTTTAGGGACACAAAAGTGTTTTTCATATTACATAAAGACATGCTCCTTCCAGATTAGAGTTTTAAAAAGGTGTGCCAGGTGTGTTGTAGGTATGAGAAGGCTTCCATACTGTGACACCACACCAATACAAGCTTGCATGTTAAAGAACAGCTCTGGCACTGGTCTCCACTTAGTAGGGTATCCTCAATGGGCGTAATGTGTGCTCTCACTCAGTACACCCAGACATTGCTGATTAGATATGTGCGTTCCCGTTCGTAACAAATGGATTTTCGTACGAATTTGTTAGTATTCGTACATTCGTATCAATTCGAACATCCGAACAGCTGAAAAACCCAAAATACGAAAATTACGGAATTACGAATAAGCAAAATAACGAACAAATGAAAATACGAACGTACGAATGGACAATCTTACTAAAATACGAAACACCGAAAAAGCAAAAGAACGAAAATTACATCTATAACGAACGATTTGCATTCCGCATTTAAAAATCCTTTGTCTGTTAGTATTTTCATTCGTATGTTTGTATTTTCATTTGTGTGTTTTGCAAATCTGTTTCTTTGTCTGTTCGTAAATTTGTGTACTTGTAAGTTGTTCTTTCGAATGGGCAGTGTATTTAGTAAGTGATGTATCTTACTTAATATCTTAGCCAATCAGCTTATCTCTTTTGTGCTGAGTCGCCTTGTTGGCAAAAAGTCCGACGGTGTGTACGGGGCTTAAGAGAAAGCATATCTTAACATGGATTAGCCGCGTGTTGCTATGTATTTACGAAAGTACAAAATTACGAATCCATTAAACGAAAATTATTATCTAACAAAATTACGAATTTCGAATCAACGAACATAAATTAGACAGAATTACGAATCATTCAGTATAAACGAAAATAAAACTGTTACGAAAATACGAACGGATCCGAATAGGAAAACTTGCATCTTACGAAATACGAACGGGTCCGAATAGGAAAACTTGAATCTTACGAAATTACGAATCTTTACGAATCTACGGAACGAGACAAAACGGAACAAAAAAATACGAAAATTTTTGTTGTGCACATGTCTATTGCTGATCCTGTCAGCAACATCTACCTGTGCTCTGGCTTCTCCCCCACTTCAATGACCTTTGCAGTCAATGGTTGCAATGACTGCAGGCATCCTAGCAACCAATGACACACTTTTCCGCTGTGCATAGTGGGAGAAAAATAACAGAGCTGCTCCACCCCCTCAATTCCAGCTTCCACTTTCTGGCTCACAGAAGGCAAACTAATGAGGGTCTTTAGGGGCAGGGGGTGCTGATAAAAGGGGAGTCTCTGATCTAAGGGGGTGCTGATATAAGGGGACTCTGTTTTAATAGGGAGGTCTCTAAAGAGAGGGGAAAATTTGCTGTGCGCTGTTAAAGTGTTCGGGTTCAGCTTGAAGAAAAGGTGGCAACCCTAGGGGAAAAGCTATGCATTTCAGCACTCAGCATACTCAATTTTCAGACCATGCAATAGGCTAGATTCACAAAGAATTAAAGCTGAATTTAGGAAAACCTAAAAAACCTCCCTTGTAATGAGCGCCCACACTGCAAGGGGTAGCTGATAACTTCTGTCTGAATCCTCAGCTCCTGCAGGCTCCTTCTGCGCTGCTAGATTGGTCCCTGCAGCCTATACTTTTTCCATGCTGCAGTAGTCCAAGGTCACCTGACATCATCAAGACTAATGCAGGGACAATATTCCTGTAATCGACATGAGGATGCCAAGGAATAGTTAACCACTGAAGCATTGGGGAGCACCATTGCAGTTACAACCCTGTTACAAGGGAGAATGTTTAGGTTTCCTGGAGTTGGGCTTTAACACAGGGAAAAGAGAAGGATGTTTATTTTAGCTGTAGCGGCCTGCTCCTGTTGGGGGAAGTCTGAGAGTTAGTTGACTCAGACATGTATGATTATTGAGCAAATTGGGCCTCTGTTCCATTCATGGCTGTGCTGTGAGTGACCACTATTGTTTGTCTGGGGTGTCGTTACCACCCTAGGCCAAGAGTGGCAGCAGCTAGGTCAAGGTGATTTGGGTGTCTACCCTCGGCAGCCAATCAGTGGGGGTTGATGGTCCCACTGTGCATGCTGGGAGGGATACTTAAGGGACAGATGTCATTGGACCGGGGTCATCGATCGCTGGTCTGTCGTCCCACCACCCCGTCGTCCCTGGCTCCGGGACCACGTTGGTCCGGAGTTGTAATTTGTCCAAGTAAGCCCAGTAAGCAGAATGGGTTTACGCTTCCAGAGGTGATCCTGTGCTGTCCGTCCTGGAGGGAGGAAGACGCTTGATGACGGACCTATCTTGGAGAGAACCTAGCACGAGGTTGGTATCTCACGAGAGGCCTTGAAGTTCATTGCAGGATGCAACGTTACTGAGAGGCTTGATGGTGATCGCCTGTCAGTTCTAAATTCTGCAAGACGTTAATCTGGAGAGATCCGGGTGCTGAATCCTGTGCTATATGGATTTTGGACCGAAAGTGTCTCCATCTGTGGGAAGGTCTGTGGCAGAGACTGTACCCTGTTCCGTGTGCCATTATGGCTGCAAGGCTAGTGAGAGAAACCTATCTGGGTGTTGCTAGAAGCAGGGGTGTTTCCTGATTGAAATAATGCACCCGAACCTGTCTATTAGTTACCCTTCCACCTCTTTAATCACTTCTTCTATCTTTATCAAGTTCTGCAAATAAATCTTAGAAAAAGAAGTGTAAAGTGTGAACATTGATCTTTCTCAACTCTCATCCACTACCCTAGACGGCGAGAAGCGAGGTAACATGCCACCCGAAAATATACAGCAGCTCCTTCGGCGGTAGTGCTACATGCCATGGGACTGTAATTTTGACTGGACTCAATAATAAGCCAACAATAATTGTTACTTAAAAATCAATATCCTAGTGTTTGTGCCGTCAATGCCATAGGAAAATGATTCTGGACTATGAGTGGGAGGTTACTGGGCAGCTGAACTCCAGATGCTCTGCTTTTGAAATTTGTGACCAATGCTAACAATCACAAGATGAGAGAGATTGAGTACAGAGGATGTTCAACTGCGAGGCCGCGTACACATGACCGTTTCCTCGGCAGAATACACCAAGAAACTCGATGGGAGACGTATTCTGCTGAGAAAACCGGTCGTGTGTACACTTTTCGCCGAGAAAACTGCCGAGGAACTCGTCGAGCCAAAAAGAGAGCATGTTCTCTATTTCCTCGACGGGCAATGGGAAAATTTGTCTCAACAAGTTTTTTGACAGCCGAACAAGGAACTCGACGGGGAAAACGATGTGTTTCGTCCGTCGAGTTTCTCGGTCGCGTGTACGCGGCCTGAGACCCCAGGAGAAGGAAAAAAATCTGTGAAAACACAATAGATGTTTAAATGCAAGACCACAGAGCAACAAAACCTACAGACAACAAACATTCCAATGAAAGACCCAAAGAATGCAATGAGAAGAATGGAAACATCAGCACTGAGCTTCAGGGAAGACCAAAAAAAGGACAGCAGTAATAACCAGCTTTGATTGTTTACCACTTAGAAAAACACAGGGTGGCTACACTAGGATTGCCTTTCCTGTAAAAACAGAGGCCCGGATTCAGGTAGAGCGGCGCATCTTTGTGCGGGCGTAGCGTAAAGTAGATACGCTACGCCCGCTACGGCGCAACATTGAAAGGCAAGCATGCTATTCACAAAGAATATGCGGTCAACGTTGCGCCAGCATAGCGTATAGTTGTCGGCGTAAGCCGACGTAAGTCAAAGTAGGTGGAAGTGGACTGGAAGTGATTTATTATAATGAAGCGTGACCCCATGCAAATGATGGCCACAGCTTCAAAAAACGAACTGCGCATGTGTCGTCTCTTGGACGCACCCCAGTGCGCATGCTCACAGTTACATCAAAATAGCTGCCTAAGATACGTCTAACACTGTCTACGACATGAACATAACCTACGCACAGCCCTATTCATGTAGTACTACGCAAACGGCGTACGCGACGTAAAATTTGACAGCGTCGTTTCCTGGCCCATACCTTTGCATTACCTACGCCTCCTATATGAGGGGTAACTTTACGCAGGACGTAAGCCTTACGCAAATCACGTATATGAAGCGGCCAGGTGCATTAACGTGCGTGAATCAGCGTATCTTACTAATTTGCATATTTTAAATGGGAACGCCGAATGCGTCCAGCGTAACTATGCGCCCATGATATGGCGGCGTAGGCAAGTTACGTTGGGCGGCTGAAGCCTTGTTTTACGACGTATCTAGCTTTGCGAATCGGCGTAACAATACGACAGCGCACATTCAGAGTATCTGAATTTGCTTTGTAATGGCATGCCATGATCAATAGTGCTTGCATGCACTTAACACATGTAAAATGGATATAAAAAGTCTACACACCCCTGTTAAAATGTTAGGTTTCTGTGATGTAAAAAAATTAGACAAAGATACATTCAGAACTTTTATTGTGACCAATATACTGTACAACTCAATTAAAAAACAAACTGAAATCTTGTAGTGGGTGAAGTAAAAAAAAAAATAATAATAACGTGGTTGCATAAGTGTGCACACTCTTATAACTGGAGATGTGTTCTTATGAAGAAAAACATCCAAACCCGGCAAAAATTTTCAAAAACACATCTGAAGTCTCCTAAAAGCATATGGAAAAAATGTGTTCTGGTCTTACGAAACCGAGGTAGAACTTTTTGGCATAATTCCAAAAGATATGTTTGGTGCAAAAACAAATCACCAAAAGGACACCATACCCACAGTGAAGCAGGGGCCTTAGTCAAGGTAGAGGGAATTTTTATACCAGTCGATATTGGCACAAAACCTTAGGCTTCTGCTAGAAAGCTGAACATAAAGAGGAACTTCATCTTTCAGCATGACAACGAACCAAAGCATACATCCAAATCAACAAAGGAATGGCTTCACCAGAAGAATATTTAAGTTTTGGAATGGCCCAGCCAAAGACTGAATCCGATTGAAAATCTCTGGGATGATCTGAAGAGAGCTGTGCACAGGAGATGCCCTCGCAATCTGACAGATTTGGAGTGTTTTTGCAAAGAATATTTGGCAAATATTGTGAAATCAAGATTTGCCATGCTGATTTATCTTTGGCTCATTTTTTTTTTTTACATCACAGAAACACAACATTTTAACAGAGGTGTGTAGACTTTTTATATCCACTGTAAGTGGTGGATTTTTAAAGTTTTAAATACTTACTTTTATAAAGCAGTTTTACACTGTGCAGTGTTTTTATAATAAAAATCTGCATAGCAATTCATTCAGTGAAAGTACATGTATATTCATTCTGTGCAAACAGGGCAAAAATAAATAAAAAAGAAAGAAAAGAAAACTAATGTCATCAGGCTAGTTTTGATAACTGAATGTTTTAAAACAGAAAATACCACATTCGACCACTAGATGGTGCAAGCATCATAGGATATACTACACTCACTGGACAAGCCACCAGACTTCTGCAAGGACCAGAATTGTACACAACTTCTCTGGACTCTCCTTCTGTAGCTGATGTTCACCCATATTGCTAGTATTCAGAGATCAGTTTTACCCCTCCAAGGCAATACCTCCATCCAAGCAGTGCAAGCTTCAGGCCCCACACTCAGACCTACCTTTCACAGACATGTATCTTCCCTAGGTAGTAGGTCTGAGAGGTCAGAAACCTGGGACATAAGATAGCTTCCAAAAGGTCCCCCCAAATATTTATATCATTCTTCAACCTGCACCACTAGCAATAAACCTTCTAGTGCTTGGCAAAAGAGATATAAATCAGGCTACTTGGTCCACTTACACTATTGCCAGGGTCACACCCCAACAGCAGGTAGAAACAAACAATGACCAAAGCTTAGGGGAACCCTACAGAAAGCAGAGGTGTCAATTCATCCTAAGCTCACGGAAGCCCAGCAAACTACATGTAGAATAGTAACACTTCTACTTATGGCAGAGTCCCTACAGTGGAAATACTAAGCCTGCGTTAAATGCCTTTACAATATTCATAAAACCCTATGGAACAGTGGTACTGAATTAAAATTCTCAGAGTTAAAGGAACACTAAAGCTTTATTTTTTAAATAACAAACATGTTCTACTTACCTCCACTGTGCAGCTTGTTTTGCACACAATGGCCTCGAACCTGGTCTTCTGGGGTCCCTCGGCGGCTGTCTCGGCTCCCCCCCACTAGAACTTTCCACACTCATGAGAGAGAGCTTGCATGGTGGAAAGTCCTTGCGGGCACGCTCCTGTGATACAGCCGGCGGCCATAGCCACTCACCGTATCACTCGGCCCTGGCGCGCCGTGTCATTGGATTGATTGACAGCAGCGCTAGCCAATGGCTGCACTGTATTCAATCAACCAATGAATGAGCCAAGAAGCCGGCCCAGAAACCTGTGGAAGGGGGGCAGGTAAGTATAGGGGGGCTCGGGGGGGAGGGGGGCGCTAATGCTCGGATGTTTTTTCACCTTAATGCATAGAATTTATAGATTTTTGGTTTGCTGTAAAAGATTACATAGTATATTTTCAAATCCTGCCCAGGTATATTCTAAAACGGCAAGAAATATATATAAAGTACATAGTTACCAGTTAGCTGTGTATAAAAAAGGAACATTTTTAGACCAGAGTTTCCACTAAAAAGCCTTAAAAGAAATTCCGATGGCTCCCCTGCCACCTGGCACCCCAGCAAACCAAAAACCTCTGAAAAAGACCCCTAGGGGGTTGAAACATGTCAGGATTGTATATGCACAGATGCATGTAGCATGTCAAGTTGTATAAAAATGTTGGTTTTGCACCATTGTGTATGGATTTTTATATTCTTCTTTTTACCAGAGTTTATATTATAATTGTCATGATTCACACCACATGTTTACATTCAATAAAATATTTTAAACATAACAATGCATATTATTTATAATTATTGAATTTTTGCTTGCCTAAAAACCCCATCTGGGGAACTCTCCCATATCGCATATATTGGGGTGAGCAGCACCATTGCCTCTCAATATGTGTCTTTTCCATTTCATGCAATTTTTGGGAGGTTAAACATCCCCTCCCCCTGAGACACATTAATGATATGAGCCGTGTGCCATCGATGTGCCCTCTTTGCCTTTTGTATTGCTTAATACCTCATACACCTGGAGTAATTTTCAGGGTGATGAATGGGTTAAACCTAATGTTAGGCTATGGAATACATTTCGAACAGGAGGAGAAATTGTGAGATTTTGATCTCCTCCCCTGTTGGAAACAAAAGCCCAGTTAGAGAGAAGTTACTCTTTCCTCTCTGGTTTACAAATAGTTACTAAATAAACAAATCCATACCCCCCCCCCCCCTTTCTTTCTATAAGGACTAATATCCTATGTTTATTTTGCATAACTGGGATAGGCAATCTTGATGTCACTTCACCAGGCACATGGCTCAATACCTTTTCAGATATAAATGTGTAGCGGGTCACCCTGTCAGGAACTACCGACAGGCCTGAACCCTCGCTGGAACTTTATTCACGCTTGTAAATATGTTGGAATACCTTTAAGAAGCAATTGTGGGTCCAAAAGTGCCGGGAGATATGGACTCCACTAACACTCAGTAGAAACAGACTACACTTCCCACAATGCTGTGCTCAATTGGAACATGTGACACCTCCGCACGGACTTATGGGGGAGGTTACTTAAGGACAGGGAGGGGCTGTTTCTCGGCCTCTTGGGACCTGCATCTTTTCCTCTGCAGAGCTGTAGCCGTGCTGTTAGGCCAGAAGCCTGGGCCTGGAGTCGCCAGGAGGCCAGCTTGCTGGAAAGAAGCAAGACCACTGTACCTATCTCGTGTTCCAGGAGATCGGTGAAGCCATCCAGCTGACAACTGAAACAGTGGAGGGCCTGATACCGGAGACCTTGTGCTACGGGACAGTGACTGACCAGCGCGCTTTCGAGAAGAATCCAGGCGGATCGGCCTGGTCGGGTGAGAGAGCATCTGCTCAATTTTCAGATTTTCACTTTGGTAAAGACAATCTAGTGCCACCCCTTAATCCGGAGACACGCGTTGGCCTCTGACTAAGCTTTAAGGCCTTCTAAGTTGATAGTTGTTACACACAGTGACTGACGCTGACGAGCGGTCAGTTCACCAACGTTACTATTCATAATACCCTGTTTTGACTAACTTCATCTAATCATTTATCCCTTTTGGATTACAAATTCTAAAGTGCACCAACGGCCGCAACGTGGACTTTGGTCTCGGGACACTTCTTTAACTGTTTGCAGGACTGCCCGCTAGGGGAAGCTCGCGAGCATAAACTATACGTTTACATTCGTTTAACTGAATGGTACCATTCTTTAGGTTAGATTTCCTTTTTGTTTCCTCCTAACATTAATTACTGATACCCGTAAGGGCCCTTGCAGAATCACTGTGTCATTACATAACTGTTGTTGATTGTATTTTAAGCCTAGGTCTGTTTCCTAGTCTACATTAGGTAAACCCATTCTCTTAAGTTTAAATATATCAACTGTGTGAAGTGTGTTTTTCTCATCTGAAAAGACGCCCAGGAGCAGGTAATACTGTTATTCTCTTATCATTTCATGTTACATGCCTGCTATTGTGCCCCCGGTCAAGCAGAGGTCGCAATATGTTTACTGGGCTTCTGATGTGTCAAGGGAGGGTTCTAGCTAAATAGGGGTGAGTCACAAAAAGAGAGTAGATCCCAAATCAATCAGCGGCCCCTGAGGGGGTATCGCTACAAATCTATTATTCGATTACTGCAACAATGTATTTCAATATATGTATTGTGTTATATTTCATGATTTGTGTAATTTACATGTATTAACCATATGACAGCATACATTTATGTATTTCCTCTAATTCCCTTTTATGGATCCCCTGGCTTCCATTTGGCCACTGGTGCTAGTGGGGTTGGTGTGTGTTTTTCCCCATGCGACCCACCGCAGGGGGAGGGAGCACAGGGTTCTGTGCACCCATCATGCTCCGTGAGGTGGCAGTCTCCAATATGTAAGTATATCTCTCTCCTTTTTTCCATAGGTTGATTTCAATTTTATGCAATCAACACCAGGGCCACCATCAGGGGGGTACAGGCATTACACCTGTAAGGGGCCCGGGGGTCCCCAGGGGCCCGGATGGGAACCACCCTAAAAAAAAATAAAAAAAAATTTTTTTTTTTTTTTTTTTTTTTTTTTTAGGGGTCCGAAGGTCCCCAGGGGCCCGGAGGCCACCAAGGGCCCCAGATGGCAAGCCCTTTTTTTATAAAAAAAAAATATATATATATTTTTTTTTTTATAAAAAAATATATTTTTTTTTAATATATTTTTTTATAATTTTTTTATTAAAGGGCCAATTTTTTTTCTTTTATTTTTTTAGCGGTCCCCAGGGGCCCGGAGGCCACCAGGGCCCCAGATGGCAAGCCCTTTTTTTTCTTTTTTTTTATAAAAAAAATATATTTGTTTATAAAAAAATATATTTTTTTAATATATTTTTCTTTTCTTTTTGGGCCAATTTTTTTATTTAATTTTTTTAGAGGTCCGGAGGTCCACAGGGGCCCGGAGGCCCCCAGGGCACCGGATGGCAACCCCCCTTTTTTTTATTTATTTTCTATTAACCACTTCCATACCAGGCACTTACGCACCTTCCCGCCCAAGCCAATTTTCAGCTTTCAGCACTGTCGCAATTTGAATGACAATTGCGCGGTCATGCTACACTGCACCCGAACAAAATTTGCGTCCTTTTTTCCCCACAAATAGAGCTTTCTTTTGGTGGTATTTGATCACCTCTGCGGTTTTTTTTTTTTTGTGCAACAACTAAAAATAGAGCGAAGATTTTGAAAAAAAAATAAAGTTTTTATTTTTTTCTGTTAATTTTTTTGTAAATGAGTATGTTTTCTCTTTCAATTATGGGCACTGATATGGTGGCACTGATGGGCACCGATGAGGTGGCACTGATGGGCACCAATGAGGTAGTTCTGATGGGCACCGATTAGGTAGCACTGATGGGCACTGATAGGCGGCACTGGTATTGGGCACTGATGGGCACTCATGGGCGGCACTGATGGGCACTCATGGGCGGCACTGATGGGCACTCATAGGCAGCACTGGGCACTCATAGGCAGCACAGATGGGCACTCATAGGCGGCACAGGTGGGCACTCATAGGCGGCACAGGTGGGCACTCATAGGCGGCACAGGTGGGCACTGATAGGCGGCACAGGTGGGCACTGATAGGTGGCACAGGTGGGCACTGGTAGGTGGGCACTGGGCATGGATTGGCACTGTGGGGTGGCACTGACAGACACTGGGGTGGCACTGATGATCACTGAGGGGTGGCACTGATGGATCAATGTTGCCAATCAGTGCCCATGTGTGGGCACTGATTGGCATCATTTTTTTTTACTGCCCCCCCCTTTTTTTTTTAGTCATTTTTTTTTTTTGTCATTTTTTTTTTTTTTTTTGTCATTTTTTTGGGTCATTTTTATTTTTATTTTTTTTATTTCCCTGGTGGTCTAGTGTGGCGATCCGAGGGGGGGCTGCGCTGATAAACAATCAGCGCGAACCCCCCCTGTCAGGAGAGCCGCTGATCGGCTCTCCTCTACATGCGTCTGTCAGACGCGAGTGAGGAAGAGCCGTCGGCGGCTCTTCCTGTTTACATCGTGATCAGCCGTGATTGGACACGGCTGATCACGTGGTAACGAGGCTCCGCCGGAGACTCGTTACCGAGATCGGAGGTGCAGGGTGTCAGACTGACACCCCGCATCACCGATCGCCGCGCTGCACGCCCGCACGGGCGCGTGCGGCATGAAATCGTGCAGGCCGTTTGAGAACGGCCTGTCACGATTTCATAACCACTTCCCGGCCGTAAATCGGCTATTGGCCGGGCGGGAAGTGGTTAAAAAATATATAGATTTTTTAATATATTTTTATTTTATTTTTTTATTAAAGGGCCATTTTTTAGGGGTCTAGGGGCCCGTGACCACCAGGGCCCCAGATGGCAACCCCCTCTTTTTTATTATTTTTTTTTTAAATATATTTTTTTAATATATTTTTATTTTATTTTTTATTAAAGGGTCAATTTTTTTTCTTTTCTTTTTTTTAGAGGTCCGGAGGTCCAAAGGGACCTGGAGATCCCCAGGGCCCCAGATGACAACCCCCCTTTTTTTATAAAAAAATATATAATTTTATATATATATAATATTATTATTATTAAAGGGCCCAGAGGTCCCCAGGGCCCCCGGATGACAATCCTCCTTTTTTATAATTTTTACTTTTTTATATTATTTTATTTCTTTTTTTTAATATATAGATGTATTTTTATTAAAGGGCTCAGAGGTCCCCCAGGGCCCCATGTGTCAAACCCCCTTTTTTTATAATTGTATTTTTTATTTTTGTTTATATATTTTTTTTATATTTTTTTTTTATTAAAGGGCCCAGAGGTCCCCAGGGCCCTGGAAGGCAACCCCCCTTGTTTTTTTTTATATAAATGTTTATTTATTTTTTATATATATATTTTTTTCTTTCTTTCTTTTAAAGGACCCAGAGGTTTCTTTTTATTAAAGGGCCCAGAGGTCCCGAATGGAAAGCCCCCTTTTTTTTGTAATTTTCTTTTTATAAAAAAAAAATAACGTCCCCGGGGCCCCAGTTGGCAACCACCCGTTTAAAAAAAATATTATATATATATATTTTCTCTTTTTTTTTCTTTATATTAAAGGGCACAGAGGTCCCCAGGGCCCCGGATGGCTACCCCCCTTTATTATATATATTTTTCTTTATTTCTTATTTTTGTAAAGGGCCCCCCCCGCTTCTGAATTCGTGGCAGCAGCCCCCCCCCCCCCCGCTTCTCAATTTCATGCGGCAGCACCCCCCCCCCCCGGCTCTCTGCTCCAGGGGGCCCATGCCTGAAGCTGTGTAAGGGGCCCCAAAATTCCTGATGGCGGCCCTGATCAACACTAGTTCAACTGTGAAGATGTAGTAATAACCTTCCTAAACAATTTAATAGAACATAAATTAATATAATAATATAGTCAAAATTAAAATAATTTCATATAACAACCACACCAATTAAGTTGATCTAGTATAATTTCATCACTACACTTCACCACTTGCTTTCATCTCACTTCCTTAAAAATTTAGCTTTCATTGTTTACACCCTTGCAGATGCATATCTATGGTACGTCTAGTGCCATACATTTTTTTCACTATATTACACCCAGCCGTCAAAATTTCCACTCGCCTACTAGCATTTGGCGAGTGGATTTAAGCTGGGGGCGAGTGATGACAGGGCTGCATGACCAATCTCCCTCCAATCTGTGCCTACACTTAGAGTCCCGTTGAGATTGGCGGCCAAGGAGGAAAGGTGCATGCTCGGGAAAAGTAGTCTGGTGAGCCGGGCACAGGCAGAGCAGTACACAGGAGCTCTCCTTACAATTCTCATTAAGCCATGGGACCTAACAGTATGACCTCTCTGAGCCTGCCCCCCTCCCCCTGACCAATGTAGCTGGAGAGCAGAGAGCAGGGAGTAATGAGTGAGGTGGAGATTGCCAAAATTACCACTCCAGTGCAGCGCTCACTTAAAGTTGCCCTGACATGTGAGTGGCAGCCTTCCAGTTTGTGCAGTTTTTTTCTCCTTGTGATCTATGTAAGTGTCCAACAGTTCAGCCTGAGCACTGTGAACAGACTGGTCTCAATGTGTGCTGTGCGGTGTCAGTGTGCACTGTGCTATGGTGTCAATGGCTGTGCAGTTGTGTGGATCCCAGTGCTGGATTGTACTCCCTCCTGCTGTGCTGCAGCTCCTCTCCTCACTGCCAGCCTGAATAAAAGGGGGAAGTGGGGACATGCAAGTGTGGAGCCGCACACATGCTCCTGATGATAAGATGAATAGGAGAGGGAGTGTGAGAGAGGATGGATGGGAGTTGCAGAGGAGACAGCAAGAGAATGGGGAAGAGACCCAGTTCTAGTGCCCTGTCCCTCTGGTCTGCCCCCAGTGCCCTGTTCCTCTGGTCTGCCCCCAATGCCATGCCCCATTTTGTTAAAGTTGTTGTTGGTAATATGTAATTGTGTAACTTGATTCTGCATAAAACATTTAACAATGTCATTCCATGAGATAATCTACGAGGGCGTGTTTACGGGTGCAATTAGGCGCAGGGCAGTGTATGAATTAGGTGGGGCAACTGGGGGCGAGTAACTCTTGAGGCCTGGCTAGTAGCTCAGGACTTGAAATTTTGAGCCCTGTTACTCCAATCCCACACTATCCTTTCACTCTTACACCATGTTCACATTCACTCATCACCCAGTCACCTACCATCACACTACTCATGCACATTAACCTATGTAGGTGCATTTTTGTATTCCCTTCTTACTTTTTTTATCTTAATTTTTCTTTATTGTTTCTCATTATACAAAATTTGTGTGTACATTTACAACATTGCTTAGTAAAAATACATGTTACACGTAGATAATTAAGTAAATACCAACATCAAAGACCGTGTACCTTTTGTGAATAAACCTGTTCCCTCTCTCCCACCCTCCCTCCCTCTAACCCCTCCCCCCATACTTGCCCCCCCTCCCCTCCCTTCTTACTTTAGTATTCTCACCACTCTCATATAACACAATTTTATTGTCTTATACCCAATGAATGTGCACCTCTTTCCCTTTATAGGTACACATTCATATATCAGAACACACTTACATAGACGTTATATAAATATATACTAAACACATTTTAGGATTCTTTCTTGGTGAATTCCTGCTTGCCTATACCTAATATATAAAACTAAAGATCTATTTAAGCGCATTATACAATGCACTTTATAATATAGTTTCCAATGCTTTGCCGCAGGTGTCCGCCATCTTGACGATTCATGCCCCGTCGGGGCCTTTCTCCCAATTGGGACTCCCTGCAAGTCGCATGTGGCTTATTTGACGCTGCATCCTGGCTGCCAGGTGGCCAGGGAGCCAGCTGGATTTCTTTTAAGGCTTTTTAGTGAAAACTCTGGACTAAGAATGGTTCCTTTTGTATACACAGCTAACTGGTAACTATGTACTTTATATATATTTCTTGCCGTTTTGGAATATACCTGGGCAGGATTTGAAAATGTACTATGTAATCTCTTACAGCAAACCAAAAACCTCTGAAGAAGACCCCTAGGGGGTTGAAACGCATCTGGATTTTTATGTAGCGGGGGTATACTGTCATAGACTATTTGATGGTTATGCATGCCTAAATTCCCTTCATAATGTTGTATATATATGTTTATTTGTTTGTTCTTAAACAATGCATTGTGAGATTTGAAGGACTAGGAGAAAAGGACTCCATTGACATTAGTAGAAATAGACTACAGTTCCCATAATGCATTGGCTTCCCAGAGGACATAACACCTGCGCACAGCTTTATGGGGGAGGTTATATAAAGGAGGGGTGGAGCTGGATTTGCTCTCTTGGGATCGGCATTCTTCCCTCTGCGGAACGAGGGAGAGCACTGCAGCCAGGCAGCAAGGCCTAAAGCCTGGGCCTGAATTTACCGGGAGATCAGCCATCCGGAGCGAGACAAGTATAAGTGTGTCCAGCTCGTAATTCCAAGAGACCGGAGCCACTCACCAGCTGACGATTGTAACAGTGGAGAGCAAGAGACCGGAGACTGTGTGTTGCAGAGTTGTCGCTGATCAGCGTATCTGTCATGAGGAACTCAGGTGGACTAGGCCTGTTCGGGTGAGAGGGCAGTTGCCCAAGTTTCAATACTATCTTAGCCTTGTGGCTCTTAGTGCTCCGCATATCAGAATAGCGTGCTGTATCCTGATTTAACCGAGAGATATAACGTCTTGAATATCCTTTGGATTACAAACAAGTTAAAGTGCACCAACGTGTTTGCAATAGACTTCGCCACTGAGGAATGTTTTGGAGCTATCTAGGCTAGGCCTAATCAAGATTACTAGCAACTGTACTTAAAGTAATTGCCCACTAGGGGAAGCTCGCGAGCATAGACTATTTATAGCCATTTGGAAACTTTATAATATTTTAGTTGTTCCCTTTTGACTCTCGCAAAGGGCCCTTGCAGAGTCGGCTATAAACATGTATCTATATTTGTAATCTGTTGTTTGTTTTATCTTACCTTATTACATGCCAAGTAAAGTTACCCTTGGTTTACTATATTGATTGTGTGAGGTGTGTTTTGCTCCTGAGGACTAGTGATGTCACGAACATAAAATTTGCCGTTCGCTAACGGCTAACGCGAGCTTCTGCAAATGTTCGCGAATCGGCGAACCGCCATAGACCTCAATAGGCAGGCGATTTCAAAACCCACAGGGACTCTTTCTGGCCACAATAGTGATGGAAAAGTTGTTTCAAGTGGACTAACACCTGCACTGTGAAATGCCGGAAGGGGATCCATGGCAAAACTCCCATGGAAAATTACGTAGTTGTCGCAGAGTCCGTTTTTTAATCCATAAAGGGCATAAATCACCTAACATTCCTAAATTGTTCGGAATAACGTGCTTTAAAACCACAGGTATGATGTTGTATCGATCAGGTAGTGTAGGGGTTAGGGTTAGGGTTACAGATAGGGTTAGGGTTACAGTCTGTAACCCTAACCCTGTCTGTAACCCTAACCCTGTCTGTAGCCCTAACCCTGGCTGTAACCCTAACCCTAACCCTATCTGTAACCCTAACCCTGGCTGTAACCCTAACCCTGTCTGTAACCCTAACCCTATTTGTAACCCTAACCCTATCTGTAAGGGTCCTTTCACACGTGTGGACCGGTTTTTAGAATCAGTTGATCAGTTTTTTCATCCGTTTTCATCCGTTTTTTGATCCATTTTTTTTTTTGTTAGAATAGGGTTTTCTTCCGTCCAAAAAAACGGAGCTTAACGGAGACGGATGTTAACAGACGTTAGCGAATGCTCATCCGCTAACGTACGATATCCCATAGGGAAGCATTGCGGTCCGTAAACGGACGTCTAAAAAATGGACGAACGGTCCGCACGTGTGACCCTAACCCTTACCCTGTCTGTAACCCTAACCCTTACCCTGTCTGTAACCCTAACCCTATTTGTAACCCTAACCGTAACCCTAACCCTGTCTGTAACTTACAGAAAGGGTTAGGGTTACAGATAGGGTTAGGGTTCGGGTTACCGAAAGGGTTAGGGTTACAGATAGGGTTAGGGTTATAGACAGGGTTAGGGTTACAGACAGGGTTAGGGTTACAGACAGGGTTACAGATAGGGTTAGGGTTACAGACAAGGTTAGGGTTCACAGTGACAGACCAAACTCCCTGTTTAACGCAGCACAAACAACTGCAAACAACCCTGGCAGAACTGACTACTATTCTGTATTGCAGTGAACTTTTATTTTAAATGTTATCTACTGTGCCAACAAAATATATATGAGATGTGGCACTGTACAGGTGGGCACAGTTTACACTGTGAGCCTAAGACACCCTGGCAGACAACTGACTACTATTCTGTATTGCAGTGAATTTTGTTTTTATATGTTATCTACTGTGCCAACAAAATATATATGAGATGTGGCACTGGACAGGTGGGCATAGTTTACGCTGTGAGCCTGGGCCCCTTACATTACACAGCACCCCACAGCTCTGGGCCCCTTTACATAGCACCCTGCACCACTGGACACCTTTATATTACACAGCAGCTTGCACCACTGGGCCCCTTACATTACACAGAACCCCACAGCTCTGGCCCCCTTTACATAGCACCCTGCACCACTGGACCCCTTTATATTACACAGCACCCTGCACCACTGGACCCCTTTATATTACACAGCAGCTTGCATCACTGGGCCCCTTACATTAAACAGCACCCCACAGCTCTGGAACCGTTTACATAGCACCCTACACCACTAGACCCCTTTATATTACACAGCAGCTTGCACCACTGGGCCCCTTACATTATACAGCACCCCACAGCTCTGGGCCATGTACATAGCACCCTGCACCACTGGACCCCTTTATATTACACAGCAGCTTGCACCACTGGACCCCTTTATATTACATAGCACCTTGCACCACTGGGCCCCTTACATTACACAGCACCCCACAGCTCTGGGCCCCTGTACATAGCACCCTGCACCACAGGACCCCTTTATATTACACAGCAGCTTGCACCACTGGACCATTTTATATTACACAGCACCTTGCACCACTGGGCCCCTTACATTACACAGCACCCCACAGCTCTGGGCCCCTGTACATAGCACCCTGCACCACTGGACCACTTTATATTACACAGCAGCTTGCACCACTTGGCCCCTTAAATTACACAGCAGCCCACAGCTCTGGACCCCTTTACATAGCACCCTGCACCACTGGACCCCTTTATATTACACAGCACCCTGCACCACTGGACCCCTTTAAATTACACAGCACCCTGCACCACTGTACCCCTTTATATTACACAGCAGCTTGCACCACTTGGCCCCTTACATTACACAGCACCCCACAGCTCTGGACCACTTTATGTAGCACCCTGCACCACTGGGCTCCTTTATATTACACAGCACCTTTCACCTCTGGACCCCTTAATATTACACAGCAGCTTGCAACACTGGACCCCTTACATTACACAGCACCCTGCACCTCTAGTCTAGCTGAACTCAATACAGTGTAAAAATATATATACAAAACCTGGAATGCATATATATCCTCTACACAAAGTAACTCTAACTGACTAGCCTGCCTGCCTACCTGCCTGCCCTATCTAACTCCAAAAAAATTATTAATTAATTAAGGGTGCTGTCAGGACGCTGTTCTAACACCAGAGATCAGATGAGTCTTTCAGGACTGGAGTACACTGGCCTAGCTATCGCTTTCCTATAAAATCAGCAGCAGCAACACTGTCCCTCCTCTCACTCTGACTCCAGGTTCAGAATGAATCTAAAATGGATGCTGCCCAAGAGGTGGGAGGGTCAGGGAGGGAGGGTATGCTGCTGATTGGCTGGAATGTGTCTGCTGACTGTGAGGTACAGGGCCAAAGTTTGCTCAATGATGACGAATAGGGGGCGGGTCGAACAGTTCATCGGGAACTGTTCGCCGGCGAACCGTTCTATACATACTGAGGACTGCATTCAGAAGAAGGTAACAACATTATTGCATGTCATTGTATATTTCACATGTGTTATTGTGGTCTTAGCCAAGCAGGGGACTTACAATACATTTGCATTTTCCTGGTGTGCCAAGGGAGGGTTCGAGCCTATTATAGGGGTGGATAGGTCAGAGAGTAGGCCCAAAAAAAAATATATATAGTATAAACTATACATATATTTATATTTTGCTATTAAATAACATTTCTAATCATATGAAGTTAATAACAAGAGTTCCCCTTTACATTGGAGTCCACAGAGTTCCCCTTTTACATCTGAATCCACAGAGTTCCCCTTTTACATCTGAACTTGAAGAGTTCCCTTTCACTGTAAGGGGGGACTCTGCAGACTCTGATGTAAGTGAGAACTCTGGGGACTCTAACATAAGGGATGCTCTGGGAATCCTGATTTAAGGGGGAACACTGAGAACTCTGATTTATGGAAAAGACTCTGATGTAAGGGGAAACATAGTGGCCTCTGGTGTAAAGGGGAACTCTGATATAAGGGGTGCTCTGAGAATCTGAGGCACAGCGCCAAGGATTAGAGTGTGGGCAGACACAGAGGAGTAGGGGTGTTTAGGTTGGGGGGTTGTTAGTGATGGCTTTGGGCAGTATGAAAGAGTGTAAGGCGGCGTACACGCGGCAGAGAACCTCGACGGGCAGAACACATCGTTCCGCCTGTCGAGGTTCTATGCCGGCCGTCAGATTTGGCGACCCGCCCGTCGGAAATGGCAACCAGCCATTCATTCCGACGGGCCGTCAAGCAAATAGAGAACATGCTCTCTATTTCGGCTCGACGGCATTCCCGACGGGATGCTCGCCGAGAGCGTACACACGGCCGAGGTTCTCGGCAGAATGCGGCTCCCAGCGAGGTTCTCGCTGGTTTCTGCCGAGAACCTCAGCCGTGTGTACGCCGCCTAACAGACTAACTGTAGCTAGCAACCCTGCTGGGAAGCCATAGTCCAGTGTAAATAATGTGTCCGGTGTAACATTGGGGGTGTTTAGCTCTTGTGGTAGATGCATTTTCGTGCAGTGAGTCAACACTAAACAGGCACATAACATTAAAGCGGATCTCCACCCTAAAGTGAAGATCCGCTGATCGGAACCCCCCCCCCTCCGGTGTCACATTTGACACCTTTCAGGGGGGTGCAGATACCTGTCTAAAGACAGGTATCCGCACCCACTTCTGGCCCGCAGTCTCAGGCAAAAGTCGGGTTTTTCCCGTTGTGTGCTGGGAACTTTCGGCTCCCAGCACACAGGGGGAGCCAATCGGCGGGCGCAGCGCAACTCGCACATGCGCCATAGGGAACCGGGCAGTGAAGCAGCAGCGCTTCACTTCCTGGTTCCCTCACCATGGATGGAGGGGGGAGCAGCAGAGAGACGAGCGAACGCTCGTCCTCTGCTGCGGACGCCGCTGGACTCCAGGACAGGTAAGTGTCCTATTTTTAAAAGTCAGCAGCTGCAGTATTTGTAGCTGCTGGCTTTTAAAAACATCTTTTAGTGGGCCATCCGCTTTAAGGGCCTGGTACTTTAGCCCACATTTATTGAAGGAGAAAAACAAAACAAAAGTCCATTCAGGAATCCCACGCAGGGGTTTAAAGATGTTCAGAAAAAATGAAAATACTAGCCCACCTAGCTACTCTTTGACAGCACTGCTGGCATAGGTACTTGTCACTGAAATCAGCAGCTCCTCCAGACCCCCAGTCTTGGGTGCAACCGGCTTTCAAGCCCTTTCACGCACACAGTGTCTTGTCCGCACACAGCGTTTGTCTCGCACACAGCGTTTGTCTCGCACACAGCGACACCAGCAGCCACTGCTGCACACACTTCACCTTCCTCTCCTCATCTGCTCTCCCCAGCCCTTCATTATATGAGCGGTCTACACCTGGGCAGACAGCTTGCAGGCTGTGTTTAAAACCTGGACACAGGGTTGGAGATCCCGTCCCACCCATATCTCTGAAGGATCTCCAAGCCATAGAGCCCCATGTACAGATAGAAAAATATGAGAAAACTGCCAGCGCAGTTTTCTCAGTTTTTAAATTTAAGCTCTGCTGCTCTGCATTCAGCCAATATGCGGTTTCTGTGTCCTCTTCAACAGGGACAGAGCCACGCTCTGCCACACCGGGTTTTAGGAAGTCTGAAACTCAGAAGCATGATTCCAAACCCCGAACTGTCCGGGTTGATCCTGGACAGGTGGCAACCCTACCTTGGGCCCCGTCACTTCACTGTCCTCAGCCCCCATTACAGTCGTCAGCCCTCCTTGCATTACTTTCCTCAGCCCCTCCATTGCATTATTGTCCTTAGCCCCACATTACTGTCCTCTGCCCCTTTTTCATTACTGTCCCCAGACCCCCAATACTATCATCAGCCCCCCCATGTTATTGTCCTCGGCCGATTATTACTGTACATAACCACCTCTCACATTACTGTCCTCAGACCCCCCACTATACTTAGCCCATAACTATCCTCAGCTTCACTTACATTACTGTCCTCAGCCCCCATTACTGTCCCCAGACCCCCAATACTATCATCAGCCCCCTAGATTACTGTCCTCAGCCCCCTATTACTGTCCTTAGCCACCTCTCACATTACTGTCCTCAGACGCCCTACTATACTCAGCCCCCATAACTGTCCTCAGCCCCCCATATTACTTTTCTCATCCCCATTACTGTTACTATTACTTGACCCCCCTCTCACATTACTGTCTTCGGCCACCCTTATCTTACTGTCCTCGACCCCCCTTGAATTACTGTCCTTAGCCCCTCATTATGGTCCTCGGACTCCCCCATTACTGTCCTCAGCCCCATTACTCTCCTTAGCCCCCCCCATTACAGTTCTCAGCTCCACATTACTGTTCTCAGCCCACCATTACTTTCCTCGGCCCTCCCTCACATTACCATCATCGGCCACCCATTACTGTTGTCAGCCCCCCTCACCTTACTGTCCTCAGCCTCCCCCTTTTCCATTATTGTCCTTAGCCCCCATTACTATCCTCAGCCCCCCATTACTGTCATCAGCTACTGCTTATATTACTGTCTTCACCCCATCCCCTCACATTGCTGTCCTCAGCCCCCCCATTACTGTCCTTGGCCCCCTCACATTATTGTCCTCAGACTCCCTGCTATTCTCAAACCCCCTCACATTACTGTTCTCAGGCCCCCACATTACTGTCCTCTGCCCCTTCATATTACTTTTCTGTCCTCAACCTCCCCTCACATTATTCTCCTCAGCTCTTCTTCAAATCACTGTCCCCAGCCCCCCATTACTGTCTTTGACCCCCCTCACATTATTCTCCTCAGCTTATCCTCACATTACTTTCCCCAGCCCCCCATTACTGTCCTTGGCTCCCTCTCACATTACTGTCTTCAATGTCACATTACTGTCCTCAGCCCCCTCAAATTATATTGGACTGTAATCTGCCATTTAGGAAGGCTGCTATAAACTATATTGCTGCAGTTCCATACTGCCACCACAGGGCCAAAAGCTGTAAATGTAATATATTGCGGCCTATCAAACATTAGATGTAGTGGCTGCATTAGTTTTCTTTCCCTGACAATGGTGGGTGCATTCATTGCAATGGTGGATCTGCAAATGGGTACATGTGAGGCTACAGATGGGCACTGACCCTTATTTTGCTTCACAGTTCTGTATTTAAAATGAAAAGAAAATCCGTAAACTTTGCTCTTAAAGGGGAGGTGTGTGTTATACACCAATAAATACGGTATATACAAATAACATGCCTGAGTTCATCTCTTTACTCAAACACAGCCACAAAGGCAAGATAATTCTTGTTGGGCAGTGTATTAGTGCTCTAACGAACACACTTGGACTGAATTTTTATGGTTCAAATGGTTCAAAGAATGTCAGGCAAAAAGGTCGGCCATCACACATGTTCACTTCATCAAATCTGGCCCTCTTTAAAAAAAGTTTGGACACCCCTGATATAGACCAATGCTATAGAGGAGAGGTTGAATTGTACTTTCCCCTCAATACAGGTCCGGTTGATAGAGAATGTATATCAAAAATAAAATCATCCAGAACATCATGGGTTAAAGATGGTTGTATCATCCAGATATCTGGACGTGCCTTATGGATCTTAGGCCGCGTACACACGATGAGACATGTCCGCTCAAACATGTCCGACGGACCGTTTGCAGCGGACATGTCTCATCGGATTTTGGTCCGATGGCGTGTACACACCATCGGACGAAAATCCCCTCTGGCTGAGGACGCGGTGACGTGGCAGTGATGTTGACGCCGCCACGTTACCACTCCAGGAAGTAAAATACTTCCACGCATGCGTCGAATCCATGTACTCACCAGCGGACATATCCGACGCACATGTCTCCGGCGGACAAATTTCAAAGCATGCTTTGAAATTTGTCCGCTGGTAAAACATGTCCGCTAGCCCGTACACACGATCGGATTTGTCTGCTGAAACGGCCCGTCGGGCCAGTTTCAGCAAATAAATTAGATTGTGTGTATGCGGCCTCAAAGTTGGGGTCAAAATTATGTGGCTAGTGGTGTCTGGCAAGATAATTTGAAAGTGTGCATGTGAAGCAAAGGCCTAATGGTGACAGCTAACATCTTTCTGTGTAGAGTGGATTACAAGGCATGGTAGGTGTAATGCGAGATGAAATGGTGGGATCCAGCCACTTTTAGAACAGAACTGGGGGAGAGAAGTTAGGTCCAGGATACCCTTAAGCAGATGCAATGATAACCACTTCTGTATAGGTAGGATCGCTGTCTCCTATGGCAACAATTTTGTAGAAGTAGCAATCACTCACTGTGGATCTTTGCTCAATGAACTCCCAGTCTTTCAATCCCAACTGGATCCCCTTAACTCTTTCACTTTTACCACTCAGTATCTTCCTCAAGCGTCACCCCCGCTTCCCTGCTGGGTCCCTGTCTTGGCACTCACAGATACTCTTCAAGCGTCACTCCTGCTGACGCGCTAGGTCCCTGGCTTGGCACTCACTGAAACTTTCCCACTTATTCACTGTCCCCGGCTGATTAGATGACTGCTCATGTACAGGGAGTCCCGGAGCAAACGAACTTGGGGGGGGGGGGTGGCATGACAGGGTGGGACTGGCCGTAGGAGATAGGCTCAGGTTGGTGGAAGGGGAGGGGTAGACTGTTAGTGGGCGGGGGTGGCAGAGGTGTTAGAGCGGAGGAAGTAACGTATCGTCACTCCTCCATTTTTTAGCAAAGAGAGAAGTTGTGTGAAGTTAGGAGCTGTAGCTAAAATGGCGCACTGCGGCGGCTGCCCAAGGGGCCGATTAGGTCAGGGTACAGGTGGCCGTGGCACTGGATGGCCCGGTCATGGCACCTGCCGGGGGTAAATCCGCCATGCGCTCGGCGGTCCAGGCCACCGGATCGGTACAGTACAGATACCTCCCCGGGAGCAGACCATCACTCACGGAGACCCGACAGGGGCCCTCCAGCTCCATCTCTGCCACGGTCACAGGCTGGGAGGAATCCGCGTTGTGGCTGGAGCTCAGCAGCGGGGGGTCAAGTGGGTCCCTTGGGCCTTCCCCTCCTGCCTGATGCAGATGCCTGGGGCGGCCAGGGGCCTGGCAGCGTCAGGGGAAAGGTTGGTGTGGAGCCCGGGGATGACGAGGGGTGAAGGGAGTGGTCGCATGGTGGATGCCCGGGCGAGGGGACAAACCCGGAGACCGTCGGTAGAGGTCGCAAGCGGGTCTGGTTTTTCGACACAGAGGGGTCGGAGTGGGGTGCAACACAGGCCGTCGGCAACCAGTGCACGCCTGCCTGGGGGGCAACCGAGGGATGTCTCGCCGGCAGGGAGTGATGAAAGGTCGGATGGTCCGGGTCGGAGAGCGGAAATGATCCAGGACATCGGTCAGCGGTGGATTTCAGTCCGGCGGCGCATGGACCCAGTCCAGGGCAGCCCAATAAGTCCAATTCTTCTTCTACTATATGTGGATTGTTGCAGGATTTGTTGATGCAGGGTAGTGACAGGGCGGGCTCGGGGATGAACAGGGCTCAGGCAGCGAGGGGTTCAGCCTCGGGGGGCATGGTTGGAGGGAGGGGAGCCACAGAATTTATGGGCCGGGTTGCGGGATCTGGTCAGGCTCGTCCCGGGCGCTGGTAGTGCACCCAGTCCTGCGTTGGCATGGTCCCCGCAGGGGGGGGTCCACTCAGACAGTAGGGGGGGCTGCGGTAGCTGTGGTGGTACAAGCGGTTCCGAGTGTAGATGTGGCGGCAGCGACTGGGGTTGCAGCTTCAGGTGGGATGGGGGCAGCTGCGACTGGGAGTGCTCCCGACGCTGTGGGCGAGAAGAAGGAGGAGGCTGTCAGGCTGGCAGACGCCACACAAATTGAAATGTACATTTGCTTCGAGGCCACCCTGGAGGCTCATTTGAAGCCAGAGGTTAGGGAGAAGATTTGGAAGGGGGAGTATGTTGAAATTTTCACATTGCTCCCCCTTTAGAAATTCAATCTGGACAGGTTGAACCCGGAGGAGAGTAAAAAGGAGGACGAGGAAAAGCAGCGGTATCGCTTGATCCCCCGCATGTTCACCAATTGGTTGCAGAATTTTGCGATCATGGCCTGTGTGGTGGGGGAGAAAGCTCCAGGACACTGTTCGGGTTTGTTTATATAAATAAGAGGAACGCCGTAGTTGCAGTATGACGAGCAGTTCCGGAAACGGATGGCTTTAATACCAACTGGAATCCGAAGGACATCAACTTGTGGATGACATTGATGACGGCAGCGCGGGTCCCGCAGCAGTTTTTTCAGGGGGGGGGGGGGTCGGAGGTACATCTGCCTCGGGACAACCGACCGACAAACGGTGGGGCTTTTGCTGGCAATTTAAAGCGGAGCTCCACCCTGATTTTTTTTTTTTTTTAAATCTAAAAAAAAAATGAAATGGAAAAAAAAAAAAAATACTCACCCTAAATAGGCTGTTGCTATGCGGAAGTCCCGAATCTGCCCTCATGATCCGCGGTGCGGTTTTCTTCCTCCTCCTCTTCTCGATGTCTTCTTGTGAATGGGCCGCGCTGCATTCTGGGAACTGTGTGTATCCCAGAAAGCAGCCGGACCATTCACAAAGCGCCGCGTCGCTCGCACATGCGCAGTAGGAAACGGGCAGTGAAGCCGCACGGCTTCACTGCCTGTTTCCCTGACTGTGGATGGCGGTGCCGGGATCGAGGATCGGCATCGGCGGGGGCCGTCAGCGCGGGCGCCTAGGACAGGTAAGTGTCCTTATTCAAAGTCAGCAGCTACACTGTTAGTAGCTGCCGACTTTGAAAAAAAAAAAAATGCGGGTGGAGCTCCGCTTTAATGAGGGAACGTGCATGTATGGCGCGAACTGCCGCTTCAAACACAAATGTTCAGGATGCGGAGGTAACCATGCTCTGTCAAAGTGTTTCAAGCGTGGCAAGAACCGTTCCGGAGAGTCTGCGGGTAAGGGGAACGACAATGGAAAGAGGGGAAAACAACTGCGCTAGCGAAAATACAAACGTGCTAATCAAACCAACAACGTGATAGTGATTCGAATGCAAAGGAAGCTGCACCTGACTGTAGTGACAAATACAGATAAACAAAGTGGTAAAAAAGAACAGGATGCGCTATCATATATCAATATACTATACACAGAAATAACAATGAGTGCAAATCTAAGTGGACAAACTGAAAAGAAGTCCAAACGTAGTGTACACAAATACATAAATGTCCAATAAGTCCTGAAGGGCTAATGGGTGATAAATTCTGGAAACAAAACACCAGTGCAGAGATGTGTTGATAACAGTTAAACGTAGACAATATTCAATGTGCAGTGCTGATAGAAGATCCTCCACCTTGCAAGCAACACTAACTGCTTACCAGAAGTCCGGTGGTCTCTTAATGAAAAGAAGACCCCAGAACGCATGTATATCATCAGATGAGGGAAGTGATTGGCCGGAACAGTTGTCGATCCCCTTCAGACTAGAACCTCAGGAGCAGTATCCAGGGGAGAACAAGAGAGGCCACAATAGTGTAATACCGTCATAAAAAATTTATTTAAAAAGTCAAAAACACACTTACATAAATTCTTTAACATTAGGCATGTCAGTAGTATGCTGGGACTCCGTCCGGAAGCGATCCATACACACAATTGACCCGTCCAAAGTTGGAGATGGGAAGAGGTAACAGCGGGGGATGAGCCGGTGAACTACAATATCCCGCCCGACCGGTTTCGCGAGAAATCGCTTAATCAAGGGGAACGACAAGGTTGCTGGAGGAGGGCTTTGCTAGCGGTTTTCGAATCCCCTGTTCAATTTCAGTTATTCCCCCGGAGGCGAAGAATTTGAGGTCTGCCTTACTGCATCCTTCAGTGGTTTCGGAGAAACTGGCCAAGGAGGTGCATTTGGGGCGGATGGCTGGGCCGTTTACAACGGCTCCGTTTAGGGACTTGGTGGTTTCCCCTCTGGGGGTTGTTCTCAAGAAGGAACCGGGCAAGTGGGCTTGGTCAGTGGAGAAGGTTAATAAGGCCCGGGAAAAGGTTAACAAGGACGTGGGGAGGTTCTTTATTCGGAACGGTGGTTTGGTGGTGTGCCACAGGGAGCTGGAGGTGGATACCTGGTGTTATCTGCAAAGGGATGGGGTTCACCTCAATAATGTGGGCATTGACCTGTGGGCTCTGGGATTGCAGGGAGGAATCCAGAGGGCCCTGAGGGCTTGGAGGTGCTCGCAAAGATAGGGTTTTACCGCTGTGGCAGTGTTGGGTCTATGGAAGACGAGGAAAGGCTAGAAGTTGGGGTAGGAAAAAGGTTGTACCCATAGGTGGTATGGGGGTTATTGGGTACCTTTCGGTTAACGAGGGTTAACCAGGAAGGGGTTAAAATGTTAGGTCACGGTGGACGGTTATACTGCCTCTGAGTTGGGGTCTTGCGACCGAGGCCTAGGTAATAATTGTTGTCCCAGTGTCCAAGTTAAGAGGGGTGGTCTTCTAGACCACCAAGTATTGGAAATGTGTATAAAGTCATTTAAACAATTATTTTTGTAGTCAGAGTCTTCGAGTGTGGAAAGTGATCACCCTATCAAACCAAGGCCTGAGGTGTGCCTGGGCCTAGCTGGTCGGTATGCCTAAAAGAGGGCATACCCTGAATATGAGAATAAGAAAAAGAACAAAGAGAAATGGAGTGTGTGAAGCTGGGGGAACGGGTGTGTGGGAAACCAGAAATGGCGCCAACACCGGACCTGATGTTGGAGGAGCCTTAAGTACTCATCAGACTCCTCCCACAAATACAGGCTAACCTTCGGCAAGCCTTTAAACTTGTAGTCAGAGTCTTAGAGTGTGGAAAGTGATCACCCTATCAAACCAAGGCCTGAGGTGTGCCTGGGCCTAGCTGGTCGGTATGCCTAAAAGAGGGCAAAAGACACATGTTTAGGTATAGAAGGGTAGAGAACACTCTGTCCAGTGGAGTGGCGTGCGCCTGGAAGGCAACCATACACGTGACCATTATGACAGGAAAACCCACTGACCCATGACTTGTGACCGAAGGAACACTCTATGGAACAAGCGAAACCGCTCAGAACTTAACGACCCCTGAAAGATGGACCAAGTCAACCCCACCATAAGGAATGTACTACTTGTGACAAGAGAATGCATGGGGGGAAGTGGAGCGAGGGCCAAGCGGATAGGAATACTGTTAGACATAAGCTTTTGGAGCTAAACAAATTACAGGCAGACAGTCTGTAGGTCGTGGAAACAGGAACTGAACTTTATTATTACTTCTTGTACATAGACAAAACATGAACTAGCAAACGTAACACTGCCATCTAGTGATCATATAATGTAATAGGCACACAGAAATGACATTTAGTAGATGCTGCTCATATAATACAAACCTTGTATGCTAACACCCCCACTCAACAACTACTATCTATGTCAATCCCATTTTTGATCTAAGATCAACAAATCTGTTTCTAGCTAGTGGTTTTGTCAAAACATCAGCAATCATTTTTTCCGATTCACAATACACAAGTTCAATCACTTTCTGATCAACTAAGTCATGAATGTAATGATGTCTGACATCGATGTGCTTGGTTCTTCCATTAATCTTCTCACTTGTTGCAAGCTTAATGCAACCCTGATTATCCTCAAATAAGATGGTAGGTTCTGATGTTGCTTCTCCAAGATCCTTGAGTAATTGTTGTAACCACACAACTTCTTGACTGGCATAAGCTGCAGATATGTATTCAGCTTCTGTAGAGGACAATGCCACTGACATCTGTTTCTTACTGGACCATGATATAGGACTGTCTCCCAATTTTAATAAGTAACCACTTGTGGATTTGCGTGTGCTGTGATCACCTGCCCAATCGGAGTCCACATATCCCACGAGGTTTAAATCACCACTTGCTGACAGTTTCAAATTTAAGTCTTTTGTCTGTTTCAGATATCTCATAACTCTTTTGATCGCATTCCAATCTCTTAGACGTGGTTTATCAACTCGCCTGCAAAGAAGAGACATGCTGGCTGCAATGTCTGGACGTGTAGTGGTTGCAATGTAGAGAAGTGCCCCCACTGCTTGTCTGTATTGTTCATTGGATGTGAGAAGATCATCTTCTCCTTCTAACTTTGGATAGGCTGTATCCATAGGTGTGCTTGCTCCTTTCGCCTCTGTCATGTTGAATTGCTGAAGAATAGATTCAATTTTTGCGCTCTGATTCAACAGGAAACTTCCATCTTTCTCACGCTGGATGTCAATTCCAAGATAATATGTCACTTCACCTAGGTCTTTAGTTTCAAAGTGCTTGTTGAGTACTCCTGTTAATTTTGCAATTTCATTGTTATTTTTGTGAGCAATGATCAGGTCATCAACATAAATTAGCAGATACATCCACTCAGTGTCTACTTGTTTTTTTTTTACAGTATAAAGTGTCTACTTGTTTAGCGTATAGGCATGGATCAGCTTTGCTTCTTGTAAATCCTTCATTTAGTAGAACTTGATTAATCTTCATGTTCCATTTTCGAGCTGATTGTTTAAGGCCATAAAGAGATTTATTCAACTTGCAGACAAGATGCTCTTGTCCCTTTTTCAAATATCCTTCTGGTTGTGACATGTAAATTTCTTCTTCAATATCACCATTAAGAAAAGCTGTCTTAATATCGTGATGTTTCACAATCATTGTACGCATGGCAGCCACTGTCATTAGTGTTCTGAAAGTACTTTGTTTAGCAACTGGAGCAAAAGTAGCATCATAGTCCTCACCGAACTTCTGTGAGTAACCTTTAGCAACCAGCCTTGCCTTGTACCGACAGACTTTCCCTTCAGAGTTACATTTGGTTTTAAAAACCCATTTACATCCTATGGCATGTTTACCTTGAGGTAGCTCTGAATGTGTCCATGTCTGGAGATCTTCGAGTGATGTCATTTCTTCATCAGCGGCTTTGTTCCATACTTGTTTCTCATGCATTGGCAGTTTCTGCATCTCTTTCCATGAACCTGGTTCAGTTTGAACAGCTCTGCGAGCTATGTAAGATAAACGTTCAGCTGGAACACCTTTATTGATTCTGGTTGATTTTCTGACTGAAGGTATTTCTGGTTCAGATTCAGGTTTTGATTCTTCTGCAGTAATTTCTATTTCTGTATCACTTTCCTTATTTTCTTGAGTGACTGATGTTGATTCTTTCTCAGTTTGAATAGTTTGTGTCTGTTGTTCAAACTTTGAGCACATAGAAGTTTCATCAATAATCACACTTCTGCTGACTGTTACCTTGTTTGTGTCTTGATGTAAAATCCTGTATCCTTTTTGAGATTCACTGTACCCCACAAGTACACCTTCTTTTGCACATGCATCCCATTTTGTGCGTTTTTCTTTTGGAATGTGTACATAGGCTTTACTTCCAAAAATTCTGATGTGTCTTAAATCTGGTTTCCTTTTATTCCATAGTTCATATGGAGTTTTTGTTGTTGCTTTTCCCGGCAAACGATTTTGAAGATAACATGCAGTTGTGATAACTTCTCCCCAGAATGTAGTTGGCATATCAGCATCAAATAGCATGCTCCTCCCACTTTCACACAGTGTGCGGTTCATTCTCTCTGCAACTCCATTTTGCTCCGGGGTATATGGAACTGTTGTCTGGAACATAATTCCATGCTTCCTGAGAATGGCTTGTGTTTTACCACTTGTATATTCTGAGCCATTGTCTGTTCGTAGTACTCTGGGCATTCTGCCGAAAATATTATTTACTTGAGCGAGATACTGTTCTAATTTCTCTGGCACTTCATCCTTATTGTGAAGTAGAAATACTGTGGTATATCTGGAGTAATCATCAATGAAGGTCAGGAAGTACTTTTTCTTTCCTGGAGTCATAGTTTTCATTGGACCACAAAGATCTGAATGTATTAAGTCCAGAGGTTTTTGAACTTTGCTGTTGGTCTGCTTGGGAAAAGGTGTCCTTGCCATTTTTCCTTTAATACAGCTGGTACAAATCATTGTGTGATCACATTGATTAATCTTAATACCACTTGCATAGTTATTCTCAACTATTTTCTTTATTGTATCAGAATTTCTATGTCCCAATCGTCTGTGCCAAGTGTGGATGCAGTTTGAATGTTTATCCTCTTTGGCTATTTTAACCATTTCACTGCAGTTCAACTGATATAGTTCATCTATGATTTTAGCCTTTGCAAGCAAGCAATCCCCTTTTGTTATGATACAACTGTCACCCTGAAATGTGACTACATTGCCTTGGTTAGTGAGTTTCTTTACTGACAAAAGGTTGCTTTCAAGATCTGGCACATACAGAACGTTCCTCATATGGATCTTTTTAGTGATATCTGGAGAGATAGGACAGTATAGAAAGCCATCTCCTATTCCCACTGATTTCATGAGTTGTCCATTAGCTGTAGTTATCCCTTCTGTTTTGCTTTCGTCAAGCTGAGCGAAGAAACTTCGGTTATTTGTCATGTGACTTGTAGCGCCTGAGTCCACACACCATGCTTGCACAGTGGTGACACAATTTTTGGATCCGAATGCATACTCCTTTGTTTCTATGACATTCTTAGCTTGTTGGAATGCACTTTGTTTTTGCATTCTAGCTTTCCAGATTCTACAATCTGCTTTTAGATGTCCTGGTTTCTTGCACACAAAGCATTCCCGCTTTTCTAGCTGCACGTTACTGTGTTTATTTTTGTATCTTGTCTTTAAAGCCGTCTCTGAACACACACTCACAGTACTCATGCTTTCAGTTTTGCGCTTGTATTCATCCACAAGCTTGCCTTTAACATATTCCAGTGTCAGATCATCATCTGGACGTGCATCTAGTGCTGTGACAAGTGTCTCATAACTTTCAAGAAGTCCACTTAATAATAGCGCTGCAACATGAAAATCTTTCATCTCTTCTCCAATCCATCGCAGTCTCTCCACCATCTCTAAGGTATGTCTTATATAGTCCTGCATGTCCTGGTCTTTATGTAGCTTAGTCTGATAGAGCTTTCTGATTAAATACAGTTTATTGCTGAGATTAACTCTTTCATGTGCTTTCTGTAACTCTTCCCACATGTCTTTAGCAGTTTGACAGTTACATATATGTATGATTTGATCATCATCTATGCACAGGGAGATTGTGCTTTGCGCCTTCTGATCTCTGTCTAACCACTCCTCTGTGGGCTGTGCAGGTCTTTGTTCATTTAAGCATTTCCACGTACCTTCTCTTATAAGCAGCATTTTCATCTTGAATTTCCAAGATTGGTAGTTCTGATTTGTCAGATTTGCAATGGAAAACTTTGCTGAGGGCATGGCAGCTGCCATTACTGCTGTTTGTCTTTCTGTTGCTGTCTTCTGCACTGAATTGCTCTAGCTCACTGTATCTGGCTATATCCAGGGGTGATCTGTATTATATCCTGGGCTTCTGTAACATGCTCTGGGCCCATAACCTGTTAGACATAAGCTTTTGGAGCTAAACAAATTACAGGCAGACAGTCTGTAGGTCGTGGAAACAGGAACTGAACTTTATTATTACTTCTTGTACATAGACAAAACATGAACTAGCAAACGTAACACTGCCATCTAGTGATCATATAATGTAATAGGCACACAGAAATGACATTTAGTAGATGTTGCTCATATAATACAAACCTTGTATGCTAACAAATACTTCAACCGGGTACTACCCACGCTGATGTAGGGAAGTGAGAGTTAAAAATGACCGACATGCTGGGGCAGACATGACAGAAACATGCGACTGGGGCAGAATGACAGAAACGTGCGACTGGGGCAGAATGACAGAAACGCAGAGACTGGGCCGCTGGGCCAGAAACGCAGAGGCCGGAACGCTGGGCCAGAAACGCAGAGGCTGGAACGCTGGGCCCGAAACGCAGAGGCTGGAACGCTGGGCCAGAAACGCAGAGGCTGGAACGCTATGAGGGTAAGCCCCTGGGGACAGGAACACCCCGGAAACGCTATGACCGAAGTCGTGGGCCAGAAACGTTGTGACTGAAATCGTGGGCCAGAAATGCTGTGACTGAAATCGTGGGCCAGAAACGCAGTGACTGAAATCGTGGGCCAGAACCGCTAAAACTGAAATTGTGGGCCAGAACCGCTGAGACTGAAATCGTGGGCCAGAAGCGCTGAGACTGAAATCGTGGGCCAGAAACGCTGAGACTGAAATCGTGGGCCAGAAACGCTGAGACTGAAATCGTGGGCCAGAAACGCTGAGACTGAAATCGTGGGCCAGAAACGCTGAGACTGAAATCGTGGGCCAGAAACGCTGAGACTGAAATCGTGGGCCAGTACTTATGGGCCAGTACTCGTGGGCCAGTAACGCTATGACTGAAATCGTGGGCCAGAAACGCTATGACTGAAATCGTGGGCCAGAAACGCTATGACTGAAATCGTGGGCCAGAAACGCTATGACTGAAATCGTGGGCCAGAAACGTTATGACTGAAATGCTGAGCCTGACACGTGAGGCCGAACTGCCATGACAGGAAACCTGGGCAGAAAAAGGTATGAGAGAAATGGTGAGTCTGAAAAGCGGAGCCTGTGCTGCTGAAGTAGAAATGCGATAACAGAACCCTGGGGCCGAACGCTGAGGGAAAAACACTGCGCCTGAACGCCGAGGCAGAAATGCAAAGACAGAATCCTGGCAGACGGAAATGCCGAGACTGAACCGCTGAGGCAGAAAGTACTGACAGCAACGCTGAGACTGCAACGCAATGACAGAATCCTGGGGCAGTCCACGCTGAGACTGGACCATTGAGGCAGCAATGCACAGACAGCAAACCTGGGGCAGAATGCTGTGACAGAATGCTGCAACTGAAAAAGAATGACAGAAATGCTAATGAGAAAAGCTGAGACTGAAACTGAAAAGAGAAAACGTGGGGCAGAAACGGTATGACCGAATGCCGAGACTGAAAACGCCAAAACCGAAAACTGGGGCAGCAACGCTACGCCAGAATGCTGAGATGGAAACCATAAACCCCCCCCACCCCACCAGACCCAAGGACTGTGACGGAAACCCCCGGGGCAGGACGCTATGACGGGAAACCCCCGGGGCAGGACGCTATGACGGGAAACCCCCGGGGCAGGACGCTATGATGGGAAACCCCCGGGGCAGGACGCTATGATGGGAAACCCCCGGGGCAGGATGCTATGACGGGAAACCCCCGGGGCAGGACGCTATGACGGGAAACCCCCGGGGCAGGACGCTATGACGGGAAACCCCCGGGGCAGGACGCTATGATGGGAAACCCCCGGGGCAGGATGCTATGACGGGAAACCCCCGGGGCAGGACGCTATGACGGGAAACCCCCGGGGCAGGACGCTATGAGGGGAAACCCCCGGGGCAGGACGCTATGACGGGAAACCCCCGGGGCAGGACGCTATGATAGAAACGCTGTGACTGCAACCCCCCGGGGCAGGAATGCTATGACAGAAACCCCCCCCTTACACAAGTGTGCTACACATGCCTCAAGCGTACTGATGCTGTGACGCAACGCATTACAGAAATGCTGGGCCAGAGAGCCTGACAGAAACTCTTGGGGCAGAAACGCATGACAGAAACTCTTGGAGCAGAAACGCATGACAGAAACTCTTGGGGCAGAAACGCATGACAGAAAACTCTTGGGGCAGAAACGCATGACAGAAAACTCTTGGGGCAGAAACGCATGACAGAGACTCAGGGGCAGAAACGCATGACAGAGACTCAGGGGCAGAAACGCATGACAGAAACGCATGACAGAAACCCTGAGGCAGAAACGCATGACAGAAACCCTGGGGCAGAAACGCATGACAGAAACCCTGGGGCAGAAACGCATGACAGAAACCCAGGGCCTGAAACGCATGACAGAAACTCAGGGGCAGAAACGCATGACAGAAACTCAGGGGCAGAAACGCATAACAGAGACTCAGGGGCAGAAACGCATGACAGAGACTCAGGGGCAGAAACGCATGACAGAAACGCATGACAGAAACCCTGGGGCAGAAACGCATGACAGAAACCCTGAGGCAGAAACGCATGACAGAAACCCAGGGGCAGAAACGCATTACAGAAACTCAGGGGCAGAAACGCATGACAGAAACTCAGGGGAAGAAACGCATGACAGAAACTCAGGGGCAGAAACGCATGACAGAAACTATGGAGCAGAAACGCATGACAGAAACTCTGGGGCAGAAACGCATGACAAACTCCATGACAAACACTAAGAAAACGCATCGGCTGGAAACCTGGCGTGACCGAATGCTAATGAGAAAAGCTGAGACTGAAACTGAAAAGAGAAAACGTGGGGCAGAAACGGTTTGACCGAATGCCGAGACTGAAAACGCCAAAACCGAAAACTGGGGCAGCAACGCTACGCCAGAATGCTGAGATGGAAACCAGAAACCCCCCCCCCCCACCCCGCCAGACCCAAGGACTGTGACGGAAACCCCCGGGGCAGGACGCTATGACGGGAAACCCCCGGGGCAGGACGCTATGACGGGAAACCCCCGGGGCAGGACACTATGACGGGAAACCCCCGGGGCAGGACACTATGACGGGAAACCCCCGGGGCAGGACGCTATGACGGGAAACCCCCGGGGCAGGACACTATGACGGGAAACCCCCGGGGCAGGACGCTATGAGGGGAAACCCCCGGGGCAGGACGCTATGACGGGAAACCCCCGGGGCAGGACGCTATGATAGAAACGCTGTGACTGCAACCCCCCGGGGCAGGAATGCTATGACAGAAACCCCCCCCTTACACAAGTGTGTTACACATGCCTCAAGCGTACTGACGCTGTGACGCAACGCATTACAGAAATGCTGGGCCAGAGAGCCTGACAGAAACTCTTGGGGCAGAAACGCATGACAGAAACTCTTGGGGCAGAAACGCATGACAGAAACTCTTGGGGCAGAAACGCATGACAGAAAACTTGGGGCAGAAACGCATGACAGAAAACTCTTGGGGCAGAAACGCATGACAGAAAACTCTTGGGGCAGAAACGCATGACAGAGAGTCAGGGGCAGAAACGCATGACAGAGACTCAGGGGCAGAAACGCATGACAGAGACTCAGGGGCAGAAACGCATGACAGAAACGCATGACAGAAACCCTGGGGCAGAAAAGCATGACAGAAACCCTGGGGCAGAAATGCATGACAGAAACCCTGGGGCAGAAACGCATGACAGAAACCCAGGGGCAGAAACGCATGACAGAAACTCAGGGGCAGAAACGCATGACAGAAACTCAGGGGCAGAAACGCATGACAGAGACTCAGGGGCAGAAACGCATTACAGAAACACATGACAGAAACCCTGGGGCAGAAACGCATGACAGAAACCCTGGGGCAGAAACGCATGACAGAAACCCAGGGGCAGAAATGCATGACAGAAACTCAGGGGCAGAAACGCTTGACAGAAACTCAGGGGCAGAAACGCATGACAGAAACTCTGGGGCAGAAACGCATGACAGAAACTCTGGGGCAGAAACGCATGACAAACTCCATGACAAACACTAAGAAAACGCATCGGCTGGAAACCTGGCGTGACCGAATGCTAAGACAATTGCAGCAGTGAGAGAACTGCCCGCGCAACTTGCGGGAGAACAACTAAACCCCCCCCCATCCCCATGCTGCCAGCTTTATTCCTGACGAAATGGGTGACAAGCTGCTGGCATGACCCCAGGAATGCAAGGGTGGGCAGCCTCCTCCCTCCCTCCTCCATGTTGCCAACGTGACCCCTCCCCAAAGACACCGCGTGCCTGGAGTGGATGGCTCAGCGAGCTTGTAACTGACAGTGTGTGGGTGGATGGTGCCCCGTGCACTGCAGCAGCATGCACCCGCAAAAGTGCGCCCCCCCCCGCATGGACGAGCGGATGGCCGTGCTCACAGATGTAAGTTGGTGGATGGACACGACGCCCCGCCCCCACCCCCTCAGTCCCGCTTTTGTCTGATGTTGATTCTTTCTCAGTTTGAATAGTTTGTGTCTGTTGTTCAAACTTTGAGCACATAGAAGTTTCATCAATAATCACACTTCTGCTGACTGTTACCTTGTTTGTGTCTTGATGTAAAATCCTGTATCCTTTTTGAGATTCACTGTACCCCACAAGTACACCTTCTTTTGCACATGCATCCCATTTTGTGCGTTTTTCTTTTGGAATGTGTACATAGGCTTTACTTCCAAAAATTCTGATGTGTCTTAAATCTGGTTTCCTTTTATTCCATAGTTCATATGGAGTTTTTGTTGTTGCTTTTCCCGGCAAACGATTTTGAAGATAACATGCAGTTGTGATAACTTCTCCCCAGAATGTAGTTGGCATATCAGCATCAAATAGCATGCTCCTCCCACTTTCACACAGTGTGCGGTTCATTCTCTCTGCAACTCCATTTTGCTCCGGGGTATATGGAACTGTTGTCTGGAACATAATTCCATGCTTCCTGAGAATGGCTTGTGTTTTACCACTTGTATATTCTGAGCCATTGTCTGTTCGTAGTACTCTGGGCATTCTGCCGAAAATATTATTTACTTGAGCGAGATACTGTTCTAATTTCTCTGGCACTTCATCCTTATTGTGAAGTAGAAATACTGTGGTATATCTGGAGTAATCATCAATGAAGGTCAGGAAGTACTTTTTCTTTCCTGGAGTCATAGTTTTCATTGGACCACAAAGATCTGAATGTATTAAGTCCAGAGGTTTTTGAACTTTGCTGTTGGTCTGCTTGGGAAAAGGTGTCCTTGCCATTTTTCCTTTAATACAGCTGGTACAAATCATTGTGTGATCACATTGATTAATCTTAATACCACTTGCATAGTTATTCTCAACTATTTTCTTTATTGTATCAGAATTTCTATGTCCCAATCGTCTGTGCCAAGTGTGGATGCAGTTTGAATGTTTATCCTCTTTGGCTATTTTAACCATTTCACTGCAGTTCAACTGATATAGTTCATCTATGATTTTAGCCTTTGCAAGCAAGCAATCCCCTTTTGTTATGATACAACTGTCACCCTGAAATGTGACTACATTGCCTTGGTTAGTGAGTTTCTTTACTGACAAAAGGTTGCTTTCAAGATCTGGCACATACAGAACGTTCCTCATATGGATCTTTTTAGTGATATCTGGAGAGATAGGACAGTATAGAAAGCCATCTCCTATTCCCACTGATTTCATGAGTTGTCCATTAGCTGTAGTTATCCCTTCTGTTTTGCTTTCGTCAAGCTGAGCGAAGAAACTTCGGTTATTTGTCATGTGACTTGTAGCGCCTGAGTCCACACACCATGCTTGCACAGTGGTGACACAATTTTTGGATCCGAATGCATACTCCTTTGTTTCTATGACATTCTTAGCTTGTTGGAATGCACTTTGTTTTTGCATTCTAGCTTTCCAGATTCTACAATCTGCTTTTAGATGTCCTGGTTTCTTGCACACAAAGCATTCCCGCTTTTCTAGCTGCACGTTACTGTGTTTATTTTTGTATCTTGTCTTTAAAGCCGTCTCTGAACACACACTCACAGTACTCATGCTTTCAGTTTTGCGCTTGTATTCATCCACAAGCTTGCCTTTAACATATTCCAGTGTCAGATCATCATCTGGACGTGCATCTAGTGCTGTGACAAGTGTCTCATAACTTTCAAGAAGTCCACTTAATAATAGCGCTGCAACATGAAAATCTTTCATCTCTTCTCCAATCCATCGCAGTCTCTCCACCATCTCTAAGGTATGTCTTATATAGTCCTGCATGTCCTGGTCTTTATGTAGCTTAGTCTGATAGAGCTTTCTGATTAAATACAGTTTATTGCTGAGATTAACTCTTTCATGTGCTTTCTGTAACTCTTCCCACATGTCTTTAGCAGTTTGACAGTTACATATATGTATGATTTGATCATCATCTATGCACAGGGAGATTGTGCTTTGCGCCTTCTGATCTCTGTCTAACCACTCCTCTGTGGGCTGTGCAGGTCTTTGTTCATTTAAGCATTTCCACGTACCTTCTCTTATAAGCAGCATTTTCATCTTGAATTTCCAAGATTGGTAGTTCTGATTTGTCAGATTTGCAATGGAAAACTTTGCTGAGGGCATGGCAGCTGCCATTACTGCTGTTTGTCTTTCTGTTGCTGTCTTCTGCACTGAATTGCTCTAGCTCACTGTATCTGGCTATATCCAGGGGTGATCTGTATTATATCCTGGGCTTCTGTAACATGCTCTGGGCCCATAACCTGTTAGACATAAGCTTTTGGAGCTAAACAAATTACAGGCAGACAGTCTGTAGGTCGTGGAAACAGGAACTGAACTTTATTATTACTTCTTGTACATAGACAAAACATGAACTAGCAAACGTAACACTGCCATCTAGTGATCATATAATGTAATAGGCACACAGAAATGACATTTAGTAGATGTTGCTCATATAATACAAACCTTGTATGCTAACAAATACTTCAACCGGGTACTACCCACGCTGATGTAGGGAAGTGAGAGTTAAAAATGACCGACATGCTGGGGCAGACATGACAGAAACATGCGACTGGGGCAGAATGACAGAAACGTGCGACTGGGGCAGAATGACAGAAACGCAGAGACTGGGCCGCTGGGCCAGAAACGCAGAGGCCGGAACGCTGGGCCAGAAACGCAGAGGCTGGAACGCTGGGCCCGAAACGCAGAGGCTGGAACGCTGGGCCAGAAACGCAGAGGCTGGAACGCTATGAGGGTAAGCCCCTGGGGACAGGAACACCCCGGAAACGCTATGACCGAAGTCGTGGGCCAGAAACGTTGTGACTGAAATCGTGGGCCAGAAATGCTGTGACTGAAATCGTGGGCCAGAAACGCAGTGACTGAAATCGTGGGCCAGAACCGCTAAAACTGAAATTGTGGGCCAGAACCGCTGAGACTGAAATCGTGGGCCAGAAGCGCTGAGACTGAAATCGTGGGCCAGAAACGCTGAGACTGAAATCGTGGGCCAGAAACGCTGAGACTGAAATCGTGGGCCAGAAACGCTGAGACTGAAATCGTGGGCCAGAAACGCTGAGACTGAAATCGTGGGCCAGAAACGCTGAGACTGAAATCGTGGGCCAGTACTTATGGGCCAGTACTCGTGGGCCAGTAACGCTATGACTGAAATCGTGGGCCAGAAACGCTATGACTGAAATCGTGGGCCAGAAACGCTATGACTGAAATCGTGGGCCAGAAACGCTATGACTGAAATCGTGGGCCAGAAACGTTATGACTGAAATGCTGAGCCTGACACGTGAGGCCGAACTGCCATGACAGGAAACCTGGGCAGAAAAAGGTATGAGAGAAATGGTGAGTCTGAAAAGCGGAGCCTGTGCTGCTGAAGTAGAAATGCGATAACAGAACCCTGGGGCCGAACGCTGAGGGAAAAACACTGCGCCTGAACGCCGAGGCAGAAATGCAAAGACAGAATCCTGGCAGACGGAAATGCCGAGACTGAACCGCTGAGGCAGAAAGTACTGACAGCAACGCTGAGACTGCAACGCAATGACAGAATCCTGGGGCAGTCCACGCTGAGACTGGACCATTGAGGCAGCAATGCACAGACAGCAAACCTGGGGCAGAATGCTGTGACAGAATGCTGCAACTGAAAAAGAATGACAGAAATGCTAATGAGAAAAGCTGAGACTGAAACTGAAAAGAGAAAACGTGGGGCAGAAACGGTATGACCGAATGCCGAGACTGAAAACGCCAAAACCGAAAACTGGGGCAGCAACGCTACGCCAGAATGCTGAGATGGAAACCATAAACCCCCCCCACCCCACCAGACCCAAGGACTGTGACGGAAACCCCCGGGGCAGGACGCTATGACGGGAAACCCCCGGGGCAGGACGCTATGACGGGAAACCCCCGGGGCAGGACGCTATGATGGGAAACCCCCGGGGCAGGACGCTATGATGGGAAACCCCCGGGGCAGGATGCTATGACGGGAAACCCCCGGGGCAGGACGCTATGACGGGAAACCCCCGGGGCAGGACGCTATGACGGGAAACCCCCGGGGCAGGACGCTATGATGGGAAACCCCCGGGGCAGGATGCTATGACGGGAAACCCCCGGGGCAGGACGCTATGACGGGAAACCCCCGGGGCAGGACGCTATGAGGGGAAACCCCCGGGGCAGGACGCTATGACGGGAAACCCCCGGGGCAGGACGCTATGATAGAAACGCTGTGACTGCAACCCCCCGGGGCAGGAATGCTATGACAGAAACCCCCCCCTTACACAAGTGTGCTACACATGCCTCAAGCGTACTGATGCTGTGACGCAACGCATTACAGAAATGCTGGGCCAGAGAGCCTGACAGAAACTCTTGGGGCAGAAACGCATGACAGAAACTCTTGGAGCAGAAACGCATGACAGAAACTCTTGGGGCAGAAACGCATGACAGAAAACTCTTGGGGCAGAAACGCATGACAGAAAACTCTTGGGGCAGAAACGCATGACAGAGACTCAGGGGCAGAAACGCATGACAGAGACTCAGGGGCAGAAACGCATGACAGAAACGCATGACAGAAACCCTGAGGCAGAAACGCATGACAGAAACCCTGGGGCAGAAACGCATGACAGAAACCCTGGGGCAGAAACGCATGACAGAAACCCAGGGCCTGAAACGCATGACAGAAACTCAGGGGCAGAAACGCATGACAGAAACTCAGGGGCAGAAACGCATAACAGAGACTCAGGGGCAGAAACGCATGACAGAGACTCAGGGGCAGAAACGCATGACAGAAACGCATGACAGAAACCCTGGGGCAGAAACGCATGACAGAAACCCTGAGGCAGAAACGCATGACAGAAACCCAGGGGCAGAAACGCATTACAGAAACTCAGGGGCAGAAACGCATGACAGAAACTCAGGGGAAGAAACGCATGACAGAAACTCAGGGGCAGAAACGCATGACAGAAACTATGGAGCAGAAACGCATGACAGAAACTCTGGGGCAGAAACGCATGACAAACTCCATGACAAACACTAAGAAAACGCATCGGCTGGAAACCTGGCGTGACCGAATGCTAATGAGAAAAGCTGAGACTGAAACTGAAAAGAGAAAACGTGGGGCAGAAACGGTTTGACCGAATGCCGAGACTGAAAACGCCAAAACCGAAAACTGGGGCAGCAACGCTACGCCAGAATGCTGAGATGGAAACCAGAAACCCCCCCCCCCCACCCCGCCAGACCCAAGGACTGTGACGGAAACCCCCGGGGCAGGACGCTATGACGGGAAACCCCCGGGGCAGGACGCTATGACGGGAAACCCCCGGGGCAGGACACTATGACGGGAAACCCCCGGGGCAGGACACTATGACGGGAAACCCCCGGGGCAGGACGCTATGACGGGAAACCCCCGGGGCAGGACACTATGACGGGAAACCCCCGGGGCAGGACGCTATGAGGGGAAACCCCCGGGGCAGGACGCTATGACGGGAAACCCCCGGGGCAGGACGCTATGATAGAAACGCTGTGACTGCAACCCCCCGGGGCAGGAATGCTATGACAGAAACCCCCCCCTTACACAAGTGTGTTACACATGCCTCAAGCGTACTGACGCTGTGACGCAACGCATTACAGAAATGCTGGGCCAGAGAGCCTGACAGAAACTCTTGGGGCAGAAACGCATGACAGAAACTCTTGGGGCAGAAACGCATGACAGAAACTCTTGGGGCAGAAACGCATGACAGAAAACTTGGGGCAGAAACGCATGACAGAAAACTCTTGGGGCAGAAACGCATGACAGAAAACTCTTGGGGCAGAAACGCATGACAGAGAGTCAGGGGCAGAAACGCATGACAGAGACTCAGGGGCAGAAACGCATGACAGAGACTCAGGGGCAGAAACGCATGACAGAAACGCATGACAGAAACCCTGGGGCAGAAAAGCATGACAGAAACCCTGGGGCAGAAATGCATGACAGAAACCCTGGGGCAGAAACGCATGACAGAAACCCAGGGGCAGAAACGCATGACAGAAACTCAGGGGCAGAAACGCATGACAGAAACTCAGGGGCAGAAACGCATGACAGAGACTCAGGGGCAGAAACGCATTACAGAAACACATGACAGAAACCCTGGGGCAGAAACGCATGACAGAAACCCTGGGGCAGAAACGCATGACAGAAACCCAGGGGCAGAAATGCATGACAGAAACTCAGGGGCAGAAACGCTTGACAGAAACTCAGGGGCAGAAACGCATGACAGAAACTCTGGGGCAGAAACGCATGACAGAAACTCTGGGGCAGAAACGCATGACAAACTCCATGACAAACACTAAGAAAACGCATCGGCTGGAAACCTGGCGTGACCGAATGCTAAGACAATTGCAGCAGTGAGAGAACTGCCCGCGCAACTTGCGGGAGAACAACTAAACCCCCCCCCATCCCCATGCTGCCAGCTTTATTCCTGACGAAATGGGTGACAAGCTGCTGGCATGACCCCAGGAATGCAAGGGTGGGCAGCCTCCTCCCTCCCTCCTCCATGTTGCCAACGTGACCCCTCCCCAAAGACACCGCGTGCCTGGAGTGGATGGCTCAGCGAGCTTGTAACTGACAGTGTGTGGGTGGATGGTGCCCCGTGCACTGCAGCAGCATGCACCCGCAAAAGTGCGCCCCCCCCCGCATGGACGAGCGGATGGCCGTGCTCACAGATGTAAGTTGGTGGATGGACACGACGCCCCGCCCCCACCCCCTCGGCGTGAGCCCTGAAGCTGACAGGGAGAAGGAGCGGTCGTCCCGCCAGCTGTCGGCTGTGCTTGGAGGAGTGGGGTGGTGAACGGACCCCCGCCTCCCCCTTGTGCAGCGACGTGCATCCGGAGAAGTGCTCCTCAGCACTGTGTGAGGAAGGGAGACAGGGGTGGATGGCGGCGCGGTGGACACATGGGGAGAACAGGCGGCGCAGCGTGCACCCGGAAGGCAGATAAAACGAGCGAGGGGGCGGCTCTGCAGAGGAGTGGGTTGGTGGGTGGCGGGCTCCCGCTCCATGATGCCGGCGTTCGCACCAGGACAAGCTAACCGTGCAGCCCCCCTCGAGATTAGCATGGGAGAAACACGTGGACCGCCCCCCCTCTCCGCTGCTAGCATCGGTAGATAGCCAGATAAGCGGGCACCCCCTCCCTCCCGCGAAGCTGGCATGCCCTCTGGGAAAGGTAGAAAGGATGGATGGCTGGGCGGGCTGCCCCACACCAATGTAACCCGGGAGACACTGCCACGAGGCTGCTGCCGCTCTGCACCTCCCCCTTCAACCAGAAATGGCGCCAACACCGGACCTGACGTGGGAGGAGCCTTAAGTACTCATCAGACTTCTCCCACAAATATAGGCTAACCTTCGGCAAGCCTTCAAACATGTTAAATTTTTAAATGGTTAAATAAAAAGGCCGGAAAGGCCATTTTTACTCCACAACGTGGTCCCTTGTATCATTGGGGTTTGTGGGGTAAGGTATAAGGGGTTGGAGTCATGTAGATAGTGGGTAAGGAGTCACTAGGATCGGTCCTTAACATGTCATGACTTCAGATTATTCACAATGGTCACTGGTAACAAGGTGGATGGTCCCTTAGTGCTGACAGCTTCCCCTTCCACCTCTGACCACAGCTGGTTCCCCATCTGGCAGAACCACTACTCAAGGGCGGATCCAGAGTCTAGTCTCGGGGGGGGGGGGGGCACTGACAAAAAATAAGGTGTTACTTACAGAACTCAATTAGGTGTCCGATGTGTCCGCTGCAATGTTGCAGTACTGCTAAAAAATCAATGATCCCCGCCATTACTAGTAAAAAATATTTAAATATGAATGCCATAAATCTATCCCATGGTTTGTAGACGATTGTCAGGGACTGGAGACATGGTACAAGAGATGGTCAGAGACTGCAGACATGGTACAGGAGATGGTCAGAGACTGCAGACGTGGTACAAGAGATGGTCAGAGACTGCAGACATGGTACAAGAGATGGTCAGAGAATGCAGATATGGTACAAGAGATGGTCAGAGACTGCAGACATGGTACAAGAGATGGTCAGAGACTGCAGACGTGGTACAAGAGATGGTCAGAGACTGCAGACGTGGTACAAGAGATGGTCACAGACTGCAGACGTGGTACAGGAGATGGTGAGAGACTGCAGAAGTGGTACAAGGAATTGTCAGAGACTGCAGGCATGGTACAAGGGATGGTCAGAGACTGCAGACGTGGTAGAGGAGATGGTCAGAGACTGCAGACGTGGTACAAGGAGATGGTCAGAGACTGCAGACGTGGTACATGAGATGGTCAGAGACTGCAGACGTGGTACAAGGAGATAGCCAGAGACTGCAGACGTGGTACAAGGAAATGGTCAGAGACTGCAGACATGGTACAAGAGATGGTCAGAGACTGCAGACATGGTACAAGAGATGGTCAGAAACTGCAGACATGGTACAAGAGATGGTCAGAGACTGCAGACGTGGTACAAGAGATGGTCAGAAACTGCAGACGTGGTACAAGACATGGTCAGAAACTGCAGACGTGGTACAAGGAATGGTGAGAGACTGCAGACGTGGTACAAGGGATGGTCAGAGACTGCAGACGTGGTACAGGAGATGGTGAGAGACTGCAGACGTGGTACAGAAGATGGTGAGAGACTGCAGACGTGGTACAGGAGATGGTGAGAGACTGCAGACGTGGTACAGTAGACGGTGAGAGACTGCAGACGTGATACAAGAGATGGTCAGAGAATGGAGACATGGTACAAGAGATGGTCAGAAACTGCAGACATGGTACAAGAGATGGTCAGAGACTGCAGACATGGTACAAGAGATGGTCAGAAACTGCAGACGTGGTACAAGAGATGGTCAGGAAAACTGCAGACGTGGTACAAGGGATGGTCAGAGACTGCAGACGTGGTACAGGAGATGGTCAGAGACTGCAGGCATGGTACAAGAGATGGTCAGAGACTGCAGATGTGGTACAAGGAGATGGTCAGAGACTGCAGACGTGGTACAAGGAGATGGTCAGAGACTGCAGACGTGGTACAAGAGATGGTCAGGAAAACTGCAGACGTGGTACAAGAGATGGTCAGGAAAACTGCAGACGTGGTACAAGAGATGGTCAGGAAAACTGCAGACGTGGTACAAGGGATGGTCAGAGACTGCAGACGTGGTACAGGAGATGGTGAGAGACTGCAGGCATGGTACAAGACATGGTCAGAGACTGCAGACGTGGTACAAGGAGATGGTCAGAGACTGCAGACGTGGTACAAGAGATGGTCAGAGACTGCAGACGTGGTACAGAAGATGGTCAGAGACTGCAGACGTGGTACAAGGAATGGTCAGAGACTGCAGACGTGGTACAAGGGATGGTCAGAGACTGCAGACGTGGTACAAGGGATGGTCAGAGACTGCAGACGTGGTACAAGGGATGGTCAGAGACTGCAGATGTGGTACAAGAGATGGTCAGAGACTGCAGACGTGGTACAAGGGATGGTCAGAGACTGAAGACATGGTACAAGAGATCATTGCATCCTCACTGTGTATATGAACGCAGCCCCACCTTTGTATATCAATGCAGTCCCACTTTTGTATATCAATGCAGTCCCACTTTTGCATATCAATGCAACCCCACTTTTGCATATCAATGCAACCCCACTTTTGCATATCAATGCAACCCCACTTTTGCATATCAATGCATCCCTACTTTTGCATATCAATGCAACCCCACTTTTGCATATCAATGCATCCCACTTTTGCATATCAATGCATTCCCACTTTTGTCTATCAATGCAGCCCCACTTTTGTCTATCAATGCAGTCCCGCTTTTGTCTATCAATGCAGCCCCGCTTTTGTCTATCAATGCAGTCCCACTTTTGTCTATCAATGCAGCCCCGCTTTTGTCTATCAATGCAGCCACACTGTGCGCGGCACTCACCATGGCATTGCCTCGATCACGCACAGCAGGCATCTCCTCTCCCGACGTGTGTCATGGAACAAACAGGAGATGAAGGTCTGTGTTCGGTAGGCCAGTGTGCTCTAGCAAGGTCCCCCCTAGACAGGCTTGTGTGATAGACAAAACACTGATTTTCAGGAAAGGTCTTGGCAGTATGGAGCACACAGCCCTTCCTGCGTTCAGGTGTGACCTGAATGCAATCAGCACGCCTCTATAATACCCGGCGTGTGTAATCACTCCTCGCCCTGGTATCTGTCTACTAACCTGATCCTGAGCCTGATATCTGACCCTGAGCCTGCTGTCCCCTTTCTTGACTTCTGATCTGATCCGACCTGACCTGATCCCTCTCCTGGACATTCCCTTCCTGCCCAGTCCCTGTCTGCAGCTTCTTCTGTGATCTCCTGGTATATGACCTCGGCTTGGCTTTTGGTTTATGATTACGGCATTTCCCCTTCACTTATATATGCTTTGTTGTTATTTGTGCACTGTTTGTCTTCACCTGTTTTATTCACCTTGTAAATAAACACCTTTTATTTCACTGCATACAGTGTTGGTCTCCTCTGTGTAGGCACACAGTACTGGTCTATTTAGAATCCCTGACACTGGTTCAATCAGTGTTCCATCCCCATCTACTATCACACGAGCAGGTCTAGCACAGGCAGCACAGCCGAACACAGATCCAGCTCACACACAGCCAGAGATGCCCAATGTCAGCAGGAGAGAGGGGAGTGCTGCAGTCAACAACAGCTCAAAGCAGCCTCAGGACAGGCAGCCTACCAGCCCTGGTGATGAGAGAGAGAGAGAGAGAGAGAGAGAGAGAGTGACAGACTCGGCAGCAGCAGCTGCAGGCCCCGCAAAGCAGTTTAAAAAAAATGATAAAAAAAAAAGTTATAAAAAATAAAACAATATATAAAAAAAATAAAAAAAAAACATTTATTAAAAAAAGGGGGTTTGACACATGGGGCCCTGGGGACCTCTGAGCCCTTTAATAAAAATATATCTATATATAAAAAAAGAGAAAAAAATTATAAAAAAAGGAGGGTTGTCCTCCGGGGGCCCTGGGGACCTCTGTGCTCTTTAATAATAATACTAACAATAATAATAATAATTTTATATATATATATATATATATATATATATATATATATATATATATATATATATATATATATATACACAAATTTAATAAAAAAAGGGGGGTGGTCATCTGGGGCCCTGGGGATCTCCGGGCCCCTGGGGACCTCCAGACCCCTAAAAAAAAAATGGCCCTTTAATAAAAAAATAAAATAAAAAAATATATTTTTTTTATTAAAATAAATAAAAAAAGGGGGGGGGGGTTGCCATACGGGGCCCTGGCGGCCTCCGGGGACCCTGGGGACCTCCGGACTTCTAAAAAAAAATAAAAGAAAAAAAATTGGCCCTTTAATAAAAAATAAAATAAAAATATGTTAAAAAAATATTTTTTTTAATAAAAAAATAAATAAAAAAAGAGGGGTTTGCCATCTGGGGCCCTGGTGGCCTCCGGGCCCCTGGGGACCTCCGGACCCCTAAAAAAAAAAAAAAAAAAAAAAAAAAATTTTTTTTTTTTTAAAGCCAATGTGACATGATTGCCTCGGGGGGGGGGGCAATTGCTCCGTTGCCCCCCCCCCCTGGATCCGCCGTTGCCACTACTTCTGGTTGGACTGCCTTAGCCAGCTTAGTGTTTTAAAGTCTAATTATTTCCCTTGCTTTCTAGAGGGTTCTGGAATTACAGTGGGAGGAAATGCAGAAGGACTGAATATTTATGGAAAGCCAGCAAGTTCCTGCAGCTATGGCTGGAGAGCCCATGAATAGTCTGAAGCCTGGAGCAGAGTTGTGTTGGTCCTGGGTCTAGTCCTGTGGGAGGATCTCCCGGCCTAATGCCGCGTACACACGATCACTTTTTGTGATGAAAAAAAACAACGTTTTCAAAAACGTCATTTAAAATGACCGTGTGTGGGCAAAACGTTGTTTTATGTCTTAAAAAAAACGACCAAAAAAAAATTCAAACATACTTGAATTTTTTGTGTCGTTTTTCAAAACGTTGTTTTTTGTGTCATAAAAAGTTATAGTGTGTGGGCAAAACGATGTCGAAAACGTCGTTTTTAAACCCGCGCATGCTCAGAAGCAAGTTATGAGACGGAGCTTCAATGGAACAGAGTGCCGTCGAACGTGGTGTACGTCACCACGCTTTGCTAGAGCATTTTGGAAAAACGATGGTGTGTATGCAACGTCGTTTTGGAAAATGAAGTTTGAAAAACTTTGTTTTGTTTCGTGAGATAAAATGACGTTTCTTTTCATCACAAAAAGTGATCGTGTGTACGTGGCATAAGGGGCTCCTAAGGCTTGTAGCGCCCCCTTGCCTTTAGCACAGGTATTGCGCTAGAGAAAAAAATAAGTTAGCTGGATTGGGAGAGTTACTTTGCTCCGGGTCACGATTTGTTAGGTTTGTGACCTGTATCATTCCTGAAAGATCCACTGGCTCGGACTGCATTCTGGGGATGTGAATCCGTCCCTGGCCAGCAGTGGGAGCCAGAGGGATTTCTGGCGGATGGATTCTTCCTCAGCAGCCAATTGGAGAGGGTTTTCTCTCGCTGGGCATGCTGGGAGGGGATATATCTGAGAGTCAGGTCATGTGTCGGGGTTCTTTTTGCATCTCCTACGGGGGTCCCGGAGTCGGGGTGGGGCACCCACCTTTAGGGTGTGCACGCCCATGGGCCCCCGCCGGTGTGGTCCGCCTGGCCAAGTGTCCGGGACCTACAGAGTCTCAGTCGGAGATGAGTCTGGAGGGACCCCAGTGAGTTGCTGGGTTTCCGATGCCGTCGAGAGAATTAGGCACCTGGGCCATACACAGGTGCGCGCAGATGTCGCTCAGTATGGGACACTGAGAAAACATGACGGGGAGGCTTTGCTTTATTCAGACAACTGCTAATTATTCAAGTTACACCGGCCTGTGGCAGAGGCCTAAAGCTAGGTCAACGAAGGAGGCCTGTTTTCCTCCCTGTCTGTGTCTGAATGGCGACGCAAGCAAATCTGTACGCTTGGCAGCCGAGTCATGCTGTGCTCTAATCCAGGCCCGACATTGAGAGTTTCTTTCTTCATCAACTTGTCTCACTTTTATTGAGTTGATGTTATGCTATGTTGGCCTGGAATAAAAAATACAGAGAAAAATCTTTATTTGCCTGTCTGGACATTCCCTTTGTTACTGAATACTTCTGGTGCACCGCTAGAGAGAAGAAGTGCAACTTAATCTGCCGATCCCATCATCAAACCAGCGGCTCCTTTGGGGGAGAGCGCTACAGGCTATTTGCCGAAATGCTGCTGGAGGGTAATCAAGGTCCCAGCTGTAGCATAGCTAGATTGCCTGCTTCAAAGGTTCTAATCCTGAATTGTGCTAGCTGAAGAGTGCCCAGTGGAAGTTGGAGGAGGGTGTTCTGCAGTCCTGTGGCATTGTGAGGCGGCGTACACACGACCGAGGTTCTCGCTGGAAACCAGCGAGAACCTCGCTGGAAGCTGCATTCCAGCGAGGACCTCGGCCGTGTGTACGCTCTTGGCGAGCATCCCGTCGGGAATGCAATCGAGCAGAAATAGAGAGCATGTTTTCTATTTTCTCGACGGCCTGCCTGGATGAATGGCTGGTTGCCATTCTCGACGGGCGGGTCGCCGAATCTGACAGCCGGCAGAGAACCTTGACGGGCGGAACGATTTGTTCTGCCCGTCGAGGTTCTCTGCCGTGTGTACACGGCCTGAGACTTTTTTTTCCCTCACTTAAAAGTGCCTGGTGGATATCAGAAGGAGGCAGATCCCAGTGATCCTATGGCATTGTGAGCACTGATCTACATTCTGAGCCCCAGTGACTGTGTGCTGGTTCTGCCTTAGTAACTGTTCAGCCTGTGGTGGCCCTCATGAGAACTTTATTCCAGCTACACTGATGCACAGAGACTGATAAGTAGTAAAAGAAGTGTCCTCTGATTATTCAGTGTTCTTGGGGAATCACATGCTTCCCTTCATCACATCCAGGTTCCTACAATAAATAAAAAGACATTGTCTTGACCAGTGATGACGAACCTTGGCACTCCAGATGTTTTGGAACTACATTTCCCATGATTCTCAACTACACTGCAGAGTGCATGAGCATCAGGGCTTTTTTCTAAACACAGAAGTCTGGTTTCTTTTTTTACAAGTTACATAGTTACATAGTTAGTTACATAGTTAGCCAGGTTGAAAAAAGACACAAGTCCATCCAGTTCAACCATAAAAAAATAAAAATAAACAAACAAAATAAAACACAGTACAATCCCATACACCCAACTCCATACCCACAGTTGAACCAGAGGAAGGCAAAAAAAAAACCAGCAGAGCGATGATTTAATTTGCTACAGGAGGGGAAAAAATTCCTTCCTGATCCCCCGAGAGGCAATCGGATTTACCCTGTATCAACTATGGGCCAGATTCAGGTAGATGCGCGCATATTTTATCCAGCGTAGCACAGTGCATATACGTTACGCTGACGCAAACTAGTGAGTCAAGTTCAGTATTCACCAAGCGCATATTCGTTACTTTGCGGCGGAGTAACGAAAATGCGCTGGCGCAACCCGACGCAAGTGGAAGTATGTGTGATCATATGTAAATGATGGGCAGAGCCCAGCGCAGAGACTTACGTTCATCGCATCATCCACGGAGCATGCGCAGTGAGGGAGGGCTCCACTCGCTCCCCTGTGCGCATGCTCACAACTTCCGTCGGCACCACTTAATGGGAAACGGCAGCGCAATGTGTTCCGTTGCGCGTATAAAAGCGGCCGCAGATGCGCCTTTCCGGCGCAAAAGTATATCCGGTTCCCCCCACCCCAGGGAAGTAACTTTTGCTGTGCGATGGCTGCTCCCGTTCCCCGCAAAGAGGAGGAGAAACCTCAACTTCAACGCCCAGGAGCTGTCTGTAGTGATCTCCGCTATGGAGACCTACAATGACTTCCTCCATGGCAGGAAAAGTCGGAAGATCAGCCGGGACAGAAAGCAGGCCATCCTGGAGAGCATTGCTGGCAGGGTCAATGTTTTGTCTACTCCACCCGGACTGCTGCGGATATAGCCAAAAAAATCAATGATTTGAGGCACAAAGTCCGGGGCAAGGTGGCCACCATCAGGAGGCATGAGAGGGGCACGGGGGGTGGACCCCCATGTGCGGTCAGCCTGACCACGGAGGAGGAGGTGGTCGCCTGCTGCCTGGAGAGGGAGCAGTTGGAGGGGGTACCGGGATATGATTCAGTGGAGGAAGGCTCCAGGACAGGTAAGTGTTTTTTAACCCCTATTTGGTGTGTTGCATGTGGGGGGGGGGGGGGGTACATGTGCCAAGTGTGTGGGACCACCCAACATGTGTCTGCTTTGTGTCATCCACAGATGACGGAGCTGGGCCATCATCTGTCGGCGGCCAGTCCACCCCATCCCCCCAACTGCATCCTGAGCCCAGTGGCGTAACCAGAGTTATGGGCGCCCGGGGCAGAATTTTTTTTTCGCCCCCCTTATATAAACACCTGTTACCTGCTCTGCTAATATCCTGGGCTACCCGATAGCAGCTGATCTCACTGTGGAATTGAAGAAAAGAAAAGATCATTGAAGGGAAAAAGATTATCGAAAGAAATACGAGATCGCTGAAGAAAAGAAGAGATCAGTAAAAGAAAAAAAGATCGTTGAAAGGGAGGAGAGAGCACTGAAAAAAAAAGAAAAGATCACTAAAAGAAAAAAGAGACTATTGAAAGAGAGAAGAGATTACAAAAAGAAGAAATCAAGGGAAAAAAATGGGATCATTTAAAGGAAGAAAAGATTAAGAGATCGATAAAAAGGAAGAAGAGACCACTGAAGGAAAAAAAAAAAAAGAGAGAAATTGTTGGCTGAAATACCAGATCATTAAAAGGGAAGAAGTGATTACTGAAAGGAAGAGGAGATCACTGAAGAGAGGAAAGATCCTTAAAGAAAAGAGATTATTGATCAGGGCCAACTCAACTCTGGGACATGGATCTCCTGGCTGAGCTGGGCAATAAGAGTGATGGTCTTGCCCAGGACACCAATATACTCTTGAACAGCCATCAGTCAAACCCCTCTTAGAAATAGGCATTGGTGGTGGTGTTTTTGCATTATATTTGCTCTAGGGGTGTTGGGCAACTCGTTGTCATTACTGTCCTGGCGAGAAACAAACCAGGGAAGCCCCGCAGCACCACCATCTTCATCCTCATTCCATTCCACGCTCGCCCTCCAGACCATATGCCCAGCCCCAGCGCTAGACTAGGCCGCCCTAGACTAAGCCGCTCTCTCCCTCCCCAATCCCAGACACTTCCAATCCAGTGAATCCACACATGTCTGGTGACCGTCTCACGGTCACAATGGTCACCGGTCCTCACCTGCTCTGTCTTCCCACGACCCACGTTATGCGCCGCCGCTGCCTGCAGAACCATGGTCGTCGGTGCTTTGATCCGGAACGGCCGAGCCTCCGCGAGGGAGGCTGAGCTCTCAGAGAGACTGTGACAGGCGTGCGGGAGACTCCAGGCATGCGCCTCCCACAAATCACAGACAGGCCAGCTCAGACGGGCCTCTGGCCACATGACCCGCCGTGACCAATCACAAGCCAGCTCAGGCCTGTGGTCACATGACCCGCCGTGACCAATCACAGGCCAGCTCAGGCCTGTGGTCACATGCCCCGCCGTGACCAATCACAGGCCAGCTCAGGCCTGTGGCCACATGACCCGCCGTGACCCAATCACAGCATGCCGGCTGGCCATGTCGAGACTGAACATGGCGACCGGTGTCACGGACGTTAAATACAAATTATTAATAGAAGACAGAGTGACACACAGTCCACACTGGTGCGGTGCCCCCCTAAATGAATTCGCCCGGTGCAACAGTCCCCCCCCCGCTACGCCAGTGCCTGAGCCCGACCCCCTGGGTGGTGAAGACACCGAGATGGAGGGGAGTGCCCACACCTCACCTGCTGAGGTGGTTGAGGAGGAGCCTGTTGTCCCCGAGCAGGAGTTTGTTTTATTTTTGGGCCCTCTCAAATACCCTCCCCCATCCTAGGAAGCCCCTCAAGGGCGACTCCATCCCCCCGGGGACTACCAATTCCTGGCCCCAGGAAGGCCACCCGGGAGACCAGGGGGGTGTCTGATGTGGTCCATGACCAGATGGCGAGGGACCAGGCCAGGCAGACCCAGCAGATGGGGGAGATTGCTGGGCACCTGGACCGGGTAGCTGACAGCCTGGCCTCCGTGGGACACATGACCAACGCAGTGCAGGATGTCAGCTGCAACTGCGCTGCAGTGGTGACCAGCCTGGGGGAGGTGCAGGCTGATCTTCGGCATCTCACTGCAGCCGTCCAGGCCAACACTGCTGCCATCCGGGACCAGGGGAGGCAGAGGTAACGGGCACAACATTACCAAGTGGCCCACACAAATTCCTACCTCGGCCAGATAGCCATGGCCTTGAAGGGCATGCAGGCCACACCTGCCAGGAGTGGCCCACCCGGGGATCAGCCACCTCCAGAAGCCCCCCCACCCCCACCCACTCCCTCCAGGCAGCTGAGGAGCCAGAGAGGGCCCACTAGAAAGAGCCCCCGTCAGCTCAGATGAGGGCTTTTTTATTTTTTTTATCGGCTTTTATTTTGAGTTTAACTGCACACGGTCAGTAGTGCAGGGGACAGTGTGAATGGTGTGTGAATGTGAGGGGGTGGCACTCCTGCCAGTAAGGGGTGTCCCCCTCGGCCGTTGCGGAGAAGTTATCCCCATGGCTGTGTGAATGACGTGTGAATGGTGTATGAATGGACAGCGACACCATTGGGGCCTTGATGCGGCGTTGCTGCTCCCAAGTCCTGCATGTTGGACTTGGGCTAATCCAATGTGATGTGCATTTGGTGTGTGTGATCTAGGGACATCAGTGGTGTGCATGCGTGCATTGTCTGTGTGATCAATGTTTTTGTTTAGTGTCCAAAGATGCCTACGGCGAGGACCCTCCTGACTGCTCTTCCATCAGCAGACGAGGTCTCCTCTGGCAGGGGGGGGGACTGTCTGGTTGGGGGGTCAGGTCATCACGTATGTCAATCTGCAGGCCCTTTCTCATGGCAAAGTTGTGCAGAATGCAACATGCACCGATGATCTGACACACGAAGGTAGGGGAATACAATAGGGCCCCCCAGACTTATCCAGGCAGCGGAAACGGGACTTCAGGAGCCCAAATGTTTGTTCCACCACTGCACGGGTTTTGCTATGTGCCTCATTGTATGTTCTCTCTCCTCTGGTTTGGGGGTTCCGGAAAGGAGTCATTAGATGGGGTCCCAGTGCATATGCAGAGTCACCTGTAAGGGAAAAGACAGGAGGATGTTAGTCATGCATGTGCCCCTTGTGATGTCAGCATCATGGGGGGGGACAGTCATGCCTGCCACCCATGTCACTCACCAACCAGCCAGCTGTCCCCATACATGTTCTGTTCGAATTCCGTTGGGATGGGGCTCTGATTGTATATGAAGCTGTCATGGCTGGATCCGGGGTATTTGGCACGGACGTGCCATATGAGGCGTTGGGCATCGGCTATCACCTGTACGTTGATGGAATGCCAATGCTTCCGATTGCGGTATATGTGCTCTGTGGCACTGGGGGGCTGGAGTGCCACATGTGTGCAATCAATGGCCCCCACGGTGCGTAGGAATCTGGCAATGCTGTAGAAATCTGTCATTGCCTTCAGCCGCAGGTCCTCAGTGGTGGGTCTGATGATGTGGTGGGACATGCGTCTGAGGATTGCCGGGACAACCTGGTGCACACATCTGCTCATGGTTGATTGTGACATCCCAGCCACCACTCCACTTGTACGCTGGAATGATCCACTTGCAAGGAAATGAAGTGTTGCCAGTACCTTCACCAGTGGCTGCACTGCTTGTGAGCGGTGTGTCTTGCTGGTGACGTCATCCTGCAGGGTTGTGGTTAGTTCAAGGATTGCATCTGGGCTGAATCTGAAGAGGCGATACACCTCCTCATCACCCATGCCAAAGAGGCTCATGCGCGTGCGGTATATCCTCTCACGTGCCCGCCTCCTCCGTACCGGGGGACCCATTAGTAGTGCTAGGACCACGGCTGCCCCTGGCATGTTGGCACACAGAGAGGTGTTGTCCTTGCAAGTGTGGTTGTTCAGCTTGCTATTTTCGTCGGTAACGCTGCTGCTGTAGCTGCTCTCCTGCTGACCTGTGGCCGTCAGGAGTAAAGATAAAGCAGCTATTTGTAGGAATAACTTTGCGACAGACGGACGACATACGTGTGGCGCATGTAGCCAGCGTCTGGTGCTAATCCGTTCGCAAATCGGGAAATCTCCCTCATTTGCATATTTGAATGGGAAATCAATAGGCGCGACGGATGCGCCAAGCGAAAATATGCGCTTACGATACTCTGGCAAAGGAAAGTTAAGCCGGTTGGAGAAAGCCCGTTTTCTGTCGCATCTAGTTTGGTGGGTACGGCCGCATAGATACAACGGCGCATCTTTACAGTTACGTGGCGCATATCGATATACTCCAGCGCAAGTCTTTCTGAATCTGGCCCTATACCTACAAATCTTGGTACTCAGTTATATTACGTGCATTTAGGAAAGAATCCAGGCCCCTTTTAAAGCAATCTACTGAGCATGCCAGAACCACCTCTGGAGGGAGTCTGTTCCACATTTTCACAGCTCTTACTGTGAAGAAACCTTTCCGTATTTGGAGGTGAAATCTATTTTCCTCCAGACGTAAAGAGTGCCCCCTTGTCCTCAGTGTTGACCTCAGTGAATAAGTGAATAACTCAACACCAAGTTCACTATATGGACCTCTTATATATTTGTACTTGTTGATCATATCCCCCCTTATTCTCCTCTTCTCAAGAGTGAATAAGTATTAAGGCTTTCCGCAGGTTAGCCTGTATTTGTGGGAGGAGTCTGATGAGTACTTAAGGCTCCTCCCACGTCAGGTCCGGTGTTGGCGCCATTTCTGGTTTTGATTCGGCCGGCGGACGTCACTTCCGGTTTCCAGGCAGAGCGGGGGTTCGGCTGCAGCTAAGTGTTTCTCTCCCTTACACCATGGGGGGACCTCATGCCCGCCTCCACCTCATCCCCGAGTTTCTCTGCATCGTGGGGGCCGCCCGCCCGCTTCTCCCAGCGCTCATACGGGGGGAAGCGGGGAGGCTGTCCGTCCTTCACCCTCTTTCTGCAGGGTATCAGGAAGGTGCCCGCCCGCTTCCCACGGTGCTCCCGCTGGAGTAGGAGTAGGTCGTCTGTCCCTCCATCCACCTGTCGCTGGGCTCAATGCCGCATGGTTGGGGGGGGGGAGTGCCGTCCGCCTCTCCCGGCCATCCCTGTGTTTCTTGTGGTTGCCGCCTGCCTGCTTTCCCGGCGCTCATGCTGGGGGGAGGGAGCGGCTGTCCAGGTTCACCTCACTGGAGCCCACGTGCATCATGGAGGGGATGCCCGCCTGCCTCCTGGCTCGCACCTTGTCTGTGTACGGGCTCACGCTGGCTGGGGCGTTCATGCTCCCCCTTACTTCTCCGTGGCACCCGCTCATCCGTGCCGCTGCCGTGCAGGGGGGGGGCGTCATCCACCCACTCTTCCAGGCTCTCGTTGGCAGCGCGGGGGGGGGGGGCTGTCCGTTTACAGGGTCACGCTGGCAGCATAAGAGGGGTTGTCCACTTGTTCAGGGACCAAGCTGGCAGCATGGGGAGGGGGGGGGGAATGGTGCAGATACGTGTATGGTTGCTGCTCAGTGTGTTTCTGTCATGCGTTTTGCCCCAGAGTTTCTGTCATGCGTTTTGCCCCAGTGTTTCTGTCATGCGTTTCTGCCCCAAGAGTTTCTGTTATGCGTTTCTGCCCCAAGAGTTTCTGTCTTGCGTTTCTGCCCCAAGAGTTTCTGTCATGCGTTTCTGCCCAAGAGTTTCTGTCATGCGTTTCTGCCCAAGAGTTTCTGTCAGGCTCTCTGGCCCAGCATTTCTGTCATGCATATGCATCACAGCGTCAGTACGTTTGGGGCATGTGTAGCACACTCGTGTAAGGGCGGGGGTTTCTGTCATAGCATTCCTGCCCCAGGGGGTTGCGGTCACAGCGTTTCTGTCACAGCGTTCTGCCCCAGGGGTTTCCATCACAGCATTCTGCCCCAGGGGTTTCTGTCACAGCATTCTGCCCTGGGGGTTTCCCGTCACAGCGTTCTCCCCCGGGGTTTCCCGTCACAGCGTTCTGCCCCGGGGGTTTCCCATCACAGCGTTCTGCCTGGGGGTTTCCCGTCACAGCGTTCTGCCCCGGGGGTTTCCCGTCATAGCGTCCCGCCCCAGGGGTTTCCTGTCATAGCGTCCCGCCCCAGTGGTTTTCCGTCATATCGTCCCGCCCCAGGGGTTTTCCATCATAGCGTCCGCCCCAGGGGTTTTCCGTCATAGCGTCCGCCCCAGGGGTTTTCTGTCATAGCATCCCGCCCCAGGGGTTTTCCGTCATAGCGTCCCACCCCAGGGGTTTTCCGTCATACCGTCCCGCCCCAGGGGTTTTCTGTCATAGCGTCCCGCCCCAGGGGTTTTTCGTCATAGCGTCCCGCCCCAGGGGTTTTCCGTCATAGCGTCCGCCCCAGGGGTTTTCCGTCATAGCGCCCCCCCCCCGGGGGTTTCCGTCACAGCTCCCGGTGGGTGCGGGGGGGGGGGGGTGTTTCAGTCCTTGGGTCTGGCGGGGGGGGGTTCTGGTTTCCATCTCAGTATTCTGGCGTAGCGTTGCTTCCCCAGCTTTCGGTCTTGGCGTTTTCAGTCTCGGCATTCTGTCATACCGTTTCTGCTCCACGTTTTCTGTCTTTTCAGTTTCAGTCTCAGCTTTTCTCGTTGGCATTTCTGTCATTCTTTTTCAGTAGCAGCATTCTGTCATAGCATTTCTGCCCCAGGTTTGCTGTCTGTGCATTTCTGCCTCAATGGTCCAGTCTCAGCGTGGACTGCCCCAGGATTCTGTCATTGCGTTGCAGTCTCAGCGTTACTGTCAGTACTTTTCTGCCTCAGCGGTTCAGTCTCAGCATTTCCGTCTGCCAGGATTCTGTCTTTGCATTTCTACCTCAGCGTTCAGGCGCAGCGTTTTTCCCTCAGCGCTCGGCCCCAGGGTTCTGTTATCGCATTTCCGCTTCAGCAGCACAGGCTCCGCTTTTCAGACTCACCATTTCTCTCATACCTTTTCTGCCCAGGTTTCCTGTCATGGCAGTTCGGCCTCACGTGTCAGGCTCAGCATTTCTCTCATATCATTTCTGGCCACGATTTCTGTCATAGCGTTTCTGGCCCACGATTTCTGTCATCGCGTTTCTGGCCCACGTTTTCAGTCATAGCGTTTCTGGCCCACGATTTCAGTCATAGCGTTTCTGGCCCTCAATTTCAGTCATAGCGTTTCTGGCCCACGATTTCAGTCATAGCGTTTCTGGCCCACGATTTCAGTCATAGCGTTCTGGCCCACGATTTCAGTCATAGCGTTCTGGCCCACGATTTCAGTCATAGCGTTTCTGGCCCACGATTTCAGTCATAGCGTTTCTGGCCCACGAGTACTGGCCCACGAGTACTGGCCCAGCGTTTCTGGCCCACGATTTCTGTCACAGCGTTTCTGGCCCACGATTTCTGGCCCACGATTTCGGTCATAGCGTTTTCCGGGGGGTTCCTGTCCCCAGGGGCTTAGCCTCATAGCGTTCCAGTCTCTGCGTTTCTGGCCCAGCGTTTCAGTCTCTGCGTTTCTGGCCCAGCGTTCCAGTCTCTGCGTTTCTGGCCCAGTGGTCCAGTCTCTGCATTTCTGTCATTCTGCTCCAGTCGCACGTTTCTGTCATTCTGCCCCAGTCGCACGTTTCTGTCATTCTGCCCCAGTCGCACGTTTCTGTCATTCTGCCCCAGTCGCACGTTTCTGTCATTCTGCCCCAGTCGCACGTTTCTGTCATTCTGCCCCAGTCGCACGTTTCTGTCATGTCTGCCCCAGCATGTCGGTCATGTCGTCTGTCTGTCACGGCGTGGTTGTTGTTTGTTGGTTATCATGTCTCATTGTTTTTTTTTTGTCATGTTGCAACTGGGTTAGTTAGCTAGTATTCGCATCTCAGGATCTGTCACGTCTACAGATCCATACGGGCTAAGGTTTCGTTTTTAATGGTTGTTGCCCACAATCTTCTCGCCCGTATACCATACGTCATAAGATGCACTTTCATTCTTACACTTATACGACTGTCCACCAAGCTCCGTGGGTTCACCAGCTCTGAGTGTTCAGTTATCGCCTGTGTCTGCGCTGTAGGTTACTCGGGCTCATTTACCAATCACATAGGGGTGGGGTACCGTCTTTTAGTTCATTCTCGCGCAGCGGTCTCGATGTTCCCGCTCATGTTCCTGTACTTAGGTAAGGTGCCGGGGGGGGGGGGGGGGAGGGGGGTGTTGCATGGCTGGTGATCGGTTGTTTGTCATTTCTGCCCCAGTCGCACGTTTCTGTAATTTCTGCCCCAGCATGTCGGTCGTATTGTCTGTCATGGCGCGGTTGTTGTTTGTTGGTTATCGTGTCTCATTGTTCTTTGTCATGTTGCAACTGGGTTAGTTAGCTAGCATTCGGATCTCGGGATCTGTCACGTCTACAGATCCATACGGGCTGAGGTTTTGTTTTTAATGATTGTCGCCCACAATCTTCTCGCCCGTATACCATACGTCATACGATGCACGTTCATTCTTACACCTATACGACTACCCGCCATGCTCCGTGGGTTCACCAGCCCTGAGTGTTCAGTTATCACCTGTGTCTGCGATGCAGGTTACTCGGGCGCTTTTAACTATCACATAGGGGTGGGGGGCAGTCTTGGTTCATTCACGCGCAGTGGTCTCGATGTTCCTGCTCATGTTCTCCTTCTTAGGTAGGTGACGAGGGGGTTGTGATCGTTGCATGTCTGGTGATCTGTTGTCTTGTTTGCTAGTTTATGTTCCCGAATCCGAGTCTGGCTTGGTTCCCATGTGCCACGATGCATTGCCAGTGCTTTGGTCTTATCCGCCTTCCAGGTAGCTGACACTCAGTCTCCTACCTGTTGTCCTTTTTGCAACTTACCCTCTCACTTCCCTTCATCAGCGTGGGTAGTACCCGGTTGAAGGATTCCAATCCGCTTGGCCCTTGCTCCACTTCCCCCATGCATCCTCTTGTCACAAGTAGTTCATTCCTTATGGTGGGGTTGTCTTGGGCATCAGGCTCGGTCCATCTTTCAGGGGTCGTTAAGTTCTGAGTGGTTTCGCTTGTTCCATAGAGTGTTCCTTCTGTCACAAGTCATGGGTCAGTGGGTTCTCCTGTCATAATGGTCACGTGTATGGTTGCCTTCCAGGCGCACGCTACTCCACTGGACGGAGTGTTCTCTACCCTTCTTCACCTAAACATGTGTCTTTTGCCCTCTTTTAGGCATACCGACCAGCTAGGCCCAGGCACACCTCAGGCCTTGGTTTCTAGGGTGTTCACTTTCCATACTCGAAGACTCTGACTACAAGTATTAAGGCTTGCCGCAGGTTAGCCTGTATTTGTGGGAGGAGTCTGATGAGTACTTAAGGCTCCTCCCACGTCAGAGACGGTGTTGGCACCATTTCTGGTTTCCCACCCACCCGTTCCCCCAGCTTCACACACTCCATTTCTCTTTGTTCTTTTTCTTATTCTCATATTCAGGGTATGCCCTCTTTTAGGCATACCGACCAGCTAGGCCCAGGCACACCTCAGGCCTTGGTTGATAGGGTGTTCACTTTCCATACTCGAAGACTCTGACTACAAATTCAGTTCTTCTAATCTTTCCTCATAGCTGAGCTCCTCCATGCCTCTTATCAGTTTGGTTGCCCTTCTCTACACTTTCTCCAGTGACAGCTCTGCACTCTGTGTGTAACCACCTGAACTCTGCATTCTGTATGTAATGCAATTCTGGTATTTAATGCCCCTTTAAGACCCTTCTACTGTTTGTGAAATCTGAACGGGGTCGTGGTTGAGTTCCTGCACATATTTTCAGAGAAAAAAAGCTCTGATGAGCATCATGGGATGCAAAATGTAGTTCCAAACATCTGGGGTGCCAAGGTTCGCCATCGCATGGCCTAGACTATTTATTGTTTGTTTATTTACCACTGAGAGAAAATTCTGTGTGCCTGGCTGCCTCTGCACTAAAATTGGGGAAGCAACCAGTCGAACTACACTGGCTTCTTTGGGAGGGTGTGCTACACAATAATAAATAAGAATGGAGATTGCAATAATAAATAAGAATAGAGAGCATGCAGGGCCGATCCTCCCTATAGGCTCACTATGCAAGCCGTTTAGGACCCCGCAAAGCTGCGTAGGGCCCCCCAAATTATTAGAGGCCCCACCTGGTGAGAATACATTTTCGGCCCCTCACCCTGCTTCTCAACTCGCTCGCTGCATGGGAGAAGAGGTAAGAAGTCAGCACCCTCCGCTTCTCACTTTAATGTAAGATGTCATTTCCGACAGCAGAACACCCCCTCCCCCCGCTTCTCAACTTTAATCTTTAATGTGACATGTCACTGTCCACAGCGCCCCCCACTCCTCAAATATAATGTGACATTTCATTTTGCTTAGGGCCCCAGGGAGGTCAGGTTCGGCACGGAGAGCATGATATAATAAATAAGAATGGAGTGCATGCAATAATAGATAAGAATAAAGTGCATGAAATAATAAATAAGAATAGAATGCATGCAATAATAAATTATAGGGTGCATGCAATAATAAATAAGAATAGGGTGCATGCAGTAATACATAAGACTAGAGAGCATGAAAATAGAAAATAAGAATAGAGTACATGCAATAATAAATAATAGCGTGCATGCAATAAATAAGAACACTGTGCATGCAATAATAAATAAGAACAAAGAGAAAGAAATAATAATTAAGAAGACGGTTTGTAAAAAAAAAAAAGGAAGAGAAACCAACGTTAACTAAAGTTGCGGTAACATATGTGTGACAGGTATGAAAGTGTTAATAGGGCACACACAACCTGCACTGAATGAGCATCCATGAAAGAGTGACCTCAGCGTGAGTTATAATGGGTAGGGCTGATGTCTATGCTCTGTTGCACTTGGTTTTCTGCTAAAACAATGACAGCACACAGACGTCTGCATAACTTAGTGGTTGGGGGGGGGGGGGGGTCAGAGGGATGAGCATGCCCATCTAAAGGAACACAAGGATGCATGCTAGCACAAGTGTGAAAATAGGAGAAGCACAGTGACAGTGGTGGGACTAGTTGGGAAGAGGAGCAGTGGAGTGACACCGGGCCCCCAGGTCATGCAGGATGGACGGGCGTTATCACCGTGCCGCCCGGGACGGGTTCCTGGACGTGCTGAAGGAAGCGACCCGAAGAGACCTGAACTCCCCCGATGAGGATGGCATGACCCCAACTCTATGGGCGGCTTATCATGGACACCTGGGAGCTCTGCGAGTCATCGTGAGCCGGGGGTAAGTCCTGATCTACTTACCTGGATGAGACCCCAAACTGTCTTCTGGGCTCCTGGTATAATAACAGGCTTTTATATGGATCTGAGCGCAGCATATTGTTTTCTAGAGGTCAGAACACGCTGGTGCCTTGAACCCTCTAAAGCTGGGTATACACTGCTAGAATTTAATTTGACATTCTAAGAATGTGTGTTCATTAGTGGGGTTAATCAACATTTATTTTCAACCCAGTGACAAGAGATTTTAAAGGAACAGAACTGAAACATTTTCTCATATGTATGAATTTCTAACCATGTAGGTGGTTTTTGTTTGGTAAAGTTCATTCATTCCAAAATCAAATGTTAAAAGCAAATAAAATCTTCAACTACTTTCAATGACATCCAAATGTTTTTATACGCATTTTCTTAAGAATTTCCATTCCAGTGTATACCTGGCTTTAGGCTCACCATACAGTGCCTTGAAAAAGTATTCATACCCTGTGACATTTTTGTCACGTTACTACCAAAAATGTAAATGTATTTTATTGGGATTTTATATGATAGACCAACACAAAGTGGCACATCATTGTGAAGTGGAAGGAAAATGATAAATGGTTTTCCAAATATTTTTTACAAATAAATATCTGAAAAGTGTGGCATGCATTTGTATTCAATACTTTGTAGAATCACCTTTCACTGCAATCACAGCTGCAAGTCCTTTTGGGGATGTCTCTACCAGCTTTGCACATCTAGAGTGACATTTTTATCCATTCTTCTTTGCAAAATAGCTCAAGCGCTGTCAGATTGGATGGAGAGCGTCTGATCAGCAATTTTCAAGTCTTGCCACAGATTTTCAATTGGATTTATGTCTGGACTTTGACTGGGCCATCCTAACACATGAATTTGCTTTAAATTAAACCATTCCATTGTAGCTCTTAGGGTTGTCCCGATACCGATACCAGTATCGGTATCGGGACCGATTCCGAGTATTTGCGGGAGTACTTGTACTCCCCCAAATACCCCCGATACCAAAATAGAATACTCCCCCCCCCCCCGCGCGCCGCCGCCGCTCTTAGCACGCCGCACCGCGCTCGTTGCCCGTCGCACTTCCCCCGCCGCCAACCGCCGCTAATCCCCGTGTAAACTTGGAAAACCCACGGCGCCAAGTATAGACACGCGATTGGACGGATCCGTCCAATCGCGAGCAAGGGGGGAGTGTCTATACACGGATACGTGCATAGACACTCCCCCTTGCTCGCGATTGGATGGATCCGTCCAATCGCGTGTCTATACATGGCGCCGCTGGTATGTGTTGCACGGGGAACCCTGCATGCTGCAGCAGCGACGGCGGTGGAGGTATGGGGGACATGACATGGCTGCAATATGGGGCACAGGACATGACATGGCTGCATATGTGGGGGGACATGACATGGCTGCAATATGGGGCACAGGACATGACATGGCTGCATTTGTGGGGGGACATGACATGGCTGCATATGTGGGGGGACATGACATGGCTGCAATGTGGGGGGACATGACATGGCTGCAATGTGGGGGGATATGACATGGCTGCATATGTGGGGGGACATGACATGGCTGCAATGTGGGGGGACATGACATGGCTGCAATGTGGGGGGACATGACATGGCTGCAATGTGGGGGGACATGACATGGCTGCATATGTGGGGGGACATGACATGGCTGCATATGTTGGGGGACATGACATGGATGCATATGTGGGGGGACATGACATGGCTGCATATGTGGGGGGACATGACATGGCTGCATATGTGGGGGGACATGACATGGCGGGACATGACATGGCTGCATATGTGGGGGGACATGACATGGCTGCATATGTGGGGGGACATGACATGGCTGCATATGTGGGGGGACATGACATGGCTGCATATGTGGGGGGACATGACATGGCTGCAATATGTGGGGGACATGACATGGCTGCAATATGTGGGTGACATACATGGCTGCAATATGTGGGGGACATGACATGGCTGCAATATGTGGGTGACATACATGGCTGCAATATGTGGGTGACATACATGGCTGCAATATGTGGGGGGACATGGCTGCAATATGTGGGGGGACATGGCTGCATTTGGGGACACGTTTAAAAAAAGTATCGGTATTCGGTATCGGCGACTACTTGAAAAAAAGTATCCGTACTTGTACTCGGTCCTAAAAAAGTGGTATCGGGACAACCCTAGTAGCTCTGGTTGTATTTTTTAGGGTTGTTGTCCAGCTGGAAGGTGAACCTCCACCTTAGTCTCAAGTCTTTTGCAGACTCTAACAGGTTTTCTTCTAAGATTGCCCTGTATTTGGCCCCATCCATCTTCCCATCAACTCTGACCAGCTTCCCTGTCCCTGCTGAAGAAAAGCATCCCCACAACATGATGCTGACACCAACATGTTTCACGGTGGGGATGGTGTGTTCAGGGTAATGTGCAGTGTTAGTTTTCCGCCACACATAGGGCCAGATTCAGGTAGATGAGAGCATCTTTGCTCCAGAGTAACGCTTCTCATTTACGTTACTCTGACGACCCTTTCAGCGCAAGTACTGTTATTCACATAGCAGTTGCGCGTAAACTTGCGCCAGAGTAACGATAATGCGCTGGCGTAACCCGACGCAAGGGGAAGTGGGTGTGATCATATGTAAATGATGGGCGGAGCCCAGCGCAGAGGCTTACGTTCAGCGCATCAACCACGGAGCATGCGCAGTGAGTGAGGCTCCACTCGCCTCCTTTGTGCGCATGCTCACAACTTCCGTCGGCACCACTTCACGGGAAACGTCAGCGCAAAGCCTTCCGTTGGGCGTTTAAATGCGCCCGTAGAAGCGCCATTTCGGCACTAAAGTATATCCTGCTCCCCCTCCCCGCAGTGATGTTACTTTTGTTCTGAGATGGCTGCTCCCTTTCCCCGCAAACACAAAGGAGAAAGCTGAACTTTAATGGCCAGGAGCTGACAGCCGTCATCTCGGCTATGGAGACCTATGATGTCTTCCTCCATGGCTGTAAAATTTGACAGACAAGCATGGACAGAGGTGTTGTCCTGCAAGTGGGGGTGCTCAGCTAGCTCTTATCGTCGGTAACGCTGCTGTAGCTGCTCTCCTGCTGACCTGTGGCCATCTGGAGTAAAGATAAAGCAGCCTTTTGTAGAAATAACTTTGCGCCGGACGGACGAGATACGCGCGGCGCATGTAGCCAGCGTATGGTGCTAATCCGTTTGTGAATTGGGAAAAATCCCTCATTTGCATATTTGCAGGGGAAATCAATAGGCGCGACTGATGCGCCCAGCGAAATTAAGCGCTGACGATACTCTGGCGTCGGAACGTTCCGCCGGTCGCAAATGGCCCGTTATTGGGCGCATCTAGTTTGGTGGGTACGGGCACATAGAAACGACGGCGCATCTTCACAGTTACGCGGCGCATATCGAAATACTCCAGCGCAAGTGTTGCTGAATCTGGCCCATAGTGTTTTGCTTTTAGGCCAAAAAGTTCAATTTTGTGTCTCATCTGACCAGAGCACCTTCTTACACATGTTTGCTGTGTCCCCCACATGGCTTCTCGCAAACTGCAAACAGGACTATTTATGTCTTTCTTTCAACAATGTCTTTCTTCTTGCCACTCTTCCATAAAGACCAGATTTGTGTAGTGCATAACTAATAGTTGTCCTGTGAACAGATTCTCCCAGTCCCACCTGAGCTGTGAATCTCTGCAGCTCCTCCAGAGTTAGCATGGGCCTCTTGGCTGCTTCTCTGATGAATGCTCTCCTTGCTCGGCCTGTCAGTTTAGGTGGACAGCCATGTCTTGGTAGGTTTGCAGTTGTGCCATACTCTTTCCATTTTCTAATGATGGATTGAACAGAGCTCCATGAGATGTTCAAAGCTTTTTTTATCCCCTAATCCTGCTTTAAACTTTAAACTTAACAACTTTATTCCTGACCTGTCTGGTGTGTTCCTTGTTCTTCATGATGCTGTTTGTTCACTAAGGTTCTCTAACAAACTTCTGAGGGCTTCACAGAACAGCTATATTTATACTGAGATACAATTACACACAGATGGACTCTATTTAATAAATAGGTGACTTCTAGGGGTGCAACGGATCACTGCCGATCCGTGATCCGAACGGGTCACCCCCTTCGGATCAGATCGCTGTGCGATCCGTGGATCGCCACCGCGGGCATAGAATTAGGAAAGGCTGTGGCTTCGGCCTAGCTCCGGAGCCACGGCCATCTTGGTACACCCGGCGGCGGCCTTCCTCTGTTTACTACACCAACAGAGGAGGAGCCCGCGCTCGAGGTGCACACACACGCCGCTAATGGGGTAACTGCAAGTACTACGGGGGTGACTGTGCTGTACAAGGGGGTGACTGTGCTGTACTACGGGGGTCACTGTGCTGTACTACGGGGGTCACTGTGCTATACTATGGGGGGGTCACTGTGCTGTACTATGGGGGGTCACTGTTCTGTACTATGGGGATCACTGTGCTGTACTAGGGGGGGTCACTGTGCTGTACTATGGGGGTCACTGTGCTGTACTATGGGGGGGGTTACTGTGCTGTACTATGGGGGTCACTGTGCTGTACTATGGGGGGGGGTCACTGTGTTGTACTATGGGGGGGGGTCACTGTGCTGTACTATGGGGGGGTCACTGTGCTGTACTATGGAGGGCAGGTCACTGTGCTGTACTATGGGGGTCACTGTACTGTACTATGGGGGTCACTGTACTGTACTATGGGGGTCACTGTGCTGTACTAGGGGGGTCACTGTGCTGTACTAGGGGGGTCACTGTGCCTGTACTGGGGGGGGGGTCACTGTGCCTGTACTAGGGGGGGGGGTCACTGTGCCTGTACTAGGGGGGTCACTGTGCTGTACTAGGGGGGGTCACTGTGCTGTACTAGGGGGGGGGTCACTGTGCCTGTACTACGGGGGTCACTGTGCCTGTACTACGGGGGGGGGGGGGTCACTGTGCCTGTACTACGGGGGGGGTCACTGTCTGCCTGTACTATGGGGGGAGAGAGATGTGGATATTACAGTGGGGGAGATTTTTTTTTTTTTTTGCTGATCCGAAAATGATCCGATCCGTGACTCCCGATCCGAGGATCGATCCGATCCGTGAGTTTTTTGATCCGTTGCACCCCTAGTGACTTCTGAAGGCAATTCCACTTCACAATTATGTGCCACTTTGTGTTGGTCTGTCACATAAAATCCCAATAAAATACATTAACGTTTTTGGTTGTAACATGAAAAAATTTCGAGGGCTATGAATACTTTAAGGCACTGTACCTTCATTATATTACAATCTGACCATACAATATTTGCAAAATCAACTTCAGACTTATCAAAACTATGCAATATGAGGGCCTATCTAATCTATGCAATCACTAATAATGCAATCAGGCAAGCTTTTTCACTATACTACTACTACTTGTTGGTAGATCTAAAGGACAATTCGACTGTAACATGTATGTTGAACTTAAAGCAGTACTAAATCCAAATGATTAAATGGTTTCTCATTAACAGTTACACTTACACACGTTCCCGCACTGCACTCGGTGTGAACAAGCTCTAAATCCTTAGCAGAAAAAAAAAATCGTGGAAGAATAAATTTATGGATGTTTATCCAAGTCTTACTAAACTCACAACAATAAAATCAGTCTGTATATGAAGTAAAGCATGCTTGTTATACTCACTGTGGAACCTAAGGTGTTAATCCTCAACATTGTGTAAAAAGGCTGTTTGATACTGTCTTCTTTGATCCTCCCCTTCTTCCACTGTCCCCAATCCATCTGCTGATAAGACAGATCATTTGGAGTCACTCTATACATGCTCAGTTTGGTGTGTATTGCTAGAGAGGTTTTTATTTTTCCATGGGAGGGTGCATGTGATCAGTACAGGGCAAATCAGCACTGTACAGACAGGGGATCAGGAGTCCTGCAGCCTCATAGGATAGTCAGAGTGGAATGAAAACTCCTCATACAAGCTTTAACCAGACAATGATAGAAGTCATACGACTGCTATATACTACTGATGAGAAAAGGTGTTTATCAGTTTATGTTTACTAAGTTATTTTCATTTCCATGTTCTGTGTACTGTGGGAGACCAGATATAGTGAATGCAGGGTGCTGGGTTTAGTAACACTTAAAGTGGATATAAACCCATTGATGTCACAATGTAGCGTATAAGATTTCCTATCATCTGTGCCCAGTCTTGCCACACAGAGTTAATCCAGATCTGAGTAATCCTATTTTAATGTTCAATGAAAATGAACAGCCTTCCAGATAAAAACCTGCCTAAATAAAAAGTCAGTTTTCTCTCTTCTTGCTTTGAGTGACAGGTTATTTACATATCTAGCTAGGACATGTTTATCATATGTTATGTTATGTTTATCATAACATGAGGTATAAAAAGTGAGAAATCCACCCCTCCCCCCACATAACACATCCTGGAAATATACAATGAACTTTGGATCACCTCATGTTATGATAAACATAACATAACATATGATAAACATGTCCAAGCTAGATATGTAAATAACCTGTCACTGAAAGCAAGAAGAGAGAAACAAAAACAAGTTTTTATCTGGAAGGTTTTACCCCCTTCATGACCAGGCAATTTTTTGCTATTTAGCACTATGCTACTTTACTTGGTAATTGCACGGTCATACAGCACTGTTCGCAAATGATATTTATATAATTATCACACAAATAGGCCCCTTTCACACTGGGGCGTTTTTCGAGCTTTATTTGAGCGTCATTCCAGCGTTTTTCGAGCGTTATTTGAGCTAAGCCTCATCTGCAATCCCAATGTGCTGGTAAAGCACAGCTAAGACCCTAACGTTTTAGGGCGTTTTTGCAGTGCCTCAGTATGAAAGGGCAATGCGTTTTTACAGCGCTTTCAATTAATTTCAATGGAGAGGGGCGTTTTTAGAGTGTTTTTTCAGCACCCAAAAGCTGCTCCAAAGATTCTGCTTGCAGGACTCAATGTGAAAGGGTCCATTGAGATGCATGGAGAGCGTTTTATGAGCATTTTAATAGCGCTATTTTTAATGCTAAAACGCTGTAAAAAAAGCTTTAGTGTGAAAGGGGTCATAGAGCGTTATTTTAGTGGTTTGTGTGAAAGTTATAGCACCTACAAACTATGGTATCTACAATATACTGGATTTTTTTTATAGTAATACTACTAATGGCAGTGTTCCACAACCTATAATGGGACTGTGATACTGCGATAGGAAATCTGATGCTGGGGGGAACTGATTAACTGACATCACCAGTGACACTAATACAGAGATCAATGTTAATATTGTACACTCTCACTGTACTAATGAGACTGGCAGGAAGGGGTTAACATCTAGGTCACTCAAAGGGTGAAATATGTGCCCAACAATGTGTAATGTGTGCTGCTTTTTACTACAGATCTATTTGTTTCTTATCTCTGTTTGTCTGCAGTACATTGCAGCAGTGGCGGTGTGTCCATTAGGGGCGCTCTGTGCTGCCCCCTCTCTCCAGCCACCCCCTCTGTGTACTATGGATAGATTCATGCATTGCATTTAGGCATCCGACCCCTTTTTGGGTGCTGGGCGCCTAAATTACAGAGGCGGGTGGTGTTTTTGAAACACATGCTTAGAGCCATAGGTTCCAATAGGCCTAAAAAAGGGTGTGTTAGCAAAGCAAATTAATATTTGCTTTGCTAACACAGAACTGCCTCTCAGCTAATAAGGAGGCCCAGATGCAATACTGGGCACCTGATTGGCTGAAGGTAGAGACGATCCCATTGGTAGCCTAGCAAAACAGGAAGAAGAACAGGCACGGATCGCTGCCTGACCCACCAACAATCACGATGGGGTAAGTGCTGGGCAGGCACAAAGGCTGCAATTGATGGAGCACAGTTGGCTGCATTTGCGGGCACAGTGACTGCATATTATGGGCACAGAAGCTGCAATTTATGGGGCACAGTTGGCTGCATTTGATGAGCACAGATGCTGTATATGATAGGCACAGTTGGTTGCATATAATGGGCACAGTTGTCTGCATATGATGGGCACAGTGGCCGCATTTGCTGGGTACAGTTGCCTGCATATAATAGGCACAGGTGGCTGCTTTTGCTTGGCACAGGTGGCTGATTTTGCTGGGCACAGGTGGCTGCATATGATGGGCACAAAGGCTGCAATTGATGGGGCACAGTTGGCTGCATATGATAGGCACAGTGGCCGCTTTTGCTGGGCACAGAGTGTGCATATAATGGGCACAGAGGCTGCATATGATGGGCACAGAGGCTGCAATTGATGCTTTTGTTTCAGTATTTCAGTATTTTTCAGTTCGTTTGCACCCCCCCCAAAAAAAAAATTGGAACACCAGCCGCCACTGCATTGCGGACAAGCAGTCCACAAGTGGTTATACATACATATGTTTATATGTCTATACACATATAAATGGAAGCACTTTACAGATCTTACTCATGTCTTATACACAGGATCTTGCTGCAAACCTCTGCCATCAGGATCCTACTAAATACATCAGTCATGTATTACCCCCAAGTACAAGGACCCTTTTGAGCGTCTAATCAAGCATGAGACTGGGGATCACAGTAGAGAGGATCACTGATTGTTTATACAATTGTTTATTCAATTTAGAGCTACAAAGGAGGTCTAGCACTATAATTATTGCTCTCATTATAACATTTGGGGGCGATACCTCATATTGTATGTGTGGTGCAAACACAATTTACATATGCATGCATGACCTACATAATATTTTATTACAATAAATGGGGGGGGGGGGTGAGGGGGCGCTTACTATAAAAATTATTTTAAACTATATAAAATATCATGCATAAAACATCAAATAATTCAGGAGAGATAATTGCAAAACATCCATATTTTATTGTTATACCTTTCAGTGTATGAACACTTTTTAGGTGGCTGCTACCTTTTTAGTATATTATATCTCTTATTGGTTTGCGCATTAGTTCCCCTATTTTTCATACTACATATTTTATTGTTTTTTGTTTTTATTATTTTTACACAGTTTCTTTAATAAAAAAAAAATGTATTGCTGTTACAAGAAATGTAAACATGCCTTGTGACAGCGACATACTCTATTAGACCCCATATGTCTCCTCTGCTCTTAACCACTTCAGGAGGATTTGCCTGTCCAATGACAGGGCCATTTTTAGCGATTCGGCACTGCGCCACTTTAACTGACAATTGCGCGGCCATGCGACTTTGCACCCAAATAAAATTGACGTCCTTTTTTTCCCCACAAATAGAGTTTTCTTTTAGTGGTATTTGATCCCCTCTGCGGTTTTGATTTTTTGCACTATAAAAAAAAACGACAATTTTGAAAAAAAAGCAATATTACTTACTATAATAAATATCCCACACTAATATATAAAAAATATGTTTTCCTCAGTTTAGGCCGATATGTATTCTACATATTTTTGGTAAAAAACTAAAAATAATAATAATAAAAAAAATAAATCACAATAAACATATATTGATTGGTTTGCACAAAGGTTATAATGTCTACAAAATAGGGCATAGTTTTATGGCATTTTTATTATTATAATTTTTTTTACTAGTGATTTTTATCATAACTGTGATATTGCGGCGGACACATTGGACACTTTGGATGCTATTTTAGGACCATTGTCATTTATACAGCTATAAAAATGCACCGATTACTGTGTAAATGACACCGGCAGGTAAGGGTTTACCACTAGGGGGCGAGGAAGGGGTTAAGTGCATCCTAGGGAGTGATTCTAACTGTGTGGGGACTGGGCTACCAGTGACATGACAGTGATCACTGTTTCCGATGACAGGGAGCAGTAAATTACTGTCCTGTCACTAGGCAGATTAGGGAAATGCCTTGTTTGCATCTCCACGTTCTGCCAGCGGCACGCACTACCCGCTAGGCTGCAGTTTCAAAGCAACTTACCTGTACCGTATATCTACGTTAGGCAGTCCGCAAGTGGTTAAAAGCTCAAGATCAATGATGAGATGCTTCCACTATTTAAAAATGGAAACCGGAAGTGACGGAAATGATTGTTGCTTCTTGTCTCCTAGACCAGGGGTCTCAAAACATTCTAAACAAAGGGCTGGTTTATTGTCCTTCAGACTCTTGGAGGGCTGGACTTTGGCCAGCGGGAGTAGAAATTTTCCTGGCATTATTGTTGGTGAACATCTGGTATTAGGAGGAGGAATAGTGCCCCATTGCTGGTATCATAGGGAGTAATAGTGCTCTATTAGTTGTGTCAGTGGGAGAAATGGTGCTCCATTGTCAATGTCATACGGCAGAATAGTGTTTCGTACCAGTGGGAGGGTTAGTGCCCCAAGGGCCGGATAAAGGCAAGCAAAGGGCCGCATCTGGCCCTTGGGCTACAGTTTGGAGACCACTGTCCTAGACCATAGAGGTGGTCGGAGATGATCTGGTCTCAAGTCACCTCTATTGTAAGCCATCGCAACTGCCAGATCGGATGTCGGTACAGGAATCAAAATGGCCAAACATTGTAACCTTGAAGAAGACCAACCAGAGATGTCAGTAGCCAGTGAAGAAGCCCCCAAGACACGATATCGCTGGAGTAGAGTTCTGCTTTTAAGCGGAGGTCCACACAAAAATGGAACCTCTGCTTTTTGGAACCATCCCAGGTGCCACATTTGAGCCCCTTTAAGGGGATAATACAGGTATAGACCCTTGTGGGGGTCACATCACCCCCCCCCCCCTGCTGTCTTCTGGGAAACACACTGGTCCCAGGAGACAGCTGGGACCAGTGAAGACACGCAGAGCGACTCGCGTATGCACATTAGGGAACCGGGAAGCAAAGCCGCAACTCTTCACTTCCTGATTCCCTCGCCGAGGATGGAGGCGGGGGCAGCTGAGAGCCGAGCGATTGATCGGCTTCGGCTGCTGACATCGCGGGCACCCTGATCAGGTAAGTGTCCATTTATTAAAAGTCAGCAGCTGCAGTATTTGTAGCTGCTGAGTTTTAATATATTTTTTTTTTTTTGGTGGACCTCCACTTTAAAAAGGAACTTTCACCTGCTGTCTAAATTTCAAAGTCAGCTGATACAAATACTGTTTCTGTAGGTGTTTCAAAATAACACATCTATGCCAGTCCCTGAAATTCTTCATGAATTTAGGCCAATATGTATTCTGCTACATTTTTTTTTTGTAAAAAAAATCCCAATAAGTGTATATTGACTGCTTTGCGTAAAAATCATAGCGTCTACAAACTATAGGATTTTTTTTACACTTTATTTTCTACTAGTAATGGAGGCGATCAGCGACTTATAGTGGGACTGTGATATTGCGACAGACATTCTGACACTTTTTGGGAACCAGCGACACTATTACAGTGATCAGTGCTAAAAAATATGCACTGTCACTGTACTGACGACACCAGCTAGGAAGGGGTTAAACATCAGGGGTGATCAAAGGGTTAACTGTGTGCCTAACCAGTGTTTATGTGTACTGTGTGAGGTGCTTTTACTAGGGGAAGAGATGGAATTTATTCCTAGCTTTGGGTTGTTCCCAGAAAAGTAATAGCGGGGAAATCTAGATCTGCTGACCTGGGGGGGGGGGGGATCCCAATGGATTCCCTTAATTTGCAGGCATTTACCTCACTTCCTGTTTGGCAAAGGGACAAGACGTGAAAGAAAATCTACACAATGGAACACAGCAAAAAAATAAAAAATCTAACAGGGGTTATAAATATATAAAATGAAAAGTTTTGCCTATAGCTCTACTTTAATACCTTCTTGGACAAGCCACGATCCTCAGCTCTGGAAATACATCAGGTGCATTAAGTGGGCCCTAACTCCTGAACGGATTACTGCAATCCCAGAGATATCCTCTGCAGGGTCCATTATTTCAGGATTGAGATGGGCGCTGCCAGTCTCACCCAGGGCAGCTGATAAGGCAGTACAGCCAGCCCTCCTGTACCATCAGTTCAAAAGGGGGGCCCAGACACCTGCCTTACAGGGGGGCCAGGTGTATTGCCTTATTACTGACATTTGTGCAGTGCTGCCAGCCAATACCTTTCTTGTATTCCCTCCTGCTGCACTGCAGGGGGGATCGGTTCTAGTATCTGCACCCCTTATCTCTGCTGTCTGGTACCCCTTTCCCCTGCTGTGCTGCTGAGGGCACACAGGCAGGTTATTTCATGATGGTGAGTGGGGGGGGGGGGGATTAAATGAGCACACTAACCTGAATGAACAAAGTGAGTGATTGGGATCAATCACTCAATGTGGGGGTGCAGATATTGCTATATCCACTTGTGTAGCACTACCGCCGAAGATGCCAATAGCCCCCACCTAACCAGATAGGGAAGGTGCCCATCCCATGACAGGCCCCAACTCCTACCAACCATCTCAGGTATATACATCCCATATATATATACCAACCACCACCCAACCCTCAAGAACCCCAGGCCAATGCCAACGTCCACCTGAAACACAAAAATAACATGAAAAACAAATACCCATACCAGACACTTCCACAGGGAGAGAGGGAAAAAACAGTCTGTGTGATACCTCTTCCATGGAATGCGGGCCAGGTGTACTGCCTTATTACTGACACTTGTGACTCTTGTGCAGTGCTGCCAGCCACTACCTTTCTTTTATTCCCTCCAGCTGCACTGCAGGGGGGATCGGTTCTAATATCTGCACCTCTTATCTCTGCTGTCCGGTACCCCTTTCCCCCGCTGTGCTGCTGAGGGCACACAGGCAGGTTATTTCACGATGGTGAACGGGGGGGGGGGGGGGGTTTGGATGAGCACACCAACCTGAATGAACAAAGTGAGTGATTGGGATCAATCACTCAATGTGGGGGTGCAGATAGTGCTATATCCACTTGTGTAGCACTACACCCGAAGATGCTGCTGGTTAGATGGGATGGTGTTCTATCTGGTGGCTCTGGTGAAGTGTCTAGGGTGAACGATGAATGCAATAACAGTAAAGGAATGTCCGCACTTAGGAAGTCTCTTTATATGTGCTCTTTATTATCCAGCCGGGGTCCGCCTTGTCATCTGCCGGCTCAGCGGGGATCAAAGGAGCAATCCCCGCAGAGCATACGGAGGTTCATGGGACAGATCATCACAGATCCGTCCCGTGTGAAAGAGGCATAACCAGAACTGACACTTCAGTAGCACCCACTGTTTACATAGATGCAGCCAGCAGCTATGGGGTTAGAGTCTCACTGGGCTCTACCTCCAGCAGGCGTGGAGGTTGCCTGTGATGTAACTCAACTACAAAAAAAATAAAAAAAATCTGATTAGAGCTCCACAAACCCCCCAATATTCTATTCATAATACATGGAATCTAAAGGATGAGACTACTCTGACCACTGAAATACAGTAATATAGAACATACATTTCAAAGTTCACAGCTGTCTCACATTTTAGATTCCATATATAATGTTGGGGGCATAGGGAGGGGCTTTTTGTATTTGGGTTACATATTAGTCTGTACCAGGACTTCCCACCTCACTTACTACTGATCTGACCCCTGAACTCTGCATCACTTACTGCTGACCTATGAACTCTGCATTACTTGCTACTGATTTCTGAACTTTGCATCACTTACTGTTGACCTCTGAACTCTGCATCACTTACTACTGACCTCTGCACTCTGTATCAATTACTGTTGACCTCTGACCTCTGCATCACTTACTGCTGACCTCTGCATCACTTACTACTGATCTCTGAACTCTGCATCACTTACTGTTGACCTCTGAACTCTGCATCACTTACTGTTGACCTCTGCATCACTTATTGTTGACCTCTGCATCACTTACTGCTGACCTCTGCATCACTTACTGATACCTCTGCATCACTTACTGGTGACCTATGAACGCTGCATTACTTGCTACTGATCTCTGAACTCTGCACCACTTACTTTTGACCTATGAACTCTGCATCACTTGCTACTGTTTTCTCAACTTTGTATCACTTACTGTTGACCTATGAACTCTGCATCACTTACTGCTGAACCTCTGCACTCTGCTTCTTTTTTGACTACAACCAATATTCTGCACGATAAAAACCGCACCAAATTTTGACCATGGTGCAATGTACGCACCACACTTTTTTTCTTGCTTACGAGGGCCCAGCTTATTATCCTACACACAGGTCCTATTAAGTACTAGGTCACTGTTACCCCATATTTTACCGCTGGATAGAATGCAACATGCTTAAGTGCAGTGCACTGAATCCCACACCCTACCCACCCCCCCCCAGTTAGGTTGAATGCATTTGGGCACTGAATGACCTTGTCCCAGTACTGGGGGGGGGGGGGAGCTGCCGAGCTGAATCTTTGCCTCGGGTGAAAGAATGTCTAGCTTCACCACTGATCAAAAACCTACTTGAGGCAAGGGGGTGTCAAGATTTTTAAACCCCCTTGTATGTATGTGTAGCGCATGGACACTACGCTAAATTTAGATGGACTGGGAGAGTTACATTGCTCTCAGTCATGATTTACCTAAATTGTGACCTCTGTTACACCAGAAAGGTCTCCTGGGTCAGTCTGCATTCTAGGAATGTGGTATCATATCTGGCCAGCAGTTGGCGCCAGAGGGGTTTCTGGCAGAGCAAGTCTTCCCCAGCAGCCAATTGGAGGAGTTTCTCCCTCGCAGGGCATGCTGGGGAAGGGTATATCTGTGACAGGTGTGATGTGTTCTAAAATCTTCGCAGGGTCCCAGTTCCAGGTGCGGCATCCACCTTCAGGGTGCGCGCATCCATGGACCTCGCCGGCATGGCCCACCTGGCCAAGCTTACAGGCTTCACCGAGCCTCAACCGAAAGGCGAAAGGGAACCCCAGTGACTTACTGGTTTCCCAGTCCTATTGAATGGATCCCAGGCTGGGTGCCATGCGATTGGGAAATCGGCTCGAGGGGAACCCGGAGGCAGGTTGTCCACAGGGCCCAAATGAACCAATCGGGGATCTGGTGACCGGGATGCTGACAGGTACGCTTTTCTGTCTCCCGGTGACCTGTGCTAGAATTTACTGGGAGGATTCGCTCTTTTCATTCACCTAATTTCATCTAAAGCAAATTGGCCTGTGGCTGAGGCCCTAGAGCCAGGTCTGTGTGAAAGACCTGTTCCTCCCAGACATCCAAAGTGACACCTCGGCTGCTAGGTTAGCGACGCAAACCTGTCTGTGGGCACTTCACCCACTCAGTCAGTAGTGGCGACGAGTTTACAAATTGGTACTGCTAAGGGCAGGCTTGCCCGTTCATATACATCGCAAGTTTTCTTCTCTTTTCATCAACCTGTCTTTCCTTTCTAACTTAAGTTGATGTTGGCTTTGTTGGCCTGGAAATAAAGCATTGGAAAAAAGCTTTACTGACTGTCTGGACCTCTGCTCACTACTTTGTTCCTGCATCACACCCCTAGACAACGCTAGGTTAACTTAATTTGCCGATCCCAACAATCAATCAGCGGCTCATTCGGGGGTAGCGCTACACGTGGGGGCTCGTAGTCCGGGATTTCGGCTTTTACCCCTTGCAACCAGAAGCGAATGACTATTTACTAAAGAGCGGAGAGAGTCCAGTGTTGTGTATTGAACTATCCGGCGGAGAGGGAGTTAACCTCACATCACTGAGCTGGGGCGTATCGTCCACTTTGACCATACTGTCGGCTACCTCACCACCTTTCTCATTGGTGGTAAGCCCTGGAGACAACCCGGACTTAGAAAGTGTCCTATCCAGCGTGTCAAGCTCATCGGACATGATAAGCTCTCAGGGTGAGACCATCTCGGAGACGACTGCAACTTCTACTGTGGTCTCTGTGTGGCATGCCCCTATTGGAGAAGAATCCACCCCAGCCTCCCGCGGCTGTGGACACGGCTTACCTGACCAGAGTTCTTCATCGGCAGAAAGTGGCGCTTAATGGACTTTAATTTATTACCAGATGACCCTATGATTGTTGATTGTGACCTTCCCCCGGAGCCAAAGGGACTCCAGGGAATCCAATACCCCTGATGATATTCGGGGAAAGCAAGAATGCTCCACCCGAAACACACCGAGTGGGCCCAACCGGCTGTCTGCGGAAGGCCCCATGTCTGACCTGGGGAGTGGGTGAGTCAAGCTTTGTGTCTGTTGCTTTCCTCACTACCCCTTTGCCCTTGGTTGTTCCTGTTCTGAACAGGGCACCGGACGCTTTGGTGTTACCGGGTCGCGGGGATCTGAAAATCCTGCCCAGATTGGCCCGCTTGCAGCATGTGGTGACCCGGAGAGTTGCCACTGAATACGGGTATGAGTACCCCTATGTGCCTCCTCCTCTCCTTTGCCGTATTGATTGGGAGCAGGAGGCTTGGTGTCAGGAGGCTATCTGGTCGTACCTGAGGGCACCCCATGTCCTGGTAGGTGCCGATTCGAAGCTACCTCAGTTGAAAGTCAGATTTTAGGAATTCCATCGAAATTGGAGCTGGGGCCATCATCTTTACCGGGACCGAGTTGTGGTAAAATTCCCCAGGAAAGAGGACCAGTTCTTTAAAGTGCAACTCACCACACCGGGAGGGGGGGGGGGAATTGTTTGGTTGCCTGACCCTCGGTTCTATCAGGGAAGAATTTTACCTGATTGCTAATATTAGGGAAGTTACAGACAAGTATGCCTTCCCCATTCTTTTGAACTGTTTTTTTTCCTCCCGGTTTCCCTTTTCCCCCTGCTCTTCCAGAACCACATACACTTTTGTGCAGAACTCTTGGGAGGGGTCAGGGTTCAGTCAGTTGGGGGCCTTGCACAAACTTTTTGCTGCCGTACCAGCGCACTGACCGATAGGGGCAGTGTTCTGCACCGTGACTTCAAGGAAAAAAATGTGTTGAGTTTAATACTCTAACTTTTTTGCATAACCAAAAGTATTTCTCCCACAGCACTTACAAGTCTTAAGACTCCTCAGGAGGGAAAGAGGCTTTGTGCTCAGGTTCGAGCCCACAGCTTCAATCCTGAACTGGGAAGGTTGTATGTAAACAATTGTACATTTAAATGATGTCTCTTTTACAGTTTTTTTTTTCCATCCCCTCTGTTTTTGGACACACCTATCATCGACACTGCGGTGAATGGGCAGCTAGATAGATAGGGTTGTGTATGTTGTATGTCATTTATAATATTGTGATTTATTGTGTGCATTCTGTCCTTTTTTTCCCTCACTTTCCTGTCTGGTTGGTTCATGTCAGGCCAGCATTCATGTTTGAATGCTTTGGACACTGGGGACAGTGCTAATTCAGGAGGGGGGAGTATGTAGCGCCCCCTTGCTTTCAGCATGGGCACTACGCTAAAGTTAGTTGGACTGGGAGAGTTACATTGCTCTCAGTCATGATTTACCTAAATTGTGACCTCTGTTACTCCAGAAAGGTCTCCTGGGTCAGTCTGCATTCTAGGGATGTGGTATCATCTCTGGCCAGCAGTTGGCGCCAGAGGGGTTTCTGGCAGAGCAAGTCTTCCCCAGCAGCCAATTGGAGGAGTTCCTCCCTCGCAGGGCATGCTGGGGAAGGGTATATCTGTGACAGGTGTCATGTGTTCTAAAATCTTCGCAGGGTCCCGGTTCCAGGTGCGGCATCCACCTTCAGGGTGCGCGCATCCATGAACCTCGCCGGCATGGCCCACCTGGCCAAGCTTACAGGCTTCACCGAGCCTCAACCGAAAGGCGAAAGGGAACCCCAGTGACTTACTGGTTTCCCAGTCCTATTGAATGGATCCCAGGCTGGGTGCCATGCGATTGGCAAATCGGCTCGAGGGGAACCCGGAGGCAGGTTGTCCACAGGGCCCAAATGAACCAATCGGGGATCTGGTGACCGGGATGCTGACAGGTACGCTTTTCTGTCTCCCGGTGACCTGTGCTAGAATTTACTGGGAGGATTCGCTCTTTTCATTCACCTAATTTCATCTAAAGCAAATTGGCCTGTGGCTGAGGCCCTAGAGCCAGGTCTGTGTGAAAGACCTGTTCCTCCCAGACATCCAAAGTGACACCTCAGCTGCTAGGTTAGCGAAGCAAACCTGTCTGTGGGCACTTCACCCACTCAGTCAGTAGTGGCGACGAGTTTACAAATTGGTACTGCTAAGGGCAGGCTTGCCCGTTCATATACATCGCAAGTTTTCTTCTCTTTTCATCAACCTGTCTTTCCTTTCTAACTTAAGTTGATGTTGGCTTTGTTGGCCTGGAAATAAAGCATTGGAAAAAAGCTTTACTGACTGTCTGGACCTCCGCTCACTACTTTGTTCCTGCATCACACCCCTAGACAACGCTAGGGTAACTTAATTTGCCGATCCCAACAATCAATCAGCGGCTCCTTCGGGGGTAGCGCTACATGTGCATTTGCGGACAAGTAATGTCCCTGCTGAAGATAGTTGGTCCATTGCAGGTGACAGCTTCCTGTTGGTCTTGACCACATGGATTTGGAAGATCATTCAATAACTCCTGAGCTCATATTTATTTCTAAGGAGTTTGGTAGAGGCAGAGGCATACCTAGAACTCTTGGGGCCTCGGTGCAAAAAAAACCCTTACCACTGATCCCGGGGCTCTTTACCCTTTTTTCTGGTCCCCTTGTTGTGGTCCCGCAGCGGGACCCTTTCACATTTTATGCAGCACTCTTCCTTTTGTCTTGGGACCCGCCCCCCCAAGATGGTAGAAGGACAACGCCTGATTGCAAGTGCAACCTTGGTGAACCCATGTCGGATCCAGGGGGGGCAACAGGGAAATTGCCCCCCCCGAGACAATTATGTCACATTGGCTTTAAAAAAAAATGTTTTTTTCTTTTCTTTTTTATCATTTTTTTAACTGCTTTGAGGTGCCTGCAGCTGCCGCTGCCGAGTCTTTCACTCTCTCTCATCACCAGGGCCAGTAGGCTGCATGTCCTGAGGCTGCTTTGAGCTGTAGCTGACTGCAGCGCGTCCCCTCTCTCCTTTGTGTCACATATACTCCGGGCATCTCTGGCTGTGTGTGAGAGCTGTGCTGCCTGTGCTAGACCTGCTTGTGTGATAGTAGATAGAGATGGAACACTGATTGAATCAGTGTTTTGTCTATCACACAAGCCTGTCTAGGGGGGACCTTGCTAGAGCACACTGCCCTGCCGAACACAGACCTACAGCTCCTGTTTGTTCCATGACACACATCGGGAGAGGAGATACCTGCTGTGTGTGATCGAGGCAATGCCATGGTGAGTGCCATGCACAGTGTGGCTGCATTAATAGACACAAGTGGGAATGTATTCATATACAAAAGTGGGACTGTATACATATACAAAAGTGGGACTGTATTCATATACAAATGTGGGGCTGCATTCATATACAAAAGTGGCGCTGCATTTATATACAAAAGTGGGACTGCATTTACTGTATATACAAAAGTGGGACTGCATTTATGTACAAAAGTGGGGCTGCATTTATATACAAAAGTGGGTCTGTATTTATATACAAAACTGGGACTGCATTTATATACAAAAGTGGGACTGCATTTATATACAAATGTGGGGCTGCATTCATATACAAAAGTGGCGCTGCATTTATATACAAAAGTGGGACTGCATTTACTGTATATACAAAAGTGGGACTGCATTTATGTACAAAAGTGGGGCTGCATTTATATACAAAAGTGGGTCTGTATTTATATACAAAACTGGGACTGCATTTATATACAAAAGTGGGACTGCATTCATATACAAAAGTGGGAATGAATTTATATACAAAAGTGGGACTGCATTTATATACAAAAGTGGGACTGCATTCATATACAAAAGTGGGAATGAATTTATATACAAAAGTGGGTTAGTATTTATATACAAAAGTGGGACTGCATTTATATACAAAAGTGGGGCTGCATTTATATACAAAAGTGGGACTGCATTCACAGTATATACAAAAGTGGGACTGCATTTACAGTATATACAAAAGTGGGACTGTATTCATATACAAAAGTGGGACTGTGTTTATATACAAAAGTGGCACTGCATTTATATACAAAAGTGGGTCTGCATTTATATACAAAAGTGTGGCTGTATTTATATACAAAAATGGGGCTGTATTTATATACAAAAGTGGAATGCATTTATATACAAAAGTGGAATGCATTTATATACAAAAGTGGAATGCATTTATATACAAAAGTGGGACTGAATTTATATGTACAGTGAGGCTGCAATGATGGGCACTGATGAGGCTGCATTGATCTCTTGTACCATGTCTGCAGTCTCTGACCATCTCTTGTGCCATGTCTGCAGTCTCTGACCATCTCTTGTACCATGTCTGCAGTCTCTGACCATCTCTTGTACCATGTCTGCAGTCTCTGACCATCTATTGTACCATGTCTGCAGTCTCTGACCATCTCTTGTACCATGTCTCCAGTCTCTGACCATCTCCTGTACCATGTCTACAGTCTCTGACCATCTCTTGTACCATGTCTGCAGTCCCTGACAATCGTCTACAAACTATGGGATAGATTTATGGCATTTATATTTAAATATTTTTTACTAGTAATGGCGGCGATGATTGATTTTTTAGCGGTACTGCAACATTGCAGCGGACACATCGGACACCTAATTGAGTTCTGTAAGCAACACCTTATTTTCTGGCAGTGCCCCTCCCGAGACTAGACTCTAGATCCGCCCTTGCTCTGGACTACCACAAAAATACTGGGGTGAGGCAGCTATGACAGCTACATATCTGCAGAACAGACTTCTTTCCAGAACAGTGGAGAAAACCCCATATGAGCTATGGAACAATGAGAAGCCAAGTGTAAAACACCTAAGAGTTTTTGGATGCAAAGCATTCCTCTACATACCTGAAGAAAAACACACCAAACTCCAAAACAGAGCGTTTAAAGGTATCTTCGTTGGATACAGTGACAATGTCAAGGGTTATAGAATCCTAAATCCCAAAACAGCCAAGGCTACCATTAGCAACAGCGTAACTTTTATTCAAGATTTAAGAGACAATGTAATGACAACAGTAGAAGCAAGAATAGAAGAGGAAACTGACATTGACCAGCCCATCTCTGTAACTTCCGAACAAACAGTTAAAGTGAGTGTAGACTCAACCAGTACTGAAGAGCAGATACAAGAAGGCTCAGACACAAAAACGAGAAAGTCAACTAGAGAAAACAAAGGTAAACCACCTATATGTCTCTCATGCAAAGCAAGTACTGCCAGTATCAACGAACCTGTAAACTGGGAAGACATATCTCAACTTTCAGAACAAGAAGCAACTAAATGGATAAAGGCTGCTGAGGAAGAGATAAAATCCATAAATGACACTAAAACATGGACACTTACAGAACTACCACCTGGAAGGAAAGCCATAGGCTGTAAATGGACTTTTAAAGTGAAATACAATGCAGATGGCACAATTGAACGATACAAAGCAAGACTAGTAGCCAAAGCCTATTCTCAAAAATACGGAGAGGACTATGATGAGACATTTGCACCAGTAGTCAAGCACACAATACGGACTTTGCTGACAGTAGCCGTCACAAGGAAAATGCAAGTGAAACATTTTGATGTGAAAACCGCATTTCTACATGGCGATTTAACAGAAGGAATCTACATGGAACAGCCGCCAGGATTCAAAGATGAACAAAGGTCAGACCTAGTATGCAAACTTCACAGGAGTATATATGGCCTAAAGCAAGCCGCCAGAGCGTGGAATATAAAAATAAATGAAGTGCTTACACATCAAAACTTTCAAAGGAGCAACGCAGACCCCTGCTTATACACAAAGAGATTGGCAAACAGATGGGTCTATATGCTTATTTATGTGGACGATATCCTGATTTGTTTTGAGCAAGAAGGGGATGAAGCATAAATACTTGAAAGACTAAATCAGCACTTTGACACTAAGAATTACCTCGGCATCCAGATCGAGAGAGAGGAAGATGGCAGCATTCTTCTGAACCAAAGACACAAAATACAAGAAATAATTCAAACTTTTGGAATGGAAGACGCCAAACTAGTGAAATCTCCCATGGAAACCAACTACCTGAAGGAGATGAATTGTCAAGATAACCCATTACCTACTAATACGCAATACAGGAAAGCAATAGGGAAATTGCTGTACCTTACCACTGCTATAATACCAGACATTGCAGTGGACGGTGTCAGTGGGGCAGTGGACGGTGTAAGTGGGGCAAAGAACGGTGCAGCCAACAAGGCAAACATCTTCAGTTTAAGGAAAGTTTAAGGAAAGGAAGTTTAAGGAAAGGAAAGCTGATAAAAGAAGGATAAGAGAACCTTGTGGTATCAGGCCTGGATGTGAACAGGACAGGCCTGCCCTTGACAATAGCAATAGTTGAACTTGTTTGCACTCCCGAGTGGAGTGTTTAAAGTTCCCACGGACAGGTTCCCCACACTAACCTGGCAGCCGAGGTGTCACTTTGGATCACTGGGAGGAACAGATCTCTCTGTCTCGGATCTGGCTCTAAGGCCCTTGTAACCGGCCAATTTCTTTTGTAAGTTGGATGGGTGAACGGAGCAAATCCTCCCAGTAAATCTCCTTTAGCATAGGTTACCAAGTGACAGCAAAGTGTACCTGTCAGCATCCCGGTCACCAGATCCCCAATTGGTTCGTTCAGGCCCTGTTGGACAACCTGCCTCCGGGTTCTCCTCAAGCCGACTCCCCAATTGTACGGCACCCAGCCTAGGATCTCCCCAAAATAACTGGGAACGCAGTAGAGTACTGGGGTCCCCTTTGACCTCCGGTTGAGGTCCTGCATAGTCTGTGGATTTGGCCATGTGGGCCACGCTGGCGGGGTCCATGGATGCGCGCACCCTGAAGGGCTACGTGGTGTGTGTACTGCTTGTGTCACCTGCAGTGTGCACCTAAATCTACGTGTCTTGAGGGTGGATCACTGGCCAGAGCTTGCACAGTATGCAATTGAGCTACTGGCTTGTCCTGCATCCAGCGTTCTTTCAGAACGCACATTCAGTGCTGCTGGAGGCTTTGTAACCGACTCGGTCGATCAACTGACCTTCATAAAAATGAATCAGGCTTGGATCACCACCAGCTACCAAGCACCTGATGCTGATGTAACTGAATATTTTTTTTTTAAATGTCCTTCAAGACTGCCTATGCTGATGCTGAGTGACTATCCTATTATGCTGAGTGACTATCCTTTTCCTCAATTATCATGCTGATAGCTTGTAAGAACATTTTTGGTTCTGGGCACCGCCAACAGTTGCTAAGGCCCAATTTTTTTGCCCCTTTTTAACAGGGGTGTGTAATTACAATTGTTGATGCAATACTTTGCAGCGTGTTCATTCCTGCGCTCCAACTAGAGTATCTGTGAGGGGTTGCAGTGTTGTGGCACCAGCACCACCACCACCAACAACAAAGGCCCAATTTTTCTGCCCCTTTTCAACAGGGGCATGTAATTACAATTTTTGATCTAACATTTCACAGCAGGGCCCATTCCTGCAACCACCAAGAGTAACTGTGAGGACTTACAGTGTTGTGGCACCAGCGCCAGCACCAAAGGCTCAATTTTTCTACCATTGTTCAACAAAGGCATGTAATTACAGTTCTTGATATAATAGTTCACACAGCAGGGCGTTCCAGCGCCCATCAAGACTAACTGTGAGAGCTTACAGTGTTGTGGCAACACCAACATGTAGGGCCCAAATTTATACAAAGTATATACGGCAGGCCCCTACTTTCAAACATCCAATTTACAAACGACTCCTACTTGCAAACGGAAGGAGACAACAGGAAGTGAGAGAAAATCCACCCCTAGTAAGGGATATTCTCTTCTGTAAGAGGTGTCTCCTGTCCACTGATGCTTTATCACCAATCCTTCTTTCACAAAAAAAAACAAATTTTCGAAAAAATCTTTTGTCATTGGGACAGAAAGTGAATTGCAATCTTCTGAACAGATGTGCACAGACAGCAAAACAAATGTTACAGGGGTGATAACCCTTCTCTATGTTTTCAGAAAAGCTTTAAAAAAGTACCAGTTCACAATTACAAACAGATTCTACTTAACAACAAACCTACAGTCCCTGTATTGTTTGCACCGCCTCTATAATGCTGTTCAAAGTATATAGGACCAAAGGGGCTTGTAATGACCTGGGGGGAGTGGGGGGAAACCCATGCTATTTTTCTCAATGATTTTAATCCACATTATAGGGACCAGACATTACATTAAAGCCGCAAGCAGTTTTAAATTACTTTTTTCTTATAGTAATCTCATTTTGTGCAGGGACAGTTCTAAAAACATTCCACTTCACAGGCATACTATAGACAGCCAGCAGGTATGATATTTAAAGGAATTTTTCTTTTTTTTTCACTTTAAGCATCATTAAAATTACTGCTCCAGAAAATACATCCGTTTTTAAAACTTTTTTATCCATTGATACATGTTCCCTGGGGCAAGTCCCCGGTTCTCAAACCCGTTTTCCGACAATAACTTGCATATTAAGCTTTAAAATTAGCACTTTTGAATTTGAACGTTAATGGGGTTGTAAATGTTTGCGCGAACGTTCGGTCCGTTTGAAGGTTCTGGTGCAAGCCAAACGGGGGGGGGGGGGGGGGGGGGGGGGGGGGGTGTTTTGGCTCATCCCTAGCCACAAGGTATCCAGCCACCTAGCGGCAAAAGAGAGAAGTGCAGCAATTACAGACGTAGAGTGAAATCAATTGATCCTAAACAATTAGCCAAAGTAGCTTTACCCTTTCAGATACATTTAGAAGCAACCGTGCCTAAACACAAGGGTGCTACAAGTAGATCAATAGACAACAAATGCAGCGTTTGATGGGACCAGTAAAAATAGCTTCTTTGCAAACGTTTGTGCTCAATCAAGTTAATTTATTGGATGCATGCTTGAATTAAAAAACAACTATCAAATGAAAATGAGATGATTAAAATAGACATAATGAATGAAAGCTCATTCTCATGGTTGAAATACTCCGAAAATTTGTATAAACGATATCGTCACAACGCCAGGTAACAAAGGGTTAACACCCACAAGTGTGCACCCAAGTCCTGATCCTGACTGGATAACCAGATGGCTCAAAGTGCAGAGGGAAAATCAGGGTGGAGAGACTCAGCTCTCCAAAGTGCAGCTGCGACCTTGATTTCGGGTGTCCAACTCACTGTGTTGCGGAGATGTATTATAGTCCACACCACTAGATATTGGTGGTCAAGCAGGCTGATCAGGCAAGCTGAGACCTAGCATCCATCAGCATCACTGACTGCAGATATACATCATCTGTCCTGTATACAGCTATATACACCCACCTTCCATCCTGTATATAGAGACCTTCCTCCATCATGTAACGTTACGCCGGATATGATTTGGGAATTAGGATCTCAACTGCGGAGACTTCTCAGTTTCGGACCCAGGTTTCACTTTCTTTTGTGCAGAAAGTTTGGGATCCTAGCATCACAGTCTCAGTCCAGAAATATGGCGCATATTCCTTCATAGGCGCCAGTGAGAACTCAAAACAAATATAAGTATAAAGTCCAGGTAGAACTGATACTATAGTTCGGGCTCACTAGGGTAATACCCTGGGGAGTGAGGTTACACATATTCAGGATACAAGAAACAAACTCTGGCAGCAGGGAAAAATAAATAATAGCACGGAGGCCCCAAATAGTGATGGACCGAATTACAATGCAGCAGTATCTGAGGGAATCCTTTAGACATAATATTCCGTCAGTACTTCGGACCAGACACTAGTAAATGCAGGGGTAGCCGAGCATGCGTGGCATGTAATAAAACTTAACGGCAAGTCCTTAAAGTAATAGGCAGTACACATGCACACAGTATCATTTGAGAAACAAGGTATCGGTATTAGCAGTTATGCCTGGACAACCGAGTAGAGCTGCACAGCGAACTTGACAGTAAAACATTGCATTAAACGGGTTACTTGCGATACTGAAGTGAACGGTGCAGGCATAAGGTCAGGCTCCAAGGGTCCAGACAGGTAAGGCTGGTGAGGCAGGCAGTGGAGTCTCTTGGTCCAGGTCAGGAAGCTGAAGTTCAGAGCAGGAGCGTCTGGATGGATACCCAACTGACAGAGGCGTTGTGTCAGCAAAAATAAAGGCACGCTTCCTGGTCAGTGCTGGGAGCTTAAATAGGCCGCCCAGCAACTTAACAGGAAGTGACAGGCTAATCAGAAAGAAGGAAGTAACTAAAGTTGAACTTCGAAGTGAGAGGCTCTTCAGGAAGGAGGTTTGGGAAGGAAGTAATGAATGAGAGTTAACTGGGGAAGAACTAAGTATAATTGTACTTAGTGAAAAGACACTCGAGAGACGTTACAGATCATCACTGACTGCAGATATACATCATCCGTCCTATATACAGCTATATACACCCACCTTCCTTCCTGTATATAGAGACCTTCCTCCATCATCACTGACTGCAGATATACATCATCTGTCCTGTATACAGCTATATACCCACACCTTCCTTCCTGTATATGAAGACCTTCCTTCATCATCATCACTCACTGCATATATACATCATCTGCCCCGTATACAGCTATATACAACCACCTTCCTTCCTGTATATGGAGACCTTCCTCCATCATCGTCACTCACTGCATATATACATCATCTGCCTAGGGTGCCCACGTGTCCCGGATTGCCTGGGATTGTCCCGCAATTCATATTTGTGTCCCGTGTCCTGGGCACCTTCATTCCAGGACAATACAGTGTCCCGGAATAAAATAAGGACACACAGCCACCTTTATGAACCAATTCAAAATGGTTGCTAGGGCCGCCTCGCCTGGTGTCTAGCAACGAGTGACGTCACATTCGCAGAGAGTCTCTCAGAATGAGGCCTTTAACCAGTGCTGCCCTGTGCTAGCCTCCGAGTCCACCCACCTCCTCTCCTTCTCTGGCTGTAGCAGCAGCAGCAGAGAGAGCAGCCAGCTCAGAGAGCGACTCTGTAACACTCCTCCTGAGTCCCGACTCCTCCAGCCAGCAGCATTTTGCAGTGCTGGCTGGCTTAGATCCAGATCCACTGTTCAGCTGCCCAGTGCCTGTCCCGACTCCCGCAGCGCTCTCATTGCCCGACTTCGTCATCCTCCTCCCTCCCGTGGCCCGAGCCACCCGACTGCCACTGTTTGCTTTTGTTTTTTCAAAAACTGGCGGGCTAGGGTGCAGGGGGAGGTGTCCCTGAATGGCAGTTTGGAAATGTGGTCACCTTACATCTGCCCCGTATACACACCCACCTTCCATCCTGTATATATAAACCTTCCTCCATCATCACTGACTGCAGATATACATCATCTATCCTGTATACAGCTGTATACACCCACCTTCCTGTATATAGAGACCTTCCTCCATCCTCACTCGCTGCATATATACATCATCTGTCCTGTAGACAGCTATATACATCCACCTTCCATCCTGTATATAGAGACCTTCCTCCATCATCATTGACTGCAGATATACATAATCTGTCCTGTATACAGCTATATATACACACAGGACAGATGATGTATATGTGCAGTCAGTGATGATGGAGGAATACAGGAATGAGAGTGGGTGTATACAGCTCTATACAGGACAAGACAGGACAGATGATATGATCTTTCCATCAATAGCTGTTCTACTTCCAACTATCCAATATATATTGTGCTGTTCCTAATGTAACTGCTGTTACCTGTGGTTCTTCTAAACATTTTTGAATTCAAAAACTATTCGAATACAATTCAAAATTGATTTGAAAACTTTCAAATTGATCATAATTTGAATCGATTCGAAAACGAAGAAAGAAAACGAATTCTGAAAATAATTTGAATAAACAAATTTATGTAAATATTGGATCAAAACCATTTTTTTTCTTTCTGTACATGTCTTTTGTTGTGATTAGCTGTGATTGGCCAAAGCATATCACATCGTACCATGGGCCGTGATTGGCCTCGTCTGTACCATGTGATCACTGTGACCACAGCTAGCAACACATTTGTATAAATTGATGGCATGAAAGAAAGCCATCCATTGTTTACAATATGTCATGTGATCTGCTGTGATTGGTCATAGCGATCACATCACACTGGCAGTGGGCCGGTACAGTGATCAGTCATTGGCTGTGTCCGGTGGACTGCTGCTCGGCCCCCGCGAGAGACGCAATCTGGGCAGACATCATATGATGTCCTCCCAGAACAGTGCTCCCATCTGGCTGTCATTTTACTATATGCCAGGTGGGAAGTGTTGGAGATGCAACAAACCTACAGCTTAGCCTATCACTGTATATCAGATGCCGTTTAGAAAATGGACACAAGAAGTCGCTATTGACTAATGATATGTGTTCTCTATGATATGATATGTTATATTTCCTGCTACACAGCAATGTACTCATTGGTTTCTTCTTCCTGCCTTGTTCTCTGTGTGTGTCCTTCATACCATGATGTGGAGACATCTTTGTCTGTATGTGATGATGTTCCAATAAAGAAGCCAGTTCCTGTTACACAAAGTCTGATCTCAACTGACTCTGCTGCATCTATCAATCGTATTCTGCAACAGGTTATGTGCCCAGATGTCTGGATAAAGTCTTGTGACCAGGTGCGGCCTAAGCAGAACAAAGCCTTGAACGGAAGACAGCGTGGCTGATGCAGAGATCAACATAAGGAAGCTTTCCAGTGACATCTCCTATAGACAAGTAAGACTGTTTATATATAAAGGAGGGACAAAATGGCCGGAAACTCAGAGCTTAAACTCTCAGTGACCAAGCTGAACAATGACAATTATAACCTATGGAAGTTTAAAGTGGAAATGCTGTTATCCAGAGATGACTTGTGGGAGGTTACCACTACAGACAGGCCACAGGATAAAATTCAGGACTGGGACAAGAAAAACAGACAGGCACGTGCCACAATAAGTTTACTAGTAGAAGATGATCAGCCCATTCATATACACAATGAGGACACAGCGAAAGGCATGTGGGATGTACTGAAAAGACTGCATGAAAGATCCAGTTTAAACAACAAGCTGTTTATGCTGCGGAAACTTTACAAAACGAGACTTGGCAGAGAACAGGACATGCAGGAGCATATAAACGCAAAGCTGGAGGGGATTGCGCAACTCAGATCAATCGGGGAGAATATAACAGACAGTCACATTGAAGCAATGTTATTATGCAGTTTGCCCGATACATACACTGCACTAATCAATGCACTGGAGACACGACCTGAGACAGATCTGATAGTAGCATTTGTAAAAACCAGGCTCATAGATGAGTATCAGAGAAGGAATGAATACATGACCCCACATAATCCGAAACCAGTACTGATCTTAAAGCTACAGACGCAAGGTTGCACAGGAAAGAAACCAGAGTGTGTTTCAGATGCCACAAACAGGGACACATAAAGAAAGACTGTACTATATGGAAAGCAGAGCAAATGAGACAACGTCCCTCTTATGCTAAACAAAAGGTCAAAACCACAATCAGTGACCCAAGGGAAGGCAACTGGAATGCCACATTTAAAGTGACAGGCAACAATAAATGCCAAGACTCGATTCAGGGGCAACCAGTCACATGACGAATGACAGAAGTTTCTTCACAGAACTCGACCTGAACAACAAAGAAACGTTTTACCTCGCAGATAGAAGCACAAAACATGCAGAAGGATGTGGGCATGGAACCCTTGTATGCCCTGATGATGCGGGACACAATTTAACCATACCAGTGAAAGATGTGCTTTATGTTCCTAATCTGGATGGAGGACTCTTATCTGTGAAACGTCTAACAGCAGAAGACTCACTGTGAAATTCCAAGATGACAAGTGTTCCATTCTAAACGGCAAACAGACAGTAGCAAGCGCCAAACTGGATGATCATCTATATTACCTCGACACAGTAAAGGAAAAGGTGAGACTGTGTACACACAAGCACAATGACTGTATACATATATGGCACAGACGTCTAGGTCACAGACACCCAGAATGCATACTGGAAATACAGAGGAGGAATCTGACAAGGGATCTAATAGTATCCCCTTGTCCAGTCACTGTTAAATGTGAATGTTGCATTAAATCCAAAGCTACGAGAGCAACACTTCCCAAAGTGAGCCAGAAGAGAGCCTCAAGACCACTTGACTTAGTCCACAGTGACGTGTGTGGTCCCCTAAACCCACCAACACTTGGGGGCAACAGGTACATAGTGACTTTCATACAGTTATCTACCTAATGCAACACAAGAGTGAAGTCTTCGACAAATTACAGGACTATATAACAAAGACAAGTAACAAGTTTCAGAGGAAGCCGATAATGAAGGTGAATTCACAGGAGGTAAGATACAAGAGTACTTAAAATGGCATGAAATAGAACATCAAAAGACAGTCCCGTATACAACAGAACAGAATGGAGTAGCTGAAAGATGATCAGATGTATGCTGACAGACTCTGGACTACCACAAAAATACTGGGGTGAGGCAGCTATGATAGCTACATATCTGCAGAACAGACTTCTTTCCAGAGCAGTGGAGAAAACCCCATATGAACTATGGCACAATGACAAACCAAGTGTAAAACACCTAAATGCTTTGCATCCAAAAACTCTTATCTACATACCTGAAGAAAAATGCACCAAACTCCAAAACAGAGCGTTTGAAGGTATCTTCGTTGGATACAGTGGAAATGTTAAGGGTTACAGAATCCTAAATCCCAAAACAGCCAAGGTTACCATTAGCAACAGCGTAACTTTTGTTGAAGATTTAAGAGACAATGTAATGACAACAGTAGAAGCAACAATAGAAGAGAAAATTAACATTGACCAGCCCATCTCTGTAACTTCTGAATAAACAGTTGAAGTGAGTGTAGACTCAACCAGTACTGAAGAGCAGATACAAGAAGGCTCAGACACAAAACCGAGACGTTCAACAAGAGAAAACAAAGGTAAACCACCTATACGTCTTTCATACAAAGCAAGTACTGCCAGTATCAACAAACCTGTAGACTGGGAAGACATATCTCAACTTTCAGAACAAGAAGCAACTAAATGGATAAAGGCTACTGAGGAAGAGATAAAATCCATAAATGACACTAAAACATGGACACTTAGAGAACTACCACCCGGAAGGAAAGCCATAGGCTGTAAATGGACTTTTAAAGTGAAATACAATGCAGATGGCACAATTGAACGATACAAAGCAAGACTAGTAGCCAAAGGCTATTCTCAAAAATGCGGAGAGGACTATGATGAGACATTTGCACCAGTAGTCAAGCACACTACAATACGGACTTTGCTGACAGTAGCCGTCACAAGGAAAATGCAAGTGAAACATTTTGATGTGAAAAACGCGTTTCTACATGGCGATTTAACAGAAGAAATCTACATGGAACAGCCGCCAGGGTTCAAAGATGAAATAAGGTCAGACCTAGTATGCAAACTTTGCAGGAGTATATATGGCCTAAAGCAAGCAGCTAGAGTGTGGAATATAAAAATAAATTAAGTGCTTACACATCAAAACGTTCAAAGGAGCAAAGCAGACCCCTGCTTATACACAAAGAGATTGGCAAACAGATGGGTCTATATGCTTATTTATGTGGATGATATCCTGATTTGTTTTGAGCAAGAAGGGGATGAAGCAGAAATACTTGAAAAACGAAATCAGCACATTGACACCAAAGACCTCGGCAACATAAAGAATTACCTCGGCATCCAGATCGAGAGAGAGGAAGATGGCAGCTTTCTTCTGAACCAAAGACACAAAATACAAGAAATAATTCAAACTTTTGGAATGGAAGACGCCAAACCAGTGAAATCTCCCATGGAAACTAACTACCTAAAGGAGCTGAATTGTCAAGATAACCCATTACTTACTAATACTTAATACAGGAAAGCAATAGGGAAATTGCTGTACCTTACCACTGCTACAAGACCAGACATTGCAGCAACAGTTGGAATCCTATGCAGAAAGGTTTTCAATGCCAAATCAAAAGGACTGGAATGCTGTAAAGCGAATCATTCGCTATCTTAAAGGGACTTTTTTCTCTCCGTTTCCCTTTTCCCCCCTGGCCTCTCCAGATCCGCATCTGGTACACATGTTAAGTACTCTGGGAGGGGTTGGGTTCAGTCAGTTAGAATGGGGGGACCTTGCCAACTTCTACACAGCATTGAAGGAAGATTCAGTGAAAGGAATGTCTTATCTTCTGCTTCCCCTTTGCTGCTATTTCTTTGCATTGGATTGGACTGCCGCAGTACCAGTACCAGCGCACTGACCGCTAGGGGCAGAGTCTTGCATTTTTTTTCTCTCCTCGCAGGACAAGAATGTATATATTGTTTTATTTCTTGCAACAGAGTGACAGAAATGCTAAAGCACTTATAGTTAAACTCCTTGGGAGGAAGGGAAACTTCACACTCTGGCGAGAGGGTGCAGTCTCAATTCTGACCTTGGAGATTTGTATAATATTTAATGTATAATAATAATAATAATAATAATATTCAATATTTGTAATCCAATGTTTACAATATTTTTTTCCCTTTTTCCTACTTTCTTTACCGGTTAGCAGGTATCAGGCTGGCATTCAGTCTTGAATGCTTTAGGACACTGGGGACAGTGTCATTTAAAGTGGGGGGAGTATGTAGCGCCCCCTTTTCTTTCAGAAAAGGCACTACGCTAAAGTTAGTGGGAGAGTGGGAGAGTTATGTTGCTCTCTTTTCTAATTTTGCTAAATTGGGCTGCTGTCAGACCTGAATTGTCCTGTGGGTCATTCTGTGCTCCAGAGGGATTCAGGCAGAGCCACACGGCCAATTTGAGGAGTTTTCCCTCGTGGAGCATGCTTGGGGGGTATATCTGTGGCAGACGCCATTTTTCAGGGGTTCGCGGGTTCCAGGTGCGGCACCCACCTTTAGGGTGTGCCCACCCAACGGCCCCCGGCGACATGGCCTACCAGGCCAGGGTCGCATGTTACGCGGAGTTCCCTGCTGATGCTGAAAGGGGCCCCAGTGACTTGCTGGGGGCCCACTTCTATTGAAGAGATCCTAAGCTGTATGCTGTTCGGTGGGGGCTTGAGGAGAAACCGGAGGCAGGTGATACAAAAGGGCTTGAAGGAACCATCGTGGATCTGGTCGCCAGGAACTGACAGATAACCATAGACTGTCAGCTGGTGACCCCTACTAAAAGGGAACTTTCTGGGAGGATTCGCTCTACAGTCCAGCATTGGGCCTGTGGCAGAGGTCTTCATCTTGAAACGCTAAATCCAACTATAGTCAAGTCAGTGAAAGAGACTTGTTCCTCTCAGCAACTTTAAGTGATGTTCCGGTTGCCAGGCTTGTGGCAGAAGTCTTTCCGGAGGCACTTCACCCACTCTGGCTAGAGTGGCAACGAACTGTTCTACTCCTGAGAGCAGGACTGCTTTCTCTTTTCATCCAAAGCCTGATACCGCAACATTATCTCCTTTTATCAACCTTTCCTCTCTACCTCATGTTGATGTTGGTCGTGTTGGACCAGGAAATAAAGCATTCGGATAACTTCAGCAGCAGGTTTGGACATTCTCTTATTGCTCTGCTCACTGCAATCACCCCTAGACAACACACAAGGGTAACCTAATACACCGATCCCAAGTCAATCAGCGGCTCCTGAGGGGGTATAGCTGCATTTGTATATAAGCCTTCAAAATGGGCACTTTTGAACATGAACTGAACCGGGGGTGTTCGGCCCAACCCTAACAGTAGCATAACAGTTTCTTGCAGCAGCACTGTGAGAGACTATACCTTTACTGTGTGCTCATTATCAGTATCGCCATTGACCTCAGCAAGGCATCAGTGCTATTTTTGCCTATACATTACAGATGGTAACATTGTTTTTGCAAATTAGTGTTAAATGACGTGACATTCTTACGTCTGTGTAACTCAGGTGACTCAGCCATGGTCACACCTGAATGCAGCAGATATGAGGCAGGTGCATGGGTTACTGAGGTCAGGAATTGAAGTAATAGTGACATGAGTAGGAGATCAGGGAGAGTTTCCGGTCTGACCTGTGCTCTGATAATCACCAAAAATAATATTTTTTTACTGGACATAGGTGTATTCCATAAATATAGAAGGACTATGAGTGGATTAGTGCCAAATTACATCTTGAAAGGCTTTATGTTCTGAATCAGCTTGTGTTACAGATAGGTATCCAGGACTAACAAATGACGTAGATGACTACTGGGATGACAATGTATGCATCTCTTGGCTGGATAGGTGTGTTGTCCACAACTATTTTTTACGGTGCCATGCCTTGCAAGTACCTACTTGAACCTGAAATTCAATGGGTGCTGGAACAACCTGAGAACTTGTAAATTTGCGAAATAGTCCACAATCAGTATCAATTTGAACCCTCTAAAATCAAGGATATACCATTTCTTCATTGTACCATGCTCATTACCAGTTAAGGACCAGCCACTGCAGTTATACTGGGCGAATCACCGTAGCTGTACGTCGGGCACTTTAAGACCAATAGGGGGCCTGTGGAAGGACGACAGAGCTGATACGCGTACCCGGTGGCCAATGTCTGCCTGGCACCTGCGATCGCTCTTGAGAGACAGAACTGAGATCTGTCAATGTAAACAGACAGATCTCTGTTCTGTCAGCAGAGAGAAAACAGATCTGCTGTTCATACTGATTATAAACAACAATTGGTCCTGTCCTCCAGGCAGTCCCACCCCCACAGAGTTAAAAACACTACCTAGGACACACATTTACCCCCTTGATCGCCCCTAGTGTTAACCCCTTCCCTGCCAATGACATGTATTCAGTAATCAGTGGCTATTTGTATCTCTGATCGCTGTATAAATTTGAATGGTTCCAAAAAAAAGTGGTGATCTGTCCGCTGCAATGTCGCAGTCCTGCAAATAAAAAAAATAAAAAAAATCGCAGGTCACCGATTAGGCTTCATTTCCACTGGCGTTTTTACAGACACTTTTTTTAGCCTTTTTTACAGCTTAAAAACGCCTGTCCATGTTTATTTTGTAATAACATTATTATTATTTTTTTTGTGAGCTGGAGCTCAAAAACTTTGCGGTAGAGTTTTTGAGCGTTTTTGCAAGTTTTTGAGCGTTTAATGTCTGGCGTTTTTACAGCTCTATTGCTGGAGCTTCAGAACGCACTGGTACTGCGTTTTTTTTGCAGCTTAAAAACGTCTCAGCCATCTACAGCTTAAAAACGTCATGGTGGGCATGAGGCCATAGACTAACATGGAGAGCTGTTTTTAAGCTGCAAAAAACGCTCAGGCCGTGTATACACGGCAGAGAACCTCGACGGGCAGAACACATCATTCCGCCCGTCGAGGTTCTCTGCCGGCCGTCGAAATCGGCGACCCGCCCGTCGGGAATGGCAACCAGCCATTCATCCAGGCGGGCCGTCAAGCAAATAGAGAGCGTGCTCTCTATTTCTGCTCGACGGGCTTCCCGATGGGAAGCTCGCCGAGAGCGTACACACGGCCGAGGTCCTCGCTGGAATGCAGCTTCCAGCGAGGTTCTCGCTGGTTTCCAGCGAGAACCTCGGTCGTGTGTACGCCGCCTCAGAAAAGTGGCTGTAAAAATGCCAGTGGAAATGAGCCCTTACTAGTAAAACATTTTTTTTCCATAAATCCCCAAATTTTGCGTCCATAACCAATCAATATACGCTTATTGCGTTTTTTTTTACAAAAAATATGTAGATGAATAGATATTGGCCTAAACTGACAAAGAATTTTTTTATCGTTTTTTGGATATTTATTATAGCAAAAAGTAAAAAAATATTGCTTTTCTTTTAAAATTGTGGATCTTTTTTTGTTTATACCGTAAAAAACAAAAAAAACACAGAGGTGATCAAATACCACCAAAAGAAAGCTCTATTTGTGGGTAAAAAAGGACATAAATTTTGTTTGAGTACAGCATCGCATGACCGCGCAATTGTCAGTAAAATCTTGTCGTATTGAAAAAAATTGCATAGTCATTAACCACTTGCGGACCGCCGCATGTACATTTACATCGGCAGAATGGCATGTACAGGCACATTGGTGCACCTGTATGTCCCTGCCTAGACGTGGGTCTGATCGGGACCCCCCCGGTACCGGCGGCGGTCCCCGTGGCTTCAGGAGCCATCCGGGATGAGGGGGCGGCTGTTCGTTTTTGTCCGCCCCCTCCGGATCGCTCCCAGCCAATCCACGCGCTCCCCCTGCGTGTCACTTCCTCCTCCTGTGTAAACACAAGAAGGGGGAAGTGATGTAATCTCTCCTCTCAGCAGTATTTTCAACCGCCGCTGAGGAGAGAAGACAACACACAGTGAGTGGCACCAACACTACACTGACACCAGGACACACAGGCACATTAACCCCTTGCGATCAAACCCCCCCCACCCCCCTGTCACAGTGTCACTGAATTCAGTGATTATATATGTACTGATCACTGCATTTAGTGTCAGTGTGACAGGCAATTAGTGTTAGGTTCAGGGTAGCCCCCGTACCCACCCTAATAAAGTTTTAACCCCTTGATCACCGCCCTAGTTAACCCTTTCACTCCCTATTGCCAGTGTCACTAAGCGATAATTTTTCTGATCGCTGTATTAGTGTCGCTGTTCCCGCTAGGTAGCTATTTTTTTTATTGCGATTTTTTTTTACTAAAGACATGTGGCTATATACATTTTGGCCTAAATGTTTGACTAAAATTTAGTTTATTTGATTTTTCTTATAACAAAAAGTAAAAAATATATATATTTTTTTAAATGTCACTCTATTTTTGTATATAGTGCAAAAAATAAAAATCGCAGAGGCGATCAAATACCACCAAAATAAAGCTCTATTTGTGGGAAGAAAAGGACGCAAATTTTGTTTGGGAGCCATGTCGCACGACCGCGCAATTGTCTGTTAAAGCGACGCAGTGCCGAATTGTAAAAACCCCTTGTGTCATTTAGCAGCATATTGGGGGAAAATCTTCCGGGTGTAAAGTGGTTACGATAGCATACCTGGATCTAAGCGCCTTTATGGTAATGCAGTCTGTTGTAGGATTTTTTTTTTAAACATATAAAAAAGGTCAGCTAGAGGTAAATAATATTAACAATATGTGCTGTGTTAAAAATTGAGTTTTTTTTAATATATATGTACACGGGGAGAACCGTACTTAAAACATATCTAACTTCTGATTTCTTATTTATAGTTCTCTTGCGTCCTCTGTTTCGAGGCTTGTGTCAGCATTTTTATCTAATGACAGGTTCACAATAAACTTCTGACCTCTTTGGCTTTTCCACAAATATTCGTGACTGCTGATCTCCCTTCAAACCTATTCATGAATGAAGAATGCTTTACAGTGTGACTCTATCCTCAGTAGCCTTGACTAGTGTAGATTAGATAGTCCAACCTTTTACTCCCCACCTTTAGAACCCCCCAAATTCTTTAAACATTTTTCCATTTACCCATTAACGAGACACAGGAGTTGGAGTAAACTCGGCCACGACAGCCTATTTATTTTTTCAAACCAAATTAAATATTTAAATCCAATTAACTAATTCCAAGTAACCAAATAACTTTATTTACACCCGTCCAATTTGGTCTTTGACAGCAACCCCACTTAAACCTTTTTATTTTCCATTACATTGCGTTACCATTACCATATCCGGCCCCCAGCCGACTCCAGCTCGGAGACACCCCCTTTTTACACCGCAGTGTACCATAACCGTATTCCAGCGGACACCGTTCCACTGGAATAACATCATACGGGGGCCATCCCACCGATGAGCCCCCCCACCATTTCCATTACATCTGTTAACTGTCACCATCAAAGACCAAAGGACACCGCCAACACTGTCATGACAACCTTTCTTCAGAACCTGAAAGAAAAGAAAACAGACGCACAACACCAAAATACCACAAAACGGGAGGTTGGGTAGAACCCCCACGTAAACCTTTTTTTATTTTCCGTTACACTGCGTTATCATTACCATCTCCGGCCCCCAGCCGACTCCAGCTCGGAGACACCCCCTTTTTACCAGTGTACCATAACCATATTCCAGCGGACACCGTTCCACTGGAATAACACCATAAGGGGGGCCATTCCACCGATGAGCCCCCCCCCACCATTTCCATTCCATCTGTTAACCGCTACCATCAAAGACCGAAGGACACCGCCAACACTGTCGTGATGACCCCTCTTCCGAATCTGAAAGAAAATAAAACAGATGCACAACACCAAACATACCACAAAAACAGGGAGGGTGGGTGGGAAAACCTGCCTCCCAGCGTGCTACACTTCCTTGAATGTCCCACGTGTGCCCCCGCCCCCCTTTATAAAGGGGGTTCCTCCTACCCAGTCACCAGACCTCCTACAGCCACTCCCCTGAAAGCACCTCCTTCCTTCCTTAACCCTTTTGTTGCACTACTCCTCGCACAGTCATGCCCAGCCCTCCGTTATTTGTCTTCTTTGTCATGTCACTCTGGGCTTTCCTGGCTTGTTAACTTGTCCACTATTCATTGAAGTCTAAGCCAAAGAGGAAAGGGTAAGCTTAAAATCTTGATCTTCTTCTCTCCTATAAGCCACCAAAATGTATAGACCGGTATACATAAAACTGTTTTTGGTTTTGGTGGATTTAGAGATGTCAGTGAGTTACTCATTAGGTAACGAGCATTCATAGGGTGAAAATAAAATGTCACCCTACAGATCGCTTATTGACGATACTGTTTAGACAATGAAGCTTGGATTTAATAATGCTATTAAAAATGTACGTATCATGGAAAAACAAGAAATAGGTTACAATGTAGTCTATGAGTGTGAAAAATTAAGAAGAACTAATAAAATAATAAAAACAGAAATAAAAACCAAAAGTTGAATGAGAAGGTTCTGTAGGGGAGGGGGCAGTGGGTTAATAGTTTTAAGTTAAGTGACCTGTGTTAGCCATTCAAATAATATTTTAATCAGGGTAACCAAATAACCTTATGAAAGTTGAATTCTCAGTATGATCTAAAAGCAGAAGTTCGCTCTCTCAATTAGCATTGACGATTTTTAATCCTCAAGCTGCTAGCATTAGTAAATAGATAGGAACATTTCTTCAGCTACTTTCTGGTTTCCAGGCGTATGATGTCATACATCCCAGGAGTCTTCAGGATGGGAAGAGGGGTGTGCTCAGCTGAGCACCCCCTTTTGCCTGCATGAGCTAACGGCAGATGGATTATAGGAAGTTAATGCTACATTAATCATCTGTCCTTACTCAAGATGGCCACATCCTTCCAAAGTGAAGAATATCCTTGATTGTCCCCAGAAAAAACATCCCCATTGGAAGATGTCCCCTCTATTCCTGCTCGCTGAGAGGGTTAGCTGGGTGCCGGTCCAGGCATGTGGGCAGATCCAGACATTGTCTGAACGGCCCTGAACCTGGACTGACTTTGTGACATCAGCTGACAACGGGTTTTAGCCTGCTGAAAACAAGTCACATGAGTGTAGAATGTAAAAAGTGGATGTAAACCTGAAAATTTTTATTTATTTTTTTGCTGTCAAAATGTAGAGTATAAGATTTCCTATCATCTGTGCCCAGTCTTGCCACACAGAGTTAATCCAGCTCTGAGCAATCCTCTTTTATTGTTCAGTGAAATAAAACGAACCTACAGATAAAAACCTTAGTCTGTTCCCCCCCTTGCTGTAAGTGACAGGTTTTTTTACATATCTCATGCCCTAGCCTGGAGACAGGCATTATTTTTTAATTTCCACCCCCACTCCTTTTCTGAAGTCATGTGGTTACTTTTCTGGATTTTGACTGGATGTTAGTGATCATAGCAGAATTTAGTGTAATGAATACATAGGAAAAAATGCATGTTGACAATGGGAGTGTAGAGGAGGGCGGAGAGTCTACTGACATCACTACCAGGGCCGTCTTACTGAGCGGGCACGACTGGGCACAGCCCGGGGGCCCCACTGTCACCAGGGGGCCCCAGAGCCGGACAAATCCCCCCCCCATAATTTGGGTGAGAGTGAGAAATGTTGTTGCGGCGGACGGCGATTGGCACCTGTACAAGCTGTGCCCGGGCTTGTGTCCTCCAGCCAGTGTGGGAAGTACCTGCACTGCAGCCTGCCCCTCCATAACCCACCCCCCCCCGCTGGATGCGATCTCATACTTTACAGAGTCCCGCCGCCAGCAGCACTAACTCTCCGCCCCCTCCTGTGACTGCTTCCTCTCTCCCCATCAGCTCCTGTGACTGGATTTAACGAATGTACTGTCTGTCTCCCGCCGCCAGCACCGTCCCACTCCCCATGCCTTCAGTGGTGAGCGATCCAGAGTCCCCCATCGTCAGATCCCCCCCATAATGTGCAGATCAGCAAAGCAGCAAGCTCCCACTTCATACCCGACTCCTTCATGCCACGAGTCCCCCCTCACCTCTGTCAGCTCCTCATCTTCTCTGCCAAACCCCCCTCCTCTTTGCCAGACCCCCCCCTCGTCTCTGCCAGACCCCCCTTGTCTCTGCCAGACCCCCCCTCGTCTCTGCCAGACCCCCCCCCTCGTCTTTGCCAGACCCCACCCCTTGTCTCTGACAGACCCCCCCCTTGTCTCTGACAGACCCCTCCTCTCTGCCAGACCCCCCCTTCTCTCTGCCAGACCCCCCTCCTCTTTTCTAGACCCCCCTCCTCTCTGCCAGACCCCCTTCTCACTGCTAGACCCCCCTCCTTACTGCCAGACCCCCCCACCTCACTGCCAGACCCCCCTCCTCACTGCCAGACCCCCCTTCTCTCTGCCAGACCCCCTTCTCTCTGCCAGACCCCCCTTCTCTCTGCCAGACCCCCCTTCTCTCTGCCAGACCCCCCTCCTCTTTTCCAGACCCCCCTCCTCTTTTCCAGACCCCCTCCTCTCTGCCAGACCCCCTTTTCACTGCTAGTCCCCCTTCCTTACTGCCAGACCCCCTCCTCACTGCCAGACACCCCTCCTCACTGCCAGACACCCCTCCTCTCTGCCAGACCCCCCCTCCTCTCTGCCAGACCCCCCTTCTCTCTGCCAGACCCCCTTCTCTCTGCCTGACCCCCCCTCCTCTCTGCCAGACCCCCCTTCTCTCTGCCAGACCCCCTTTTCACTGCTAGACCCCCCTCCTTACTGCCAGACCCCCCACCTCACTGCCAGACCCCCTCCTCACTTCCAGACACCCCTCCTCACTGCCAGATGCCCCCTCCTCACTGCCAGACCCCCCCTCCTCTCTGCCAGACCCCCCTCCTCTCTGCCAGGCCCCCTCCTCTTTTCCAGACCTCCTTCTCTCTGCCAGACCCCCCTTCTCTCTGCCAGACCCCCTTCTCACTGCCAGACCCCCTTCTCACTGCTAGACCTCCTTCCTTACTGCCAGACCCCCCACCTCACTGCCATACCCCCCTCCTCACTGCCATACCCCCCTCCTCACTGCCAGACCCCCCCTCCTCACTGCCAGACCCCCCCCTCTCTGCCAGACCCCCCTCCTCTCTGCCAGACCCCCCCTCCTCTTTTCCAGACCCCTCTTCTCTCTGTCAGACCCCCCTTCTCTCTGCCAGACCCCCTTCTCACTGCTAGACCCCCCTCCTTACTGCCAGACCCCCCCACCTCACTGCCAGACTCCCTCCTCACTGCCAGACCCCCCTCCTCACTGCCAGACCCCCCTTCTCACTGCCAGACCCCCCTCCTCTCTGCCAGACCCCCCTTCTCTCTGCCAGACCCCCCTTCTCTCTGCCAGACCCCCCTCCTCTTTTCCAGACCCCCCTCCTCTCTGCCAGACCCCCCTTCTCTCTGCCAGACCCCCTTCCTGACTGCCAGACCCCCCCCACCTCACTGCCAGACCCCCCTCCTCACTGCCAGACCCCCCCTCCACTCTGCCAGACCCCCCTCTTCTCTGCCAGACCCCCCCCTCCTCTCTGCCAGACCCCCCTTCTCTCTGCCAGACCCCCCTTCTCTCTGCCAGACCCCCCTTCTCTTTTCCAGACCTCCCTTCTCTCGGCCAGACACCCCCTTCTCTCTGCCAGACACCCCCTCCTCTCTTCCAGACCCCCATCTTCTTTGTCAGACCCCCATCTTTTCTCCCCATGTGGCAAGTTACAATCTGCAATGTGTGGCAGGTGACTTGGCAAGTGAGAATCTGCATCCGGTGACAGGCGACGTGGCAAGTGGCACGCTAAATCTGGTGACGGGATGGGTGGAAAGTGACACGCTGAATCTGGTGACAGGGGATGGATGGGAAGTGACACACTGAATCTGGTGGCAGGTGACTTTGGCAAGTGACACGCTGTAAAGTAGAAATATTGTACTTTCATTCTTGAGAGTAGGTGCGTAAATTGGGGCAGGCCTGTAGGGGCCCCATAGCATTACTTTGCCCAGGGGCCCATGATGCTATTAAGATGGCCCTGATCACTACTCCACCCACCAAGCTCCACACAACAAATCCACCCACAGAATCTGCAATTTTTCAGTTCTTATAACAGAGGGGAAACATTTCACAGGTAAGGATACACGCAGGAGTCATGTATATCCTTATAGATCAGCACTATGGCAGTAGTTTAGAAAGGATGAGAGTGGGTTTACATCCACTTTAAAGTAAGGTGACCAGATTTTTAAAATGAAATCCGGGGACATATTTTTTGTTTACTAGTAATGGCAACAATCAGCGACTCTCTGCCCATTGCTGCCCGCCTCACAGCCTCTCAAGTCTTACTCTTCGTGCCCCGGCTACTACTGGGTGGGGAGCGGAGGAAGATCACTCCCCCAGGGAAGGCAAGGAGATAAGCAGGTGGCTGGCCAAGATTTGTGCCAAGCCACTCCGACCAGCACATGATCATCAGAAAGGGGCACAGATAATGGGAAAAATACAACCCCCCCTAAGCTAGTAGGCACGGCGGAGCGGGGGTGTCTAATTTTTTTATTTTAATTCTGCACTGACTGTCTTTGAAATTGCCCCTGCCCCCTATTAAATCCAATCTGGGGACAAAACCAGGGACAGACTTGGTCCAGGGACAGTGTCCTCAATCAGGGGACTGTCCCCTAAAACTGGGGATGTCTGGTCACCCTACTTTAAAGGGGTTGTAAAGGTAAAAAAATAATTCCCTTAATGCATTCTATGCATTAAGGTAAAAAAAACATCTGACAGCACCGCCCCTCCCCCCCCCAGCCCACGTATTACTTACCTGACCGTTCGAAATTCCCGGGCGCGTGCTTGTCATCCTGTTCGGTTCCCAGCCTGGCTGTTGATTGGCTAGGCTAGGCGGATTGATAACAGCACAGCCATTGGCTGGCGCTGCTGTCAATCACAGTGGATGACGCGCACCGGGGCCGAATGATACAATCGGTGGCTATGGCCGCCGCTGTATCACGGGAGCGCGCTCGCAAAACCTTTCCACCATGCGAGCCCAGAAGACAGCATTCGGGGACACTCTGTGCAAAACGAGCTGCACAGTATAACATGTTTGTTATTTAAAAAAAAAAAATAAATCTGCCTTTAGTGTTCCTTTAACTGAATTTGAATTGCTCTTCTGAAACATTATTTTTTTAGTTATGTGACTGGCAGATAACCAATCAGAGCTGTCCAGACACAGACTCACATTGTAGAGAGCATACATCAGCAGAGTAATAGAAGCCCTTCCCAAGGATCTTTCTCTGCACATGCCTAAGAATAGGGAAAAATCATTGACCACACAACAGCACTGCCAGAATAAGGTACTTAGATGATTTGAAAAAAATACAGTGGTATGATATATATGATTAATGTAAATGGATCATGGCAATTAACACGTCTCTGTTTAGCATCACTTTAATGCAGAAGGATCTCTCTCTTTCTCTCAGGTCTGTACTCACAATGTCCCCCTTGTCAGACTAGATCCTCAGTAAAGCCCCTCTTCCAGCTCTCAAAGAATTACCAAAAGAATATGGCCCCACAGCTATGCACAGCTAGAACCTCACTGAGACAGGCAGGATCTTCAGATGGACGGTCAAGAAGGGTAGTAGCCTTTCTGGCTGGGAACTCCTCCTCCTGGGGAAGAACCCTGCTGAGGCTGCATAATTATTCAACCCACTATATTCGTCTGAACTGCGACGTTATTCGGTTGCTAGCGGTGCAGAGGTGCCTTGCCATTGCTTTTAATGGGAAGGAGCGGTGGAGGAGCGGTAAACACAGCGCTGCTCTCACTGCTCCAAAGATGCTGCTAGCAGGTCTTTTGGATCGGTCCAGCTAGCGCACCACTCCAGTGTGAAAGCCTGAGGGCTTTCACACTGGAGAAACAGCAGCAGCTGTTTAGGGTCGGTTTGAAGGCGCTATTTTTAGCGCAATAGCGCCTGCAAACCGACCCAGTGTGAAAAGGGCCTAACACTTGTTAGGCACACACTTAACTTCTTGATTACCCTGACATCTTAACCCCTTCCCAACCGGTGTCATTAGTACAGTGCCAGTGTATATTATTAGCACTGATCTCTGTATTTGTGTCACTGGAGATGTCAGTGGCAGTTAGTCAGTTCCCACTCACTGTCAGCTAGTGTCTGATTGACTGCCACACTACCACAGTTCCTCTATAGATTGCTGATCACCACCATTTCAAGTATAAAAAAAATTGCAGTATATACAGTTGTGCTCATAAGTTTACATATCCTGGCAGAATTTATGATTTCTTGGCCATTTTTCAGATAATATGGTTGATAACACAAAAACTTTTATTTCACTCATGATTAGTGTTTGGATGAAGCCATTTTTTTATCAATCAACTGTGTTTACTCTTTTTAAATTATAATCACAGAAACTAAACAAATGACCCTGATCAAATGTTTACATACACCATTTCTTAACACTGTGTATTGCTCCCTTTACCATCAATGACATCTTGAAGTCTTTTGTGGTGTTTGTGGATGAGGCTCTATATCTTCTCAGATAGTAAAGCTGCCCATTCCTCTTGGCAAAAAGCCTCCAGTTCCTGTAAATTCTTGGGCTGTCTTGCATGAGCTGCATGTTTAACCACTTAAGGACCGGACCAATATGCTGCTAAATGACCCAAGGGGTTTTTACAATTCGGCACTGCATCGCTTTAACAGACAATTGCGCGGTCGTGCAACGTGGCTCCCAAACAAGATTTGCGTCCTTTTCTTCCCACAAATAGAGCTTTCTTTTGGTGGTATTTGATCGCCTGTGCGATTTTTATTTTTTGCGCTATATACAAAAAATAGAGCAACATTTTTGAAAAAAAACAACAATATTTTTTATATTTTGTTATAAGAAAAATCAAATAAACTAAATTTTAGTCAATCACTTAGGCCAAAATGTATTTAGCCACATGTCTAGTAAAAAAAAAAAAATGCAATAAAAAAAAAAAAAGCTACCTAGCAGGAACAGCGACACTAATACAGCGATCAGAAAAATGATCGCTTAGTGACACTGGCAATAGGGAGTGAAAGGGTTAACTAGGGCAGTGATCAAGGGGTTAAAACTTTATTAGGGGGGTACGGGGTATACCCTGGACCGAACACTAACTGCCTGTCACACTGACACTAAATGCAGTGATCAGTACATGATCACTGCATTCAGTGAGACTGTGTGTGACAGGGGGTGTGGGGGGGGGGGGGGGGTGATCACAAGGGGTTAATGTGCCTGCGTGTACTGGTGTCAGTGTAGCATACCTCCCAACATTAAAAAAATCTAGTGCGGGACATCTTGTTTAGCGGCGTGGGGGGGCGGGTATCAAAGTTAAAGTTGTTGAGCAGGGGGGGGCCAGGGATCAAAGTTGTTCAGGGGGGGGTTCTCCTACCTGTGCAAATACCGCTCTGTCTGCTCCATCTGCCTGCTGCAGCCCGCTCCATGGTGTATGCCTGCACTGTACCGTCGCACTGTGATTGGGCGTGTATCGGTCATGTGCGGAGGCGGGACTTCTAGACGATAGCTGACAGGCCAGCCCCACGTCGCACGTGACCACCATACACCCAATCACAGGGCACCGGATTCAAACATGGCGGCAGGAAACAAAAACAAACATGGAGGCACGGAATGTCACCCCACCAAATGTTGCGCCCGGGACACACTTTAAATTGCAGGAGGATCCCGCGGAATCCGGGACGGTTGGGGGTATGGTGTAGTATTGTGCAGACTTACTATGTGATTTGATCTCTCCTCAGCGGCGGTTGAAAAAACCGCCGAGAGCAGAGATCACATCACTTCCCTCTTCCTGTGGAAGTGCACTGCAGGGGGAGCACGTGCATTGGCTGGGAGCGATCCGGAGGGGGCGGACAAAAACGAACAGCCGCCCCCTCAGCACGGATCGCTCCTACAGCCACCGGGACTGTTGCATGTACCGGGGGGTCCCGATCGGACCCCCGACCCACCTCAAGGCAGCCACGTACAGGTACGTTGATGTGCCTGTCCGTGCCATTCTGCCGACGTAAATGTACATGCGGCGGTCCTTAAAGTGGAGGTTCACCCAAAAATCTACTTTCTGACATTAGATCCAGCATACTGCTAACATCTGCAGTATGCTGGGGTTTTATTTTTTTTTGTACTTATCGTTTTATGAGCCGTTGTTATCTGGCTCTGAGCAGGGAATCCTGCGGGGAATGGGCGTTCAATGGGAGTGACACTTATGCAAAATTGATGCTACCGCTCCAGGATGGATACCTCTGTGACAGATGTGAGCAGGTTGCCCTTCTGGAAGCTCGCATTAGAGATCTGGAGGAGCAAGTTGCAACACTGGGCAGAAAGGACAACCCTGAAAGGGGTCCTCTGCTCGCTGAGCAGGTGGTCAGTAGGGTTGATGTGGAGGGTGGAGGGGCAAGTCAGGATTATCAGATAGGAAGATGGGTTAATGTAGTTAGAGGGAGTGGAAGGGGCTTGCAGAAAGGGAAGGCCAATCCTGTATTTGTGCATCAAAACAAATTTGCCAAGTTGGGTGAAGATGTGGAGGTGCCAAACACAGAGGTGGCAGCCCTAGATGTTACTGCTACCCCTAACAGCCGGGAGAGCAACCCATCTAGTAGAAGTAGTGAGGGGAGTGCAGGTAGGCCTAGACAGTTGGCGGTAATAGGGGATTCTATAATCAGAAGGACTGATAGAATAATTTGTCGCCAGGATCGCTTCAACCGAAAGGTTTGCTGTCTCCCTGGTGCCAGGGTTCGGCACGTGGTGGACCGGGTGGACAAATTACTGGGAGGGCCTGGGCATGACCCAGCTGTCTTGGTCCATGTTGGAACCAATGACAGTATACATGGAAGGTGGAGGCTCCTTAAGAATCAATTTAAAGAACTAGGCTGCAAGATGAAGGGAAGGACCTCCAAGGTGATATTCTCTGAAATATTGCCTGTGCCATGCGCAACACAGGAAAGGCAGGGGGAGCTTAGAGAGCTGAATGCATGGCTAAAGACCTGGTGTAGGAAGGAGAGATTTGGGTTTCTAGAGCACTGGGCTGACTTTTCATTGGGGTGCAACCTATATGCTAAAGATGGTTTGCACTTGAATGGAAAGGGGTCTGCTGTGCTGGGGGAGAGGTTTAGGGGAATGCTGGAGGAGTATTTAAACTAGACTTGAGGGGGAGGGTGAACTAGAATTACATCGGGCACACAGGTCAGTTAGGGGTCAGACATTAATGGAGAGTGGAATGGAGATAGATGGAGGTGGGGTTATGGCAGGTGACAAGAAAGTTCCCATGTTGCAAACAGCCATTAGAAATTATAGTGCCATATGCACTACCAAACATTATATGAATTATATGAAAAACACCAGCGAAAAATATAACAATACATTTAAGTGTTTTTTCACCAATGCCAGAAGCCTGCCAAGCAAAACAGGTGAGTTGGAAGCTCTGGTGCATGAGGAGAGCTATGATGTAATCGGTATTGCTGAAACTTGGCTTCAATCCTCACATGACTGGGCTATTAATATTCCTGGCTATGCTCTCTTTCGGAAAGACAGGGTAAAAAGGAAAGGTGGAGGGGTCTGTCTCTATGTGAGAAGTGACTTCAAAGCAAGCATGAAAGAGGACCTGGTTGATGGAGAGTGTGATGAAGTTGAAGCATTATGGGTGGAACTGCATACAGGTGTGCGTAGTTCAAAGTTAATCATTGGCGTTTGTTATAGACCACCCAATGTTAATGAGGAGGTGGAGACTCCGCTCCTTGCACAGATGGAAAGGGCTGCAAGGGCTGGGACGGTGATAATAATGGGGGATTTTAACTACCCAGAAATTGACTGGAATAATTGAATTTCTGGGACAGTTAAAGGACAAAAATTTAAAAACCTATTGCAGGACAATTTTATGGTCCAGTTTATTGAGGCCCCAACTAGGAATGATGTTCTGTTGGACCTGGTAATCTCAAACCATGCAGAGCTTATTACTAATGTTCAGATAAAGGAACACCTGGGTAGCAGTGATCATAACATGATTTCATTTAATGTTAACTATGAGCAAGAAATACATACAGGAAACATAAAAACACTTAATTTCAAGAGAGCAAATTTTCAAAGGATGAGGACTGCTCTCCAGGGCTTGGACTGGGAGGGAATATTGGCACCGATGAACACAGAACAGAAATGGGAATTCTTCAAAAATACTCTTTGGGACCTCACTGCAAAGTATATTCCCATGGGCAATAAGTTTAAAAGGCTAAAGATAAAACCTATGTGGCTCACGGTCAAAGTTAAAAAAGCTATAAACAATAAGAAAATAGCTTTTAAAAAATATAAAAATGAAGGAACACTAGTGTCGTTTAAATGTTACAAAGAAGCCGCTGGCTACAATACTCTCTGCTGGGAGGAGAAGGCGCCCGGAGCTTGTCAATGCGCCTCAACTTTCTACCCGGCTGTCAGCAGCAACCTTTGGGAGGTGTCAGTGTGGGCTAAGAGAGGCATCCATCGGTACATGGCAGTGAAAAGCGGGGGGGGCCGCCTGAGCACAGATAAGCCTGGGACTAGAAGGAAGAGCTCCACCGTGGCCCCGCCTCGTCCTCCTTGACCTCGTTTCCCCCAAGAGGAAAGCGTGTGCAGCGTACTCCATGCTTCCAGAGCATGGAGTATTCCAAGTTCCTCTCCGCGCTCTAATGTGAGGCCCAGAGCTGGAGCACGGAGCTGTCAGAGAGGACAGGCAGGAGGCGCAGGCTGCTGCGGGAGCCGCGGGAATCGGACGGATCATCAGAAAGGTACTGTCATCATACACACCTGCAGAGACTGGGACTGCAGGGCTAGGGGTCTCATCTCCCCCAACTCCCCCCTCTCTCAGCTCCCTCCCTTCTTTCTCAGCCCACCTCTCTCTAAGCCCCCCTCTCTTCTCTTTCAGCCCCCTCCCCTCTCTCTCTCAGCCCTACCCCCCTCTCTCTCTCAGCCCTACCCCCCCTCTCTCTCAGCCCTACCCCCCTCTCTCTCAGCCCTACCCCCTCTCTCTCAGCCCTACCCCCCTCTCTCTCAGCCCTACCCCCTCTCTTTCTCAGCCCTACCCCCCTCTCTTTCTCAGCCCTACCCCCCTCTCTCTCAGCCCTACCCCCCTCTCTTTCTCAGCCCTACCCCCCTCTCTCTCAGCCCTACCCCTTCTCTTTCTCAGCCCTACCCCCCTCTCTTTCTCAGCCCTACCCCCCTCTCTCTCAGCCCTACCCCCCCTCTCTCTGCCCTACCTCCCCTCCCCCCTCTCTCTCAGCCCTCCCTACCCTCTCTCTCTCAGCCCTACCCCCTCCCCTCTCTCTCTCAGCCCTACCCCCTCTCTCTCTCAGCCCTACCCCTCTCTCTCAGCCCTACCCCTCTCTCTCTCTCAGCCCTCCCCTCCCCTCTCTCTCTCTCAGCCCTCCCTCCCCTCCCCTTTCTCTCTCAGCCCTCCCTCCCCTCCCCCTCTCTCTCTCAGCCCTCCCTCCCCTCCCCCTCTCTCTCTTAGCCCTCCCTCCCCTCCCCTCTCTCTCTCAGCCCTCCCTCCCTTCTCTCTTAGCCCTACCCCCCTCCCCTCCCTCTCTCAGCCCTACACCCCTCCCCTCCCTCTCTCAGCCCTACCCCCCCTCCCCTCCCTCTCTCAGCCCTACCCCCTCCCCTCTCTCTCTCAGCCCTACCCCCCCTCCCCTCTCTCTCTCAGCCTTACCCCCCTCCCCTCTCTCTCTCAGCCCTACCCCCCCTCCCCTCCTCTCTCTCAGCCCTACCCCCCTCCCCTCCTCTCTCTCAGCCCTGCAATGCCAAGCTGCGGTTTCCAAAGCGAGCAAAGTCCTTTCTTGTATTAAGAGAGGTATGGACTCCAGAGATAGAGATATCATTTTGCCCCTGTACAAATCATTAGTAAGACCTCATCTGGAATATGCAGTCCAGTTTTGGGCACCAGTTCAAAAAAAGGATATCAGAGAACAGGAGAAAGTGCAGAGAAGGGCAACCAAACTGATAAGAGGCATGGAGGAGCTCAGCTATGAGGAAAGATTAGAGGAACTGAATTTATTCACTCTTGAGAAGAGGAGAATAAGGGGGGATATGATCAACATGTACAAATACATAAGAGGTCCATTTAGTGAACTTGGTGTTGAGTTATTCACTTTAAGGTCAACACTGAGGACAAGGGGGCACTCTTTACGTCTGGAGGAAAAGAGATTTCACCTCCAAATACGGAAAGGTTTCTTCACAGTAAGAGCTGTGAAAATGTGGAACAGACTCCCTCCAGAGGTGGTTCTGGCCAGCTCAGTAGATTGCTTTAAGAGAGGCCTGGATTCTTTCCTAAATGCACGTAATATAACTGAGTACTAAAATTTGTAGGTAAAGTTGATCCGGGGTAAATCCGATTGCCTCTCGGGGGATCGGGAAGGAATTTTTTCCCCTCCTGTAGCAAATTGGATCATCGCTCTGCTGTTTTTTTTTTGCCTTCCTCTGGATCAACTGTGGGTATGGAGTTGGGTTATATGTGATGTACTGTGTTTTATTTTGTTTGTTTATTTATTAATTTTTTTATGGTTGAACTCGATGGACTTGTGTCTTTTTTCAACCTGACTAACTATGTAACTATGTAACTATGGATAACAACGGCTCATAAAAGTACAAAAAAACAAAACAGCATACTGCAGATGTTAGCAGTATGCTGGATCTAATGTCAGAGAGTTGATTTTTGGGTGAACCTCCGCTTTAAGTGGTTAAGATCTCCTCAGAGTGGATCAATGATATTGAGGTCAGGAGACTGAGATGGCCACTCCAGAACCTTCACTTTATTCTGCTTTAGCCAATGACAGGTGGACTTGGCCTTGTGTTTTGGATCATTATCATGTTGGAATGTCCATGTACGTCCCATGTGCAGCTTCCTGGCTGATAAATGCAAATGCTCCTCCAGTATTTTTTTATAAGATACTGCATTCATCTTGCCATCAATTTTGACCAAAACATCAGCGATCCACCTCCGTGTTTCACAGTAGGAATGGTGTACCTTTCAACCTAGGCCTTGTTGACTACTCCCCCTCAAATGTAGCATTTATGGTTGTAGCCAAAAAGCTCAATTTTGGTCTCATCACTCTAAATGACTTTGTGGAGGAAGGTTTGAGTCTTTTCTCTGTGCTGTTTGGCATATTGTAAGTGGGATACTTTGTGGCATCTGCATAGTAATTGCTTTCTTTTTGGTGACTCGACCATTCGGCCCATCTTTCTTCAAGTGCCTCCTTATTGTGCATCTTGAAACAGCCACACCACATGTTTTCATAGAGTCCTGTATTTCATCTGAAGTTATTTGTGAGTCTTTCTTTGCGTCCCAAACTATTTTCCTGGTAGTTGTTGCTGAAATTTTAGTTGGTCTACCTGACCGTGGTTTGGTTTCAACAGAACCCCTCATTTTCCACTTCTTGATTAGAGTTTGAATACTGCTGATTGGCATTCCCATTTCCTTGGATATCTTCTCATATTACTTTCCTGTTTTTTTCAGTTCCAACTACCTTTTCTCTCAGATCCTTTGACAATTATTTTGCTTCCCCCATGACTTAGAAACCAGAAACATCAGTGCAGCACTGGATGAAAGATGCAAGGTCTGTCAGGAGTCTAGAAATCCATTGACCTTTTTTACACACACACTAATTAGAATCAAACAGATCACAAGTGAAGATGGTTACCTTTAATAGCCATTCAAACCCATTTGTGTCAACTTGTGTGCATGTTATCAGGCCAAAATTTACCAGGATATGTAAACTTTTGATCAGGGTGATTTGGGGAGTTTCTGTTGTCATTATGACTTAAAAAGAATAAACACAGTTGATAAAAAAAATGGCTTCAGCCAAACACGAACCATGAGTGAAAGAAAAGTTTTTGTGTTATCATTCATATTCTCTGAGAAATGGCCAAGAAATCATAAATTCTGCCAGGGTATGTAAACTTATGAGCACAACTGTATACAATATACTGTGTGTGTATATATATATATATATATATATATATATATATATATATATAAATATATATAAATATAATCTCATTGTTTTTAGATGCTATAACTTTCACACAAACCAGTCAATATATTTGGATTCTTGAATATTACCAAAAAAAAGTAACAGAATACATGTTGTCCTAAATTTATGAAGAAATTCGTTTTTTTTATTGGATATGTTTTACTTTTTTTCTGTTTGTTTTTTGTTCTTTTTTACAACTCTGCTGCCCCGTGTGAAAGGGACCTTAGGGCTGTTGAAATTTAGGAGTTGCAACTGGGGACTTTTGTATGTTTATCAAACAGAGAAGAGCGGAGATCCTGATGATCACGGCTGATCTCTCAGGTGTACCAGTTTATGAAGTTGAGATGAGGAGTGGAGAACATGTTCTTCACTTCTCATCACAGGACACACCCTTCTGTCATTCAATTTTACATAGATGAACAGTTTGTAAAGGTGACATCTGAAGATCTCATTGGTCATCTCTGTAAAATATCTCCTCCCAGACTCTCTAGATCAAAGGTGTAGAATATGGGTGAGAAGTTGTGATATGAGGAAGGAGGATTATTTATTCCTAATATCACCAATAGCAAGCTTAATGATTGATATAAATAATAACTATATATGTTTATGTTTGTGTTTGTATATATTTATACCCCCCGGAGAAGCTGTTGGATTTTTGGGCGGCGTGTTAACTCTTGGCTCCTCCAAAATTCCTAGGGGTAATTGAAGTATAGTACATCTAGTCAGGGCCGCCATCAGGGGGTACAGGCAGTACACCTGGTGTAAGAGGCCCAGGGGTCCCCAGGGTCCCGGATGGGAACCCTCTTTGTTTTTTAGGGGTCCGGAGGTCCCCAGGGGCCCGGAGGCCACCAGGGCCCCAGATGGCAACCCCCTCTTTTTTTGTTTTTTTTTAATAAAAAAATATATATTTATAAATATTTGTCTTTTATTTTTTTATTAAAGGGCCATTTTTTTTAGAGGTCTGGAGATCCCCAGGGCCCTAGATGACAACCCCCCGTTTTATATAAAAAAAAAATATTTTATATATATTTTTTTCTTTCTTCTATTTATATATATATAATATTAATATTATTATTAAAGGGCCCAGAGGTCCCCAGGGCCCCCCGATGGCTACCCCCCTTTTTTATATACCGTATTTGCCGGTGTATAAGGTTCCGAGGCTTCCGACGCTTCATATTTCTTCCTTCTGGAGCCATATTCTTCTTCATTCTTGCTGAAGCTGGAGGCATATTCTTCTCCCTTCTTGCTGGAGCTGGAACCAATCACGGCGAGCGATGTATTCTATTAATGAATACAAAGCCTGCTTGGATTGGCAGAGGCTGTAACATCATCAGCCCACGCCTCTCTGAACTTTCAAAGCCAATAGGAGCAGCCTACTGTATGTCTGCTCGGATTGGCAGAGGTTGTTACTTCAATCCGAGCAGGCTCTGTATTCATTTGAATACATTGCTCACCATGATTGGCTAAGCGGTATATACTGTATGTAGCCAAAGCTACAGTATTACCGCACATCCAGCAGGCATCCGAGCAGCTGACCTGGCGTATAAGACGACCCCTGCTTTTTGACCATTTTTTTTAAGTGTAAAATATAGTCTTATACACCAGCAAATAGTATATTTTCCTTTATTTATTCTTTTTTGTAAAGGGCCCCCCCGCTTCTCAATTTCAGGCGGCAGCACCCCCCCCCCCCCCCGGTTCTCTGCTCCAGGTGGCCTATGCCTGAAGCTGTGTAAGTGGCCCCAAACTTCCTGATGGCGGCCCTGGTCATATTATAATGTATGGGTCCACCGGTACGGAGGAGGAGGAGGCATCCCTGCCACAATGATAGCCTTCTCCTCAGGGCTAAAGTTTTTTTTTCCTTCTCTCCTTGCCTGTATTTACAGTAGCCGGCATCATTAGACAACAGTACCTTCCCTAAGGGGGGTAAATTTGCACCGGACGGGCGCATGTCTGGGCATATTTTTAGGCTCGGCATAAGCCGGTTGGGCCGGCATATCTCAGGAAGTTGGGTCGGGGTAGTTGTGAGCATGCGCACAGGGAAGCGCTCAGAGGTCGAGGTCACTGCGCATGCTCCGTAGATGATAGGCCGGGCGTAAGGGTCAGATCCAGGCTCAGACCATCATTTGCATAAGGTCACACCCACTTCCACTTGCACCTACTTGCGCCTTCACATTTAAGTTACGCTGGCGCAAACTTAGAAGCAAGTGCTTGGTGAATACTGTATTTGCCTCACTAGTTTGTGTCGGTGGAATGTATATGCGCTGCGTTATGCCGGAACAAAGATGCGCCCATCTACCTGAATCTGGCCCATAGTGTCTACAAACTAGGGTACATTTTCTAGAATTTACACAGCTTTTATTTTATGACTGCCTATCTCATTTCTTGAGGTGCTAAAATGGCAGGGCAGTACAAAACCCCCCATTTTGGAAAGTAAACACCCCAAGGAAACTGCTGAGAGGCATGTTGAGTCCATTGAATATTTTAAAAAATTTTGTCCCAAGTGATTGAATAATGACGAAAAAAATAAAAAGTTGTCACTAAATGCTATATTGTTCACACATGCCATGGTTATATGTGGAATTGCACCCCAAAATACATTCTGCTGCTTCTCCTGAGTACGGGGATACCACATGTGTGGGACTTTTTGGGAGCCTAGCCGCGTATGGGACCCCGAAAACCAATCACCGCCTTCAAGATTTGCGTGAATGAAATCAAAAATGTATGTCCTTAGAAATCTTGAAGGTGGTGATTGTTTTTTGCAGTACCGTCGGATGCTGTCGGGTGCCGTCGGATGCCATGTTAAGTATGGCGTCGGGTCAGCATCGGCTTTTTCCGTCGCTTACGTCGTTTTACTAACTCGTTCGTGAATAGGGCATTGCGTAGTGTCGATCACGTCGTTTTGACGTCGGTTTCCACAACGCTTTCCGACGTGAGCTGGAGCATGCGCACTGGGCTTTTTCCCCGGCCGGCGCATGCACAGTTCGTTCGACGCGGGGGCGCGCCTAATTTAAATACAAGCCGCCCCCTTTGAATTACGCGGGCTTACGCTGGGCGATTTACTCTACGCCTCCGCAAACTACGGAGCAAGTACATGGAGAATACGGCACTTGCTCTGTTACGTTGCGGCGACGAATTTGTATGAGAATCTGGCCCAGAGAGCGCATAATTACTCTAACAATCAGGACCATAGTTTAACTACACTCTGATCTACACATAAACACACTGTATAGTTATAATGTATTTTCTTTCACATGTGAGCAATGCAGAATTGCACAGTTTTTGCCACGATTCCAAATTGCTGTAAAATTCTGTCAAAATACACAATGCGCTTTTGGGTGTCATTGTTAATGGCACCCCAAATGCAGTTAGCAGACATGCATTGTGTCACACATTCTGTCATTTGACAAATACACTACCAACGTGCCAATACGTGCATTGAAAAAAATGCACAATGCTCCATGCCCAAAAAAAAATTCAATTTGGCTTTTTGGGCCTTTTTGCTGTGCATTATGATATGGTTTTTGTTGCATTTTTTTTTCTTTTTTTTTCCACATCAGCTGATACCTGTACTTTGAGACCCGCTCATGTTTGAGGCTTCGGTAGTCTCTGTTAGTGGTTATTGCATCATCTGTGAAACTTTGTGGTATTTAATGCATTCCATTTTTTTTTTATATATATATAATTATGTTATTATATTTTGCTTTGATCCCTCCCCTTCCGGTCTGCCCTGCTCCATATTTTAGATAGGCTTCGATATCATGAATACCCCAAGATGAAGGGGAAGAGATTGAACCAGAAGGGGATCTCCTTCGACCCCCCCCGTCTCCCACCCCTTGGCTCTCAGGGCTCCGAAAAAATGAGAAAACAAAAAGAAAAGAAGACAGAAACTATTATCAATTATTAAATGGTGTTGTGTGCTTGTCCCAATATCACAGTAAGGTTGTGTAGGTCGTATCACATAGTTTCTATTAGGATCCCTCCCTTATATCTTCCCTATCCTACTTAAAATGGCAGCTTTAATCCCTCCACATAGTTCCAAGTTTTTTTATAGGCCTTCCATTTATGCCATTTAGCCAGAGCGTCGTTGTTGGTTTCTGAGGCACTATCTTTTAGCTCTTCCCTCCAACGAATGGCATCTACCGCCTCCATCCACTCCCATATCTGCGGGCTTTCTGTATCCTGCCATTTTTTGGGGATCAATTTTTTTGCGGCGTTCAGTAGATGAGGTCGTAGTGACTGTTTATATTTTTTTATTCCTATATCGCTGCAATGAAACAATATTACCCATGGATTTTTCTTGATCTCCATGCCCGTGATCACCTTTATTTTGCTTATTATAGACTCCCAATATCTTTGAATTTTTGGGCAGGTCCACCACAAATGTGCCATAGTGCCTCTCTCGGGGCAGCCCCTCCAACACTCAGCTGTCAACTCTGCCCCTGTCCGTAGTGGCAGGGGAAGTTGTCCCACGAAGTGAAATAACTGTGCGTAATGCCACTTATCCAGATTCCAGACATCGTGGGCCAGATTCAGGTAGAGTTAGGCTGGAGTATCAGTGATACTCCAGCCTAACTGTCACTTTAAGCCGGCGTTTTTGTTTTCTGTAACCAGAAAACAAGAAACGCCGGGTTGGAGTTCCGATGCGAGCGGCGTAATTGAATTTCGCCATCGCATCGCAACTTTAATTTAAAAATGGCGCTGGGGGCGTTCCCGCTGATTTACGCCGAAAAAATATGTTAATCAGCGGGAATCGGCAATTCACGATCGTATTCGGGCGCGACGCAGTGACTTTCCGACGTTTCCGTAAGCAATACATGGCGTAAAGATAAAGCAGCCCCCTAGTGGAGTATCCTATGTTAAGTATAGCCGTCATCATCGCTTCGAAAAAAAAAAAATTTTGCGTCGCTTGCGTAAAACGTCCATGAATGGGGATTTGACGTCATTGACGTTCACTGACAGAATTTGGAGCATGCGCACTGGGATGCATTGACAGTCGACGCATGCGCAGTACGTTCGCCGCGGGATCGCGCTTAGTTTAAATAATACACGCCCCGTACCCGCCCAATTTGAATTCCGCCGGCTCATTTTCGATACGCTGCCGCAACTTTAGGAGCAAGTGCTTCATGAATAACAGCACTTGCTCCTAAAATTTCGGCAGAGTAACGTAAATGAGAAACGTTACTCCAGATTAAAGATGCTCCCATCTACCTGAATCTGGCCCCCTGTCTGGATTTCAACTGCTCATAGGTGGCCAACCCACCTTTTTTATAATGTCCCCTAGATATACGGTGTCCTTTTTAATCCAATTTCCACCTATTTCTTTTTCACCAGGGGTAAAATATGGGTTTTCCTTTAAGTTGATAAGTGGAGAGTTACATTTACTACCGTGTTTCCCCGAAAATAAGACGTACTCTGAAAATAAGCCGTAGCGGGATTTCGACACAAGATCGAAATATAAGACACCCCTCCGAAAATAAGACGTAGCGATGGCGTGTCGAATCTCCGAAAATAAGACGTAGCGTTGGCGTGGCGAATCTCCGAAAATAAGACGTAGTGATGGGCGTGTCGTATGCGTAATGGCGCGGAGCGGGAAACAATGCGTGATAGGCGTACGGTACTGTACTGGAGCTGAAGTGAGGAGAAGAACGTAAAGCTGTAAAGCTTCTCCCAGCACTGACCAGCAAACCCCTCTCTCACCCCACACAAACACCAGGGGATAGGGGGAAAAGCTGCTACCGTACTGAGCCCAAAGAGATCACCCCAGCTCCACTGTGCTCCACATCAGCTTTGCTGGCCTATCTTTCTGTACAACCAGACAAGATGAGTGCAAAGAGAAGAAGTTGGATATCCGAATGGTCCAAAAATGGCGTGCAGAATACGATAATCTCAGTCTACAGGTGGACAGAGGAAATGCTAAGAAGCGCAAGTGTGGTTCAGGTAGGCAACCTTTTTTTCTGTAATAAAAATAAGACACCCCCCGAAAATAGGCCATAGTGTGATTTCTTTAGGAAAAAAAAATATAAGACGGCGTCTTATTTTCGGGGAAACACGGTATTAGTGAGTGACTGTACCCTGTCCCACGTTGCATACATTAATATGATTAAAGACAAAATACATTATACAGATCCTATGTATATATGAAACAAAACAATCATAAGACTGACATGGAAATGTGGTCCTCCGGTCTGAAATAGAAATGGCGAAAGGTGGTCTCAGAAGACCAGTCGGCCGCTAGTAAGAGGTCTGCCAGAGAACCCCCCGTCGTAACCACCTTGGTAGCCATAGCTCCTCTGGAAGAATGTGCTCCAAATAGGGCTATGTCTATGCCCGCCATCTCCATGGCTGACCTAACCCAATGCGCCAGAGTGGCGGAGGTGACCGGATGATGAGGTTTGACGTATGATAGTAGAAGCTGAGAGAAATCAGGAGAGCGCAGGCCAGCAGTATGTGTTTCATAGGAGGAACGGCGTGCTGACGTCACTATTGTTTTTACCCTCACTACCATCCGGAAGGACGGGCGGATTGTGAGAGCCGGCCGGCTAAATTATCTTTATGCGCCTAATGATTCAACATTTTTGTAAGTGTAAACGAATTTTTTTATTAAAATCTACATAGAACGTTACTACTCTATGTTGGTATTCCCTCTTTTCTTTATCCCTGGGCTGCTTATTGGGAGTCATTGCTACCTGAGATACAGCTGATTTGAGACTGACACTGGAGGTTCACACAGGAATCCACTTGATTATCTGCACAAGCAACATAGCCAGACGCGCTGTTTAATGCTCATGATTTTATTCTATCTGGTAAGCAGATTTATTTTAAGAGGTGGAGGTGGAGACTCTCTTCTGTCCTGTGGAAACACTTTCTCTTCTTAAACTTACTGAAGTTGGAACTTTCATTGGAATCCTCTCTGGAGTTTAATTACTGATATCACATGAACTTTACTAACACAGTTATTCATTATTTTGTTTTATTCATATGTCCTAACGACATTCACTGGATCACTTGGTGTTAGTTTTTTTCTTTATTAATATTTTCTATTAATGTGTATTGTTCATCATGCATATCACTTATGAATTATTGATGTATTAATTTGTAGCAGCGCAGCATACCATATTTATGTGTTTCATAGGCCTGTAGGCATTTAACCATGCAGAGTTGCGGGTGCTCCGGGAAATAAGGGTAAAATACCGACTTAAGGCTTGTTTTGGACCTACGGACCACTGAGAATTTAACCCCTTCAGGCGAAAACTGACGTCAGAGACTCGTTTGATCGAAACCAGACATAAAAGGACCGTTAGTTTATAAGACAGAAGTCTGAGAGGCAACGCCTCGTTGTCATCCCATCTAGAGAACATGTCGAGAACCCTGGAGACATCCCAGGTGGATTGATATTTAGGGCGAGGAGGCCGCTTGAATTTGATGCCCCGCATCAGTCTACATATCAAGGGGTGTTTGCCAACTGGTAAAGAGTCCACCGGGTAATGGTAAGCCGAAATGGCTGATCTGTACACATTTATGGAGCTGTATGCCTTACCAGCTTCGAAGGAATCCGCCAGGTAGTTAACTACGACAGTTACAGAGGCTTGTATAGGATTAACTTGTCGTTGATCACACCAACGCACCCAGAGTCCCCAGGCTGATCGATATGCCGATCGAGTCCCGGGGGCCCAGGCCAGGGCGAGAAGGTCCCTAGCTGACTTCGAAAGATCTCTGTCCGCGTCTGGCACCCCGAAACCAGCCATGCCAGGAGAGTTAGTGAGCCGTCCGATACCAAAGGGTGAATGCCCTTGGACGGATGGGAGAGGATGTGCGGAAAAGGGGGCAGAAGTCTGGGGTAGTCTATGACCATCTCCAGCAGGAGGGGGAACCACGGCTGTGTTGGCCACCAAGGAGAGATTAGCACAACCGTCGCTTTCTGGTTCGCTATCTGTAGCAACGTTCCGGGGATCATCGAGAATGGGGGAAACGCGTAATGTGTCTCCCCCGTCCAGGAGTGACAGAAAGCGTCCACCGCTGTGGACCTCGGGTCTGGTCTCCAGCTGAAGAATTGGGGCAGTTGATGATTGAGGCGAAAGGCGAAAAGATCTATGCCTAAGGGGCCCCAAAGTTGATTCAGTTGGGTGAAGACTGATCGGTCCAGACGCCAATCGCTGGAGTCGATAAGATAACAGGAATTCCAATCTGCTATAGTGTTGGAAGAGCCCGGGATGTATTCTGCCATAGAAATGATATTGCGGGATCGGCAGAAGTGCCAAAATTCTTTGGCAATATCCGCTAGAATTTTGGATCTGGTGCCCCCTAATCGGTTGATGTATTGCACCGCTGCAATATTGTCCATGCGTAATAATACGCAGCAATTGGACCTCTCTGTGAGGAAACTCTGGATGGCGAACAGGGCCGCTAGAAGTTCCAATGCGTTGATGTGTAGGAGGGACTCCCTGTTGGACCAGGTCTCTCCCGTCGAGATCTCGCCTAGGCGAGCGCCCCAGCCTCGCCGGCTCGCGTCTGATTCTAAGATGACGTCCGGGCACGAGTTGAAGATCGTTTTGCCGTTGCAATTCTGCTCTGGCTTCCGCAGAGAGTGGTACCTCGTCTGCGTATCTGAGACCCTGTCGTAGATGAAGGATCTTGAGACGTTGGAGGGCCCTGTAGTGGAGAGGGGCCGGGAATATGGCTTGTATGGAGGCCGCAAGTAGGCCTACCAGGCGGGTCAGTACGCGTAGAGATAAATAGCTCTTGCGTAGCACCGCTCTAATCTCTTTGCAGATCAGGGCTAGTTTTGCCTTGGGTAAACGGAGGACAGCTTGGTTGGTGTCTACAGAGAAACCCAGGAATTCCATTTCCTGAGCAGGAGTAAGAACTGATTTTTCTTGGTTGATTAAGAAACCTAGCTTTTGTAGCAGGTTGATTGTCCAAACCATGTGACGAAGAGCTTGTGTTTTGGAGCATGCTATGATGAGGATGTCGTCCAGGTAAATTATCAGACGCACTCCTCTGCTCCTCAGTGACGCTACTACTGGTTTCAAAAGTTTGGTGAAACACCACGGAGCGGACGACAGTCCGAACGGAAGGCATGTAAATTGCCAAGTGCGTCCCCACCATCGGAAGCGGAGTAGATGCTGGGATTCTGGATGCATGGGAACGGTGAGGTAGGCGTCCTTTAAGTCTACCTTCACTTACCAATCTCCCGGTTGAAGGAGATCTCGGAGGCAGTGGATACCCTCCATCTTGAAATGTCGATATGCGACATGTTAGTTTAAGTTCCGAAGGTTTATAACGGGGCGGTAGCCTCCTCCTTTCTTTTTGACTAGGAAGAGGTTGCTGATAAACCCCGGGGAGGATGGGTCGACTTCGACCACTGCTTGTTTGGAAATCAGGTCTCGTAATTCGTTTTCTATCAGAGCAACGTTTTGTTTTGCAAATCGAATGGGGGGGGGGGGGTATCACGCCTAGATTTGGTGAGGACAATCGTTCTATGTGGAACCCCATTATGGTGTTCAGTATCCATGTATCTGCCGTAATCACAGACCAAGCGTGGATAAAAAACATTAGTCGTCCCCCCACAGGTGTGTGAAAAAATTGAGTGACGGAAGTACTTACCGGTGTATGGACGAGAGCGGGGGTCTCCTCTGTTTCCTCGTCCTCTCCACGGTCTACCACGGGGCGGGAAAAATGGCGCTGGTTGTGCCACTGTGGTGTATGGAGGTGGAGCCTGGGTATAATGAGGTTGGGCAGCTGCCCTGTTAAATGGTCTGAAACTGTTATTGCGGCCGGCAGAACGGCCCCTACTTCTGCCGGCCCGGGGAAAAACCCTATGCGTTGCATATCTCTTGAGCGAGCTTTGAGCTTTATTGAGGCTGTTAAAGAGCCCTACAAATTTATTAATGTCCTTAACCAAGGACTCACCGAACAGCATCCCCTCTGCTGTTGAACCTGGCTCAGTTTCTGCCAGGTGGGCCAATTGTGGGTCCAGCCGCATCAGTATGGAGCGTCTGCGTTCTATAGAGCAGGCGGTGTTAGCGCTGCCCACTAGACATATGGCCCTTTGGGACCATCCCCGTAGTTGGGTTACGTCGACCGTGTGGTCTGATGTCGCTGCTTGCTCGGACAGATTTAAAATCTTTGTCAGCGGACCAAGAAGATCAAGGATCCGGTCCTGTATACTTTTAAAGGAGCGGTCTATCCCTTTTTTGGGGAACTTTCCTGTTTTTGACAGGTATTTCGATAGGATGGGGTCTATCTCGGGTGTTAGGACCACTTTCCTAGGGATATATGGACGAGGGCATTCTGCCCGCAGTTTGTTCCGATTAGTCCTCTCAAGGGACCTACGTGCCCAGAATTCCACATATTGTGATACATGGGGTAAAGGGGACCAATCCCCAGAACGGGGATGGGAGATGGCATCTGGATGGAACAGTGGTTTGCCCAGAGCATCTACTATGGTTGTGCCCTGAGTTCCAGGGGTGGCGTCTGTCATCGTATTAGGACTCTGAGACCTCAGTCTCGGACGACTCAGCGGACGAATCTTCGTCTGAATCGATTATAAACGAGTCAGGTTTTGTCCGCCTAGCGGATCTATGCCTCTTTTGTGACTCCCTGAGGCCCAGGGGTTGGAAGGAGTCCGAGGGATGTGTGGGGCGGCATTCTGTGTGGGGAAATGCCTTGTACATATTATTTGCTTCCCCTGCCGGGGAGTCATGGGTCGCCACAACGTGTTTCCTCTTTTGAGAGGACTTGCCCTTCTTTAACTGTGGCTCATCGCTATGAGGTAGCGGTACAGGGGCGAGGGGCAGGACCTGTTGCGATCCAGAGGGCATGGTAGCTGAAGCCAGGGCAGCCTGCACAGACTTAGTGATTAGGTCTTGTATTTGAGCCGTGCTCAAGAACTGCGCTGTGTCCAGCGCCAACTCATCTCCCTTAATGGGAACTGAAAACTCTTCTGACATAATGTCAGAGTTGAAGTAAAAGAGAGTGTCAGACACTGCAGTAATATGAATGCTGAGACTATAGGGCAATAGTCTGCTGTGTATGTTGAGTTGGCGCACAAACAACACAATGCACTATAAGGGTAGAGAGTATCTCACAAAAAGGAGAGAGGAATAAATTCCTTCTCACTAAAACGCTGCCTAACTGGCTAATGTCAGGCGAATCTAACTACCTAACTAAGTAGCTATCCCAGGCTCCTACCTCAGACACCGTTAGCGCTGAATAGCGTTGCGGTAGGAGGGGAGCCTGGTAGTATCTTCTTCCTGAGGCGAAGTCTCGCAAGACTACGCCTCAGGAGTCCTATTGGACAGGAGGGCCTGGTGAATGAACTCCAGAGGCGAAGTCTCGCGAGACTACGCCTCCGGAGTCACTATTGGTAGGATGTGTGAGGGAAGTGTCTTGGGTACACGCCCCTCTTCAGCCCGCGCGCGCGAAGAACGGACCGAAGGAGAAGGAGAAGGGATGGAGCCCTCAAAATGGTGGCAAACACCGCAGTAGAGGAGGCACCTACGCGAGGTGAGAATGCGCCCAGTGCAAGATACCGGGTAAACACCGGAGGAATCGGTGACTGTATTGCACCGCTGCAGCAGGGAAAAAAAACAAAACTAAAATATGACTGAAACAACATTAGGTGCCAATATATCTCAATTAGAATTATACTTATCTGATCCGTGCTGCTATGAGCAGAAAGAAAGAGGAAGATCCAAGATGGGACAGTCCTTATATAGGGGCTACAGGATGGGAGTGGCTACTGACTCGAGGACTGCTGGGAATCGTAGTCTTTACAGTTTTTTCTTTTCTGTTTCATTTTCATTAAAATTGAATATTGAACCTTTTCTGCTATGGGCATTAATAAAGAAGGATTAATGCATAGATATGAGCCTCCTGTCTGATATATAATTAATCTTATAGATCTTCTTGACCGTATTGGCTAGTTTAATCCCCATATATTTTAGTTCTTTCTTCCAAGGGAAGGCACATATCTCTTTAACCATGCCCATCTCGATTTTATTTAGATTTATATTTAAAATTTCGGATTTGGCCACATTTATCTTGAAATTGGAGATTGCTCCATATTGTTAAAGGGTCTGTACTAGCTTAGGGATAGTCTTCACTGGCTCTGTTATAAAGAACAATATATCGTCGGCAAAAGCAGACAACTTATTTTCCTCTGCTCCTACCCGGAGTCCTTTTATATCAGGGTCTTTTCGGATCGTAGTCAGTAAGGGTTCTAGGGACAGGATGAAGAGGAGGGGTGACAGGGGGCATCCCTGTCTAGTCCCATTCTTCATCTCAAAGGTGTCTGATATAGAGCTATTGATCTTAATTCTTGCTGTGGGCTGATGATATCGAGTTTTGACTCAATTTCTAAACCTTGCCCCTAAACCCACCGCCTCTAGTGTGAGCATCATGAGTCCCCCTTTCTCGGCGTCCACTGACAGGAGCAGACTGGGGACCCCATCTCTCTTGATTTCCTGCATCAGGAGCAAGGCCCTAATCACCTTGTTTTTTTTTTACCTCCCTATTTGAGACAAAGCCCACCTGGTCCGGGTGGACCAAGCCTCCCATTACTCCTTTTAATCGTTCCGCCAGTACTTTCGCAAAGAGCTTTGTATCGATATTCAGCAAAGATATAGGTCTGTACCCGGAACAGAGGGAGTTGTCCTTCCCTTCCTTTGGAATAATTGCGACTGCGGCAGCAGATGCTTCTTGACTGAGTTTGTAGTTTATCCCTAAGCCATTAAAATACCTACATAGCTTGGGGACCAGTATTTCACTATATCTCCTATAGTACAGAACCATGAACCCGTCGGGCCCAGGGCTCTTCTCGACTGCCATGTCTTTCAGAGCGTTGTTGATTTCTTCTTCGGTTATGGGTCGATCTAGGCTTAAACTATCCCCCTCGTCTATCGTTGGTAATTCTGCCCTTTCGAGGTATTCCCTTGCTTTGACCTCCCTCTTTCCGTTCTGCCCATCGGGCTGTTTAATGTTATACAGTTCTCCATAATAATTTTTAAAGGCCTCTGCTATATCAGCAGTCGCATACATCAGCTCACCCTTCTGATTTTTGATTTTTTCAATATAGTTCCTGGTTTTCTTTTTATGTGCCATTCTAGCCAACTGTTTGCTCGATTTATTTCCCCATATATACAGCTCCCTGGACGTATTATTAAGGTTTTTCCTGGCTTCTTGTTCCATTATCTCTTTTAATTCATTCCTCTCTATTATTAGTTTTAAGTATGTCTCTTTTTGTCCCTTTTCTTTATGATTTTGCTCTAGTTGGGCTATTTCTTTCACCAGCGATACCCGCTGCCTATTTCTCTTCTTTTTTCCTTCGTGTCCCCTCTACCTCTAATATATGCCTTGTGTGATTCCCACAATGTTTCCATGGAGATCTCTACGGTGTCATTAACTTCAAAAAAATATTTTAGTTCCTCCTCCACCCTGACTGCCCCCTCCCCGTCCCTGATCAGATAATCATTGAGGCGCAGGGAGCTGTGGACCTCTGCAGCCAAGGGTTCGGATCCCGGTCTCGACTACATGTGAATTGAGTTTGGTGGTCTCAGCCCGGCTCCCGGTGGGTGTGCTATGCAGGGTACGCCTGTGCTTAGTACGCCCACCCCCCCCCCCACAAAAACCACCACACTTGCACACACATGAAATTGGTTTAATACGCACGCACTTTGGCCATGCGGTCTCCTAAAGAGAGGCGAAGGACCTACGGGGCTGGCTGGGTGGGCTAGGCCCCCTCACTCCCTCATAGGGGGAGTCCCTCTGCCCCGTTGGGGTCCTGTTGGGCCCCAGTTGGGCTCCCAAGTGGAGCAGGTAGGGCAGGGTGAGTGGGAGGCCCCCCTCACACCCGCCATTGCCACCGGGGGCATGGAGAAGGATGGCGATTGCCTCCGGGGGGTGGGTCTGCCTACTCCCAACTCCTGCAGTCCGGCTCCTCTCTCGAGTTCACGCACAAAATACACCTTAAAAAAAAAAAAAAGATAATCATTGAGGCGCCATGCCGTTTGTTTTTTATCAGTATGTGTCCACTTGATTTGTATTATGATTGGAGCATGATCTAATATGGTCATTATACCTATTTCTGTATCCGTTACATAATCTAGCAATCTATGATCGACCAATGCATAGTCAATTCTAGAATACGTTCCATGCGGGTTAGGAGAGAAAAACGTGTAGTCCCTTATGTTAGGATGAAAGGCCCGCCAGGCGTCGACTACCTGGCTTTGAGCCATTTTTCGTTAATTTTTTTGTAGAAATACACTGTTCGTCTCTCTCCCCTGGAAGGTACTATCTTCCTTCAGGTTCATGACGAAGTTCAGGTCTCCCATTAATATCATATATCCCTCAGCGAAAGTTTTTAATTTGTCTAGAATTCGGCTTAGATATTTTATGGGGTGCACATTGGGGGCATATATATTTGCCAAGGTGTAAGTTGTATTCCCAATTGCTCCTTTCAAGAATAGGTATTTTCCCTCCGAGTCTGTTGACCTTGCTTTAAGAGCGAAGTCAACTCCTCTGGCAAACCCAATGGCCACTCCTCTAGCTCAATTTGAAATGGCGTCTCCATAGTACCACTTGGGGTATGTAGGGGAGTAGAGTTTTATGTTGGAGTTCACAGTCAGGTGCGATTCTTGGATGAAAACCACGTCTGCCCTATATTGTTGAATTTCATCTAGGATCTGTATTCTTTTGCCCTTAGAATTCAGACCTTTTACATTATAGGACAATAACTTTACTTCCGCCATTCAAACCTGTCTAACTTGAAGTTACCCATGGAGTGCCTAGGAGCCACTTTCCCCTTACCCCATACCGCCTCCCTCCCCCTGCCCCAAGGGCTTGTATGTTTACTCCTCCAACTCCTTTTTTAGAAGACTTTTCCAGCTTTCTTATCGTTTACCGGGCTTTTGGTGGCACCTTCCTGTGACATGTATTGTGTTATTGAGCTGGTGTTGGGGTTCTCCTTTGGTCTTATCGGGGCGGTGCCCCTTGTTATCTTGCTCATGTTATATCTGGCCTTTGATCTGATACGCTTCCCCAGTTTGCTACACCTTAGAGTGTCACTACACTAGAGTCTCTCAATGAAGTCAGGTGGTGGGGCTATGGAATCCCCGGCCTCAAACTTTACTCAGCCTCTGACCCACAACTCTTCCTCGGACCCTTAGTGCCTTTTAAGTATCTCCTTGGTGTCATCTTTCCCTTATATGTCTACCTTAATCATATTTCCATGACTTTTTAGGATAGACAGTTTCCCAAGATTAGGAGGTAGGGCCTATGGATTGCAGGGGTTAAACCCTGCCCTATTGGTATGAAGGTTTTTTTTAATTTTATTTTTTTGTAATTATTATATATATATATTTTTGGGGGTTCAAACAAAGAGGCCCGGTAAAGAGCTGCGTCTCAAGCCACTACCCCGTTGGTTTTCCCGTTAGCCTGGGGGACCCCAGGACTGTGCCCAAGGATCCAGAGTTCTAGGTCTCAGCTATCTCAGAAAAGATTTAAACAGCAGATAGGCCATTAAAAAGATTGTAACAACGCTGGGATTTTACCCTAAGAGAGTGTTTTGAGGATGAGTCAAAGAATGGTAGCTCCACTTTGTTTGGTGTGCATATCATTTCATTTCTAAGTCACACTTACTCACTATTGGCTGCCCAGTAGTTATATTCATTTAGTTAGTTACATACAAATTGGAGCGATCTTACCCAGCCTGTTGACCCCGGGCCTTCTTCTTTAAGCAGGGAGCCTTTTTATGTGTAGATCCCTTAAGTGCAGCAGCCGGGGGTTATGAGGAGGCTTAATCCGGGCCGAGACACATCTCCATCCGGAGGTTTACAGTACCGTCTCCTCTGCTATGCTGGGTTCAGCCCAGGCTCCGGGTCCTTCCAGCGGGGTGAGCGTGGTGGATGGATGGGGGGAGAAGGGAATCCTGATCCGATCATCCGACGAGATGCTTGCTAAGGAGCTCCCGCACAGAGCGTTAGCAGCCTCTCGCCCTGCCGTATCGCCCACATTGCGCGTTCCCCCTCGTGGCCTCCGGCGATCCGGCGATCGAATCCTTTCCTCGGTAGGTCCGTGGCGCGGGCAGCAGCTCCCTCTGCGTGCGTGCGTGCTTCACGTGTAGCACGTCATGCCGCTGTATTCCCCAGTTTTTGTTGCATTTAAACACATTTTTATGTGCATTTTGGTGCCTTTTTAACATGTATTTTGGCAAATTTGTACCTATGTTTTGGTGTGCATGCCAGAAACACATGCAAAATGCATGATATACTTCCGGTGCCATTTAGACCCCTTTCACAATGAGTGCGTATTGCAGGCGCTATAGTGTTACAAATAGAGCCTGTAATCCGCCCTAAAAGTGCTGCTCTATTGTCTTCAGTGTGAAAGCCCTCGGGCTTTCACACTGGAAGGTTGCGCTAGCAGAACGGCAAGAAAAGTCCTGCTAGCCGCATCTTTGGAACAGTGAAGGAGTGGTGTGTTTACCGCTGCTGCCCATTAAAATCAATGAGACAGTGCAGGTTTTAACCCTTTCTCGGCCGCTAATGGGGGTTAAATGCACCCCTCTAGTGGTAAAAATAGCAGCGTTTTACCACTGAGGCTATGGGCGGCTCAGTGTGAAAGGGATCTAACTGTTAATGGCAACCCAAGAGTGGCTAGCAAATGTGCTGTTTGCCAAAATATGCATAAAAAGCAAATGCACGTTAAAGTGTCAAACTACATGCTAAAAGAAGCGCTTAAGTGTGCGTTACAATCCACACCAAAATGCATCTTAAAATAACCTATGCCAATATGTGCACTAAAGGGCCAAAATGTGTGTTTAAAAAAAGCACAATATAAAACCCACGGCCAGATGCACATTAAAAAAATATGGCATGTTAACCACTTAAGACCCGGACCAAAATGCAGGTTAAGGACCAGGCCCCTTTTTGCGATTCGGCACTGCGTCGCTTTAACTGACAATTGCACGGTCGTGTAACGTGGCTCCCAAACTAAATTGGCGTCCTTTTTTTTCCCCACAAATAGAGCTTTATTTTGGTGGTATTTGATCTGAGGTACTGCTGCCTAGCGGCTGAGGTGCCCTGCACAGTCACTGTGCACTCAGCCTGGGTGTTTGCCGAGGACCAACAAACGAGGCCAGGCTGTCAGCCACACGGTGCAGGTCACAAGCAATATCAGCCATGTGGCGTGTCTGCCGTGCCTGTTCCCTCTCCAGCTCTTTTTGGAGGGATCCGGCTACACCCCTGGTCTTCCTCAGAGCTTTCTTTGAAGATGGAGAGGCTTGTTTCCGTCTGGATGGGGTGGCCCTGGGGGGGGGGGGGGGCACTTTGGCTGGGGTAGCCCTTGAGGTGGCCCTTGAGGGGGTTCCCCTGATGGGCGTCGAGGTCTCGGAGGGTCCAGGGAAGATGGAAGCCTCCTCAAGGTAGAGGCATTTCTCCTGATGGATGTCCACCTGCTCCTCCACAACGACCTCTAGAGCAGAGGTGTGGGCACTCCCCTCCACCATTGTTTCGGGGCTTCCCAGGGGGGCAGATTGAGGTAGATGTTCCGGGGATGGCGTGGGTCGGACACAGGCAGAAGATGACTCAGCTCCCTCCAGCACATATGTGGATGACACAAAGCATTCACATGTTGGTGGACCCACACACTTGTCAAATGTTCACGGTGGGCAGGTGGGCAGGCGTATCTTAGGGGGTTGCGCCGGCGTAGTTGTGAGCATGCACAGATGGATGCTGGAAATGCGTCCACGCCGACGTACCTGTCTGGTGCTCGCCCCAACATTAGCATGGGGTCACACCCACTTCCACCTATGCCGGCCTGCCCTTAAATCTACACCACGCCAACGCAGCATTGGGAGCAATAGCTTGCTGAATGCAGTGCTTGCCTCTCCATGCTGCGTCGGCGTGGTGTACGGTGTTTGCGTTACGGCAGCGTAATGTGCGCCCAACACTCTGTGAATCTGGGCCATTGTGTTTTTTTCAAAATTGGCGCTTTTTTTGTTTATAGCGCAAACAAATTAAACCGCAGAGGTGATACCACGAAAAGAAAGCTCTATTTGTGAAAAGTTTTATAAAAATTTAATTTGACCTGGGCAGGAAAGGGGTAAAAATGACCGGTATTGAAGTGGTTAAGCTACCCTCCTGATCCAACAATGTGTTTATGCTAGCCTTCTACTCTGCTACACTGTTTTGGGCAGCAAGTTCAAAGAACATGACATGTTATTAAAATGCTCAGTGCCATCCATATTGGTATAAACTGGCACAGTCTGAATTATTGGTTCTACTCCACCCGCCGGAACGCTTCTCCCCAGATCGTTTTTCTGCTTCCACGCGGCAGGCGGGGGCCGGTTCAGGCCCTCAGACGGGCCCATCGGCTAAGCGTGCAGCAGTTCCTGTGCGGATCCCAGGCCACACAAGCAGGCCAGCGGGGGAGCGTGGGGGGGCTTGGGTCCGGCGGTTAGGCCTAGTAGACCGCGTGATTGCGGGAGCGCAAGCCCCGCCCCGAATCGGGACCTGAGCTGTGCAGGCCTAGGGTGTTACGGGTGTCCCCAGGCCTTCTGGCTCCGCGGCTGGGGACAGGAGAAGAGACAGTCGATCGGATGGCAGTGCGGGTAAAGCGGAGGCTGACAGGACTGAGGCCGCGCAAGTGGCAAGTGTGGCAAGGCTGTCCAGAAATCGTCGGATAGCTACGCGGCACGGAGGAGGGGCCGGATGGCAACTGATCCTGCAGCAACCGTGGCTGTTATGCCGGGTGGGCTTTCGTCAGAAGAGGAGGAATAGCATAGTCCGCGGTCAGGTGGGTGAACTGTCGGAGGAGGAGTCGGATCCCCTGCCCAGGATGGTGGCTGCGGTGGCGAACAGACGGTCGGCTGGTGGGTCAGCACCTGTGCAGCCTGGTAAGTCAATTTTATGTTCATCTGTGGGTGTTGAGTCTAGCAGTACAGGGGGTAGTGTCTGAGACGCCATGTGGTCGGGGAGGCTGCCGGGGGGAATGTGGGGATGTTGGCTTTTTTAGAGGGGATCAAGGTGTTGGTGCAGAAATTTGAGACGGCTAAAAGATCGCTGGCGGGTCCGGCTGCTGCCTGGGTCCCGCCGGCTGGGGGGGCATTGGGGGCCAGTGCGGTTGTGGGTGGGGCTCCGGCCAGGTCCGTGTCTACTTCTGTTGCGGCGCCTGTAGTGGATTCCCCTGCGCCGGTAGTCCAGCAGGGGTCTGATAAGGTGGCGGCGGGGGAGTCGGCTGGTAGGAAGGACATTATCAGGCTGGCGGAGGTGCGAGGTGTATCTTTATTATAAGGGACCGTTGGGGTCGCATCTGAAGCCAGAGGTGCGGGAGAAGCTGTGGAAGGGTGAGTATGTGGATATCTTCTCTTTGCTGCCTCTGGAACAGTTTAATTTGGATAGGGTGAAGCGTGATGATTCCAAAAAGGATGATGGCGAAAAGCGGAGGTACAGGTTGATCCCTAGAACGTTTACTAATTGGCTGCAGGCGTTCGGTATAATGGCCAGTGTGATTGGAGAAAAGCACCTGGAATTTTGCTCTGCGCTCAGGTATGATGAACAGTTCCGGCAGCGTAGGTCCGTGAGGCCTGACCTGCGTTGGGTCCATAAGGATATCACAGTTTGGATGCGGTTGATGATGGCTCAGCGGGGTCAGAATCAGTTTTTTCATGAGGGGGGGGGGGGGGCCGCAGGACCTTCGACCCAGGGTCAGTCGGCCGGAAACAAAATAGGGGTGTGTTGGCAGTATAATTTAGGTACCTGCAAGTTCGGCAGTTCTTGCCGATACAAGCACGAGTGTTCCGGATGTGGGGGGTCCCAGGTGTTTCAAGCAGGGAAAATGGAAGACCAGCGACTTTGGAAACAAGAGGGAAGACGGCGGTGAGGGTGGAAAGGATGTGGCCGTTCCTAGGTAGGTATCCTGACAGGGCGGCGGCCCAGGTGTTGGAGGCGGGTTTCACTGTGGGTTTTAGGATGCCATGCAACTTGAAGGTTGTCCCCTTGTTGTCCCGTAATCTGCGGTCGGCCCTGCAGTTTCCTGGTGTGGTTTCTGAGAAACAAAAAAAGGAGGTTGCTTTGGGAGGCATGGGTGGGCCTTTCCCGGCGGCACCGCTTTCTGACTTGGTCGTGTCCCCACTAGGGGTCTTGCCCAAGAAGGAACCCAATAAGTTTAGGCTCATTCATCACCTGTCTTTTCCAAAGGGCGGGTCGGTTAATGATGCGTTCGATCAGGGGGTGTGGTCGGTGACTTATACCTCCTTCGATGCAGCTGTGGGTTGGGTCCGGCGTTACAGTCGGGAGACGGGTGAGGAGCCTGAGGGGGATCAGGTGCAATGGCTTGTGTTGTATTATGTTGCTAGGTTACTGGAGGGGGGGTGTCTGCATATGGTATTAATAAAACGTCTGGTTTGGCGTTCTGGTTTTAATTACAGGGACAGATTTTTGGGTGCGCCAGGTGATAAAAGGGTACAGGCGGGCTGTGGTCCGGAGGGATACTAGGAGGCCTGTTACATTTGAGGTATTGGGTGGCATTGTGGAGCAACTGTTACATGTGTGCTCGTCTGTTTATGAGGTCGCTTTGTTTAAGGCAGCCTTTTTGTTGGCATTTTTTGGGGCTCTTCGGATAGGGGAGTTGGTCAGTCTGTCTAAAAAGGTTCAGGTTGGGAGTCAAGAGGTAGTGTGTGGAGAGGAGGATTTACTGTTGTTTTGGCGATGGTCGAAGATGGATCAAGCAGGGAAAGGGAGGTTGGTGCGCGTGTTTGCGGTGCCATGTTCCAGTTTATGCCCAGTGGGGGGCGGTTGGGGTGTTTGTGGGTTTACGTCCTCAGACGTCGGGTTCTTTTTTGGTTCATTCAGATGGATCTGTCCTGTCACATTTCCAATTCGTGGCGGTTTTCAGAAAATGTTTGGAGGAGCTTGGGTTTGGTCGAGAAGGAATTTTCATCACACTCGTTCAGGATAGGGGCGGCGATGAAGGCGGCCAGGAGAGGTATGGATGGAGAGGTGGTTAAATGGATTGGGCGGTGGGAATCCAGGAGGTTTCAGTTATATGTTCGTCCTCACTTGGTGGTGGGGTTATGAGGTTTTTGGGTGGGTGTAGTAGAGGTGCATTCTTTGGTTGTGCATTGTTTGAACATTTTGTCATTGTATGCTGTTTGTCCTCTTTTACTTTCAGGTGCAGTTACGGGACTGGTCTGGATATTGGGCCACTCATATGTGTGCTGGGGGGCTCAGAGAGGTGATGCTAGACCTGAGGGCAGGCAGTTGGGATTTTCCAGACAGGAGGCCTTTGATAGATGGTTGGGTGTCCCGGGTATGTTATGGGGGAGGATGTTTCCCGAGGTGCAGCGTTTTGCGCAGAGGGATAGGCCGAATAATATCTTGGTTTTGCATGTGGGCAGAAATGATTTGGGAGTCAGAACGATGATTGACATCATACGCGATATCAAAGTTGATGTTGGGCGGCTGATGTCAGAATTTCCCCGCATGGTCATCGTCTGGTCGGCGCGGACGACGTGGAGGATGGCCAGATCTGTTGAGGGCGTTAATAGGGCCAGGAAAAAGATAAATAGTGAGGTGAGTAGGTTCATTGTGTGGAAGGGGGGTCTGGCTGTTAGGCACCTGAAATTAGAAAGGGAGACTTGGAGTGACGGGGTTCATTTGAACGAGGTGAGTATTGACCTTTTGGTGTTGGGGTTGCAGGATGGAGTGCAGAGAGCCCTTCGAGTGTGGAGGGGCGCCCAAGGGTAAGGTTGTTCCCCTTGGGCGCTGTGGTGGGTGTTGGTCTTGGCAGGAGCCACCCTCCCTACTTTTGGGTTTAGGGTTATGTTTTTGGTTGCTTTGTTTGTTTTCTGCTCTGCTTTAGAGGGAAGATATTGCAAAAGGAGGAGTTTTGGGGACCTATCGTTTCTATGGGTCTGATAATGGTTTCCAGCTAACGGAGGTTAGCTGGGAAGTGGTAATGGGGCACTGCGGTCAGTGGCTGTCTCTGAGCCAGCTTGTCGGCTGGAGGTCTATCAATACACTGGGAAGTTACTGCAGTGCATTATGTTTTTTCCCCTCATAGGCGTATAGAGTTTCTGCTTAGACCAACACTAGTTAGATTTATGGTTTGTTAACAGAGTTTATGTTATTTATGTTATTTTGTTATTTATATATATTTATATATATATTGGTTTAATAAATTAAGGCTGCTACGGCCTTTTATAACTCCAACACTGGTGTGGTCTCAATTAATATAGTTATGGTAGGGGTTTAGATTAAAGTGTGAATAATTCCATGTGTTATACATCAGTCATGAGCATATTGTGTTGGGAGAAAAATGCTGAGAAACCCTGTGAGGGTAACCCACCCAGGGCAGCCATCACATATTTTCAGGCCCCTTACACAGCTTTAATGCAGGGCCCCCCTGGAGCAGAGAACCAGGGGGGGAGGGGGTGCCCTCCTCTCTCCTGCTACAAGATAATTGGGAGGAATTGTGGTAACGGAAGTGTCATCTCTTCTCTTCTCTCTCCTGCTGCAAGATGATAAGCGGGATGGGGGGGGGGGGGGGGGGGGGTTGTTTGCTGCTGACGAACAAAACAAAGTCAAGTAAAGTCAAGTCTTCTCTTCTCTCTCCTGCCGTGAGTTGCTAAAGGTGGGGGGTTAAACAAAAAAAATTGCTTGGTTTGGGGATATATTGGCTGGCAGAAGGCTTGTGTAGGTTGACATACTGGTTAAGCTACTGGTTGAGCTTCTGCTCATTTACTAAGCTCTGGAGCAACTGCACTTCCAAAGTGCATAGTCTATTTGCCTTTAGTAAATCAACCCCACTGTATATCATTGTAGCACATTGGAATGGCTATGACTGAATGTGTGTTTCTATATTAGGTACTCCCAATGCTTTAAGACTACTTGATATATGCCTGTAGGACACCTTATACCCTTAGGAAGGCAATGCTTCCTTGTTGGTGCTCTGTTAACAGGTACAAGCTGAATATTTGAGATTGTTTGCCTTAGTGATTAACAAAGTGCACTACTTTCTGTAATCACAGTCTGCAAAATTTGAGTAAGCGTTGCACGCAAACTGACAATTTCACCTACAATAGATATTGAGTTTTAAGAACAATTTAAATTTGTATACAGTTATTGAGCACTATATTTTTGTACATTTGAAAGAATCTCTGTGCTTGTTCTGTGCTTGTTTATTTGTAGCAAGGACTGTTTGCTCCTCTGAAAAATTATCTGTGTGATATGCCTTCTTGATGTCTGTTTGAGCCTCCTCAATGCCACACTACTGTGCCACAGTTATGTGCATTGCACACAGATGCAGGGAAGTTTCAGTGCAGCTTCATTCACTTGACGTGCCTGCCTTACACAACATGGGACATAATGCCTTCCAGTGCATGGGTACATCTCTAACTGCTGCCTTTGGAGCTTAACCACTAACCACCCACAATATAGCCAAATGATGGTTACAGCACAGGCTTACTTTGCTGGGAGGCCATCACATGACATCCTACCGTGATCGCGCCGCCCACATGCCCTGCTCTGTTATTGCTGAGTCCTTGGGTCAGGATCCCTCTGTGTGTCATGAGAAGGGGTCCCTTCCACACCTGAGCCCAGGCCTGAGTTCACACCCCCTACCAGACTAGGGGGCTACTCTCAAAGGCCTCTGCCAGCCTAACACTGCTTGGGGGTGCTTGGAAGATGGCACTGGGGAAAGACTGCTTGGGGAAAAGATGGCTCAGAGTTATTTTTTTTAATAAAGAGCTTGTCAAAAACTGGCTCTTGTTTTTGTTTTTTATATTTCACTGCTTTTTGGGGAAAATGGGTAGAGGTACCATGTACCCAATACTCATTCACATAGGGGATGGGAGCATGGAAGAGATTCCAGGAGACAGGCAGTTTCTCTAGGAGAGCTGGACAGAGCCGTAGAAAGTCCTTAACTCATCAGCAGAACCGGTATCTGCTCCTTTGTGCAAGGAGGAACAGGATGAGCACTGCCAGAGCCCTACAAAATGACATCCAGCGGGCCACTGGTGTGGAGGTCTCTGACCAAACAATCAGAAACAGACTTTACAGGGGTGGCCTGAAGACCCGACATCCTCTAGTGTGATCTGTGCTCACTGCTGGACACTGTGGAGAACGATTGACATTTTTCCATTGAACACCAGAATTGGTAGGTCCGCCACTGTCAGAACCTATGTTTGTGCAGTGGGTCCTGGGTTCCTTCTGGTGCATGACAATGCCCGGCCTCATGTGGCGAGAGCATGCAGCCAGTTCCTGGAGGATGAAGAAATTGATACCACTGAATGGCCCCCACGCTCACCTGACCTAAATCCAAAAGAGCACCTCTGGGACATTATGTTTCGGTCCATCCGGTGGCGCCAGGTTGCACCTCAGTCTGTTTAGGAGCTCAGTGATGCTCTGGTCCAGATCTGGGAGGAAATACCCCAGGACACTATCTGTCGTCTCATTAGGAGCATGCCCTGATGTTGTCAGGCATGCATACAAGCACTTGGGGCCATACAAACTACTGTGGACCATTTGGCGTTGTTGCAATGAAATTTCAGCAAAATGGACTAGCTTGCTGCATAATTTTTTCTCTTTGATTTTCGGGGTGTCTTTGAATTCAGCCCCCTCACATTACCCAGTCCATATCAGTATAGATATTCAGGATGAGATTTTTGCCCGTTGAGATCTGATATGTTTTTAAAGTGTTCCTTTCATTTTTTTTGAGCAGTGTACTAATTAAAACTGAAATGAGTGTGTTTCATTGCACTAATGAAAGGGGTTAACATCTAGAGTTGTTAAATAAAGGGGTTAAAGGGGTTAACATCTGGAGTTGTTAAATGTGTGCCCAACGTGTAATGTGTGTGTTATGTGCTGCTTTTACTAAGCGATCTTGCATTTTTTTCCCTTATTTCTACTATTCCGCTATTTGGAGCTTTGTGTTGTGTACAACACAGAGCTCCCTTTCCTGAATGTCAGGGCCGATCAGCAGGTGCTGCCAGTCAATCATTGGCTGGCACCCACTGATCGACTTGTGCTGTGACTAATCACAGCACTGCTGGGGTGGCGGGTGTGCACGCTCTCCTCCTACCATGAAGTTCTGGGTCACGCATCAAGTGCCGGGTAGGGTACTTGATGACCGCTGGCTCCCACCAATCATTGGGCAGAGAGGCACAATGGCAATCAGCCTATGTAAACAAGGCAGATCACCGTTCTGACAGGGGAAAGGGCTGGAGTTTGTGTCTTTGCGGTGTATGTGTATGAGGCTTAACAGTCAAATGGGGGCGGTCAAACTGAGAGTGAAATTTGGCTGGTCCCTGCTGAACTGGCTGAATTTCAATCCACCTATGACCAGCTTAAAAGGACCCCTCCACTGGCTGGTAAAACGGAAATTGTCTATTTCACGCAGGTAGTGATGTGAACACCTGTAAAAAAGAGTAGGACCCCACCCTTACCACCTCCCAGGCCCATTGTCAACGGTATAGAATCCGTAACATCAAGAGTAGGACAATACTTGGACCATTTCCTACAAAGCAGTGATCACCACACAAGCTTACTTAAAGGACACCACAAGCTTCCTAAAAAAATTAAGGGAGGTTAACATACCCCCTGACACTAATATGTATTTGGTAACAGCTGATGTTGCATCACTGTATACCAATATACACCATGAGGATGCTATTTTAGCATTAAATTGGGCCTTAAGTAAGAGGGAAGAACTGCCCTATATACAGAAGAAATTCTTAAAAATGGCATTGGAATTTTGTTTAACACACAATTATTTCTGGTATGGAGGGAATTTCTTCAGTCAAAAAGTTGGCGTGGCGATGGGTGTTAAGTTTGCACCCAGCCTCGCCAACCTATTTATGAGTAAGTGGGAGGATAAGTGGATTTTTAAAAACCGGCGTAAGGAACTGGTGTTCTACCAACGATATATTGATGATCTGTTTATCATTTGGGAAGGATCTGAGGAATCACTACAACTGTATGCTGATGAACTAAATTCCAACAAAAATAACATTAAATTGGAATTCAAATGGGACCAACAGGAAATTAATTACCTGGATGTCACAGTAATAAGGGGACCCAATAATTATTATACAAAAGCATTTTTCAAAGCGTCTGATTCCAAAAGGACAGTTTCTGCGGATCAGACGCAATTGCACCAATGATACAGATTACCAGAACCAGGCTAGTGTGATTAGAGAGAGATTCACGGAAAAGGGTTATAAGATACCAGAACTAAACTCACTCATTGAAACAATAGGTATCTCCACACAAGAACAATTACTGGAACCAAAAATACGTCCTGTGAATAATCAACATGAATGGGGGTTTATCTCAGAATATAATGAGCAATATAGGGACATTGAAATTATAATTAAAAAACATTGGGGTATATTACTAATGGATAAAGTTTTGAACCAACAGTTACCATCAATTCCCCCATTCATTTATAGAAAATGCCCCTCTTTCGGAGATCAGATAGTGAAAAGAGTCCTGGACCCCCCAAAGAAACTTAAAATGTTCTGGGAGAGATCCGGATTCACGGCTTGCAGAAGATGCAAAGCATGCCGTCAGGTCTCTACACATCTGAGAGGCCTCACTCATTTTACCTCAACAGCCAATGGTAAGCATTTTACCATCAAAGAATGTATAACGTGCATGTCGACCCATGTGGTCTACGCTCTTGAATGTCCTTGTGGGCTAATGTATATAGGACGGACAAAGAGAAAACTATCTAAAAGAGTAGGAGAACACATATACAACATCACCACTGGATATGAGGACCATAGTGTCTCTCTACATTTTTTACAAAAACATGATAAAAACCCTATAGGACTCAAGTTCTGGGGGATAGACAAAATAGATCCGAACTGGAGAGGAAGTAACCGGGTAAGAGAAATATCCAAAAGAGAAACTGAATGGATCTTTCTTACCAATACCCTAAGTCCGAAAGGCCTTAACATTGACTTAGATTTAAATTGCTTTATAAGCAATCATTAATAGTATGTACACTATAGATTATATGGGGAGGCTGTACCTATACACATATATAATCTCTTTAAATCTATGAACATACCTAATTCAGTAAGTATAAGGCTGCATTATAGTGCTACCTTATATATATTGACTTATGAGGGGATCAGCTAAGGACACCTTTTATCCTATCTTATTTTTATTTTTAGTCTTATTACCGTTTTGTACGTCATATTTTATTTATTTATTTTTTTATTTCATCAGTACACTATTGACTATCTACCTATCCCTATTGAATATAAAGGATGAAGGCAGAACAAAAGTCATATATATAGTAGATTGAGGTCCAATTTGAGTATTGGTCTCTTTTGGCCATTTTATTAGTATAACATGGACACTATAAGAAGAACCATATTGTTTATTGTTGTGGCTGAATTTTTATTTAAATTTAAGGATATACATATGTTTTAACAGTTAGAATCATGGTATAGTGACTATGTTACAATTACCTTGGGATGTGGTAATAATCACACATTGTTGATGGAATTTTTTAGAATGTAATCCATAGTAGGGATAAGTATTTTAATCGTTACTACCCCCAATAATTTATAGCCGAGTACGAGCACTGTGTTGTGGAAATCTGGGGGTTTGCAAGGCACACCCCCATCTTGCCTAGTGCTGTAAAGCACATTCCCAATCTTAAATGAAATAATGCCATGTTTAAGCTAACAGATTTACTCACCATATATTCCATGCCCATCCATACCAATCAAGAGACATTACAACAGCCTGCTCTCATTCATCGCTCCCCAGCATCTCTGCCCTTAGCAGCAGCTAGCTCCATTTATTTATAGTGTCAACAAGAGTAACAAAAGAAGGTGGTGGCTTTACAAAACAGCCAATCAAACATGTTTGTATACTTTCAAAAGAACCAATCACAGACATGTGATTCAAAATAATGCTAGCAGTGAGGTGTGCAAAACAGCTGGGTGCCGAGCCATGCTCTGTAAAACAAAAGACTCAGAAAGCATGGCTTAGCACAAAGCCATCTGCAAGCCAAACTGTCGCCATCTTTGCCAACCATACTAAAATCATGGATCAGATACCCATAAAATCTGTATAGTTATGCTCCAGTTTTCATGTACGCAGATCTGTCCACTCGGAGTCATTTAATGCAGTCGACAAGAAGTGGCCAGTTCCTTGCTGAGGCATAAATGAACATCCCTAAAAGGAGCTCGCAAATTGTTGTCCATGAAAAGGTGTTGCGCCAATGGCCTTCCACCAATGTCTGTATGCGTGAATACGCTCACCTGAGCGCATTACAGCAAAACTGACACTGGGGGGACATCTGACAACATACATTTATAGAATTTTCCACAACAGTTGTTAGTATTATTATTCCAACATATTAAGATACTGCTGTTGTTAGTCTGAATCTAAGTCCTCCATATATGTCAGCAGTGAGGTTATCTGAGCTGTGCGTGTGATGAGCCTTGCGCGCTGACAATAACAAACATATTGACATAATATTAAACAGTTTCAGAAAGTAGAGTTAGTCCGCCCGCCGGCGGACAGCGCGGTGACGCGGCGGTGACGTTGACGCCGCCACGTCACCGCACCAGGAAGTAAACACTTCCGCGCGCATGCGTCGGATCCATTCACAGGATACGACGCATGTGTCGTACTAACCAGCGGACATATCTGACGGACAGCTCTCTGGCGGAAAAATTCCAAAGCATGCTTTGGAAATTTTCCGCCGGAGGAATCCGGCCAGAACGGTCCGTTTGCCCCTACACACGAGCGGATTTTTCGGCTGAAATGGTCCGTCGGACCATGTTCAGCGGATTTATTCACTCGTGTGTACAAGGCCTAACGCACTGGGCATACACAGTGTCTTGCGCTACGACAAAATGGAGGACGACTCGAGCTATATTCAGCAGCAGATCTGGACTTGTTAGTCTGAATCTAAGTCCTCCATATATGTCAGCAGTGAGGTTATCTGAGTTGTGCGTGTGATGAGCCTTGCACGCTGACAATAACAAACATATTGACATAATATTAAACAGTTTCAGAAAGTAGAGTAACGCACTGGGCATAAACAGTGTCTTGCGCTACGACAAAATGGAGGACGACTCGAGCTATATTCAGCAGCAGATCTGGACTACGGAGGAGGGGCGAATCGCACACTCTGTATCCTATTGGCAGCAGGGCGGGACTCCGGGCAGGAGGGAGTGTATTACCGTCCCCTGCAAGTGGCTGACAATGGGAGAAGGGAGGAGCTGAGTGATCAGCATCCACCTATAAATACGATCTGTCGTGACGTGTAGCCACGCCCTCTGAAGACGTGAAACCAATCACGAAACGCGTCAGAGCGTGGCTACACGACGTATCGTACAGACGGAGCAAGTTACACCCGGGACACATCAGCTAGAGACGGAGCGGAGACGCTAGGCTATCTGAGTGAGCAGTAACTTTGTAAACCGTTGAGCACACTACTGTTTTATTCTTGTAAGCATATCTTTTAAGCTGGGGTATTTTTATACAATAAAGACAGAATTACACTATGTCCTCTCCCTCTATGTTTATTTTCATATGACCGCTCATGCTGCACACACGCACCTAATCCCATCCACATCCATTGGGAGGAGAAAAACATTGCTGCTGAGCTGATCTGAATATCATGCAAGGGAGATTTAAAACACCTGAAGGCATTTAACACCATGTCAATCTGGTGAGTACAAAACCTTGAGGGGGACTACAAGTGAAGGAAATCCTGGTTTTGTTTTTTTTGCACAATCAACTTCAAGACCTGTTCACCCTAAGGAATGTTATAGACTGTGTTTTGTTCAAACACCCACGTGTTATCACCAGTGGAATATTATGTCATTTTATTTCATGTGTAATAGCAGTTTTTAATATTGTTTTTATTATTTGAGGATAGTTATCATTTTAAGGATTTGATGCCCTGGTTGATGTTTGCACCTCATACAAGCAGAGTTTGAACTTTTGAGTTCAATTGATATAATATCATATAGCGCTGTTAATGCCTCACAGAGACATACTTTTTCACATATTCTTTTCTTTTATAATAGCTGCTTTTTCTACATATATATTCTTTTAACCTATTAAAATGTGGTCGTCCATTGAGCGCTAGGATCAGTTTCTATCTCAGGATATATTCTGGTATTTCTCTTTAAACCTAGTGCATACTTTAAATTTATATCTATTGTCTTTTGGTTGGTGCACCAATTTTTATTGCAGCTTTTTTACATTTGGTTATTGATTTTGTGGTGTAATTAGTAGGTTTAGTAGCGCTGTATTTTATTTATTTTAGATCATCTATTTAAAGATGCCTCTCATCTCATCATCTCATTTTACAATAGAGATTTCCGGCAGACCAGATAGTCGCCAGAATCTCTATGACCGTCAGAGGCCGGGCACAATGGTATGACTGCTTTCAGACAAATGGCTCCACCTCGGCTTGGAAGCCGAGATCGTCTTTTAAATAAAAAGTTGAAAATAAAATCAACAATATATATATTTTTTAAAGTGCCCCTGTCCCTGTGTGCTCGCACGCAGAAGCAAACGCATACGTAAGTCCTGCCCAAATATGAAAACGGTGTTCAAACCACACATGTGAAGTGTCGCCGCAAACATTAGGCCGCGTACACACGAGGGGATATGTCCGCTGAAAACGGTCCGATGGACCGTTTCAGCAGACATCTCCGCTCGTGTGTATGGGCTAGCGGACAGATTTCTCCACCCGACAGATTTCAAAGCATGCTTTGAAATCTATCCGGTGGGAATCTGTCCGCCCGACATGTCTGCTGGTTAGTACACTTACCAGCAGACATGTCGGCTCCCACCACCGCCGCGCCGCTGCCGAATGGATTCGGCGCATGCGCGGAAGTGTTTTACTTCCTGGTGCGGTGACGTGGCGGTGACGCGGCGGCGTCAACGTCACCGCCGCGTCACCACTACGTCACCGCGCCGTCCGGCGGCGGGGAATTTGATCCGATGGTGTGTACACGCCATCGGATCAAACTCCCGATCGGACATATCCGATGGAAATGGTCCGCGGACCGTTTTCATCGGATATATCCGATCGTGTGTATGGGGTCTTAGAGTGAGAGCAAAAATTTTAGCCCTAAAAATTGAAGGTTTGGCACTATTCCACGAGCGTGTGCAATTTTGAAGCGTGACATGTTGGGTATCTATTTACTTGGCATAACTTCATCTTTCACATTATGCAAAAAACTTGGGCTAACTTTACTGTTTTTTTTTAAAACATGAAACAGTTTTTTCCCCAAAAAACGCGTTTGAAAAATTGCTGTGCAAATACCGTTCAAGATAAAAAGTTGCAATGACCGCCAATGTATTCTCTAGGGTCTCTGCTAAAAAAAAACACACACCCACACACACATATATATAATGTTTGGGGGTTCTATGGAATTTTCTATCAAAAAAAAAATGATGATTGTAGGAGAGAAATGTCAGAATTGGCCTGGTTGGCAAGTGGTTAACCACTTAAAGACCCCCGCACGCACATATACGGCCACAGAATGGCACGTACAGGCACAAGGGCGTAAATTTACGTCCCCGCCTGAGTGCGGTTCGGGGGTCCCATCGGGACCCCCTCCGCGGCGTGCGGGGGTCCCCCTACCTCTGGGAGCGATCCGGGATCTGCGGGCGGATGTCCGTGATATCCGCCCCCCCCCGCGATCGCTCCCAGCCAATGGGAGCGCGCTCCCAGCCTGTCACTTCCTCCTCCTGTGTTTACACAGGAAGGAGGAAATTATGTATTCTCTCATCGCAGCGCTGTTTCCCAGCACTGCTGATGAGAGAAGACATCACAAGTAAGTGTGCACCAACACAACACTGACACACACACACATAGGCATATTAACCCCTTGTGATCGCCCCCCCCACCCCCCTGTCACAGTGTCACTGAATGCAGTGATTTAATCACTGCATTTAGTGTCAGTGTGACAGGCACTGTAAAAAACAGTTAGTGTTAGGTTCAGGATAGCCCCCCCCACCCCCCCTAATAAAGTTTTAACCCCCTGATCACCGCCCTAGTTAACCCTTTCACTCCCTATTGCCAGCGTCACTAAGCGATCATTTTTCTGATCGCTGTATTAGTGCCGCTGTTCCCGCTAGGTAGCTATTTTTTTTTATTGCGATTTTTTTTTTTTTTCTTAAAGACATGTGGCTAAATAAATTTTGGCCTAAATGTTTGACTAAAATTTAGTTTATTTGATTTTTTTTTAACAAAAAGTAAAAAATAGTGGTTTTTTTTCAAAAATGTCGCTCTATTTTTGTATATAGCGCAAAAAATAAAAATCGCAGAGGTGATCAAATACCACCAAAAGAAAGCTCTATTTGTGGGAAGAAAAGGACGCAAATTTTGTTTGGGAGCCACGTCGCACGACCGCGCAATTGTCTGTTAAAGCGACGCAGTGCCGAATCGCAAAAACACCTTGGGTCATTTACCAGCGTATTGGTCCGGGTCTTAAGTGGTTAATGGAAACATTTGTGTTTTTAGGTATTTTTCTTTGTATGGTGAACACTGATCTGTATAGGTGTGTGGAGTTGTGATGAATAGGACAAATCAGCGGAGATCCGCTTATTGTTCTCTATGGACGGGACATTCTTGGTGTCTCCTTCCTGTAGTATATAGATAGTGACATGTTAGTGAAGAGGTCATTGCATACAGATGACTGTGCTGTGAGTCCCATCTATTCCCTCTCATGGGCTCAGTTACATTCCTCTTTCTCACTAACCCAGGACCATGAATTATGGATGAGCATGAAACGCTTATCCTGCAGGTTATGTGTGCAGGTGTAAAAATGCAAATGCTGGGGAGGAAGGACTGCCAATCTTAGCCTGTCTTGTGCTGTCATATATTATAAAAGATTGATGGAATACTATTATAACCTATGATTAGGAGACACATTTGAAATAAAAATGAACGGGGAACATCCCATGGTTCAATCTGGGTCAGCCAGCGGTGTGATGGGCCCAGGCAAGGAAATATATTTTACTATAAACCATTTATTATCACACACATTTAAAAAAAAAAGTGTAAATAAAAAACAATTTTTTTAATCATAAGCATATAATTAATGCTAGGATAACACTAGCCATGCTCTGAAGAGCAATCTGTGGTGAATCTTTTTTCAGAGCGCAGCTAAACAGTCACTCTCAGGCATTCAGGAGCTGATCCTTCTACCTTCTGGTTGCCTTTTTTTTTTGCTGATTGGCAATTTACAATGGAGTTAATGTACCACAAACACGGAAGGGGGGCGTGACCGGATGCGGAAGGTGTGAGTGAGTAAGGAGGTGATGATGCCTGTGTGATCCTCAGCTGCCCTACTCCCTTCTCCCCTCTACAGGAAAAAAAACGGCAATGCAAAGAAAGTGAACTACCCCAATATCACCGCCATTGTTTGCAGCGTCGGTGGGTCTCTCCCTGTGTGGTGTGCTGGGCTCAGTGTGGTTGGCGGTCGGTGGCACAGCACAGCGTGCCGCGGCGTGTGTCAGCAGCGGCACGGCTTGGAGCGATCCTGGGGACAGGTGGTGGTCTCGCGAGATCTCGAGCAGTGTGAGAGGTATGAGGAGGAGATAGGAAAGAGTGGAAAGCAGTGGAGATCAGCGTATCATGGTCGGTAATGGTCAGTGTCATGGACCATGAAATACTGAAGTGTTTCTACATGAAATCCTAATTCATGTATTGCAGAAGATGAGACATTGTGGAGTACATATTGCAAGAGATACTGGAAGTGGCTTAATTTGTCCTGACTAGGTCACTAGGACAATGACCCTTCAATGCTTGGCTCCGACTAGTGAAATAAGTGGAGTCGGGCTTGTGAGAGACATTTTATTGTCCAGTGTGTAGAGGTGTTAATTGTTGTTCTGATTGCTTCATTGTAGTAATTACCCCCTGGAGGCTTCTGTCTCAACACACATATTCAGGCTATTCAAGCTTTGGGACCAATCTCTGCTGAGACATTTTGAAGTCCTAATTTGCATGGGAGAGGACCTGAGTGAAACCACAAATGTACTTTACAATTGACCAATAGAAAAGCGGTTGTTGGGGGTGGGATGTTCCAAATCCTGTATAAAAGTGTGCTGTGTACTCTTAATAAAGTGTGTCCTGTTTACATTCAGCATTAAGCCTTGGCTCATGTATGGATTATTCGGCGATTCCAGGGATATTCCTACTCATGGAATATTGGGTGATTTATTTTATGGGAGAAGAAGGGAATGCTTGACGGGGATATGTTCTACTACTGTCACAGTCAGTAACTACTAGTACTGTACTACAGCAGCGGGACCCATGTGGACACTGTGACTGCCTCCCACCCTGGACCAGCAGCTGAGAATACCCCTTTTGGTATGTGCAATATAAAGGTATGAACTGTGGAGGCGCAGACAAATCTGTGACTTGGAGTAGGGGCTGCAGTACCTATCCAAAAAAAAAAAGCATAGTGCAGTGAAATTGAGGAGCCTGTCTTTCCTATTGGGACAGTATCCAGCACCAGGCTTATTTGTCTCTGCACCTCTGCATTTAAGAAGTGAACTGTGGTTCTATGGGTCCCCTATCCCGGGTTATCTTGTGCCTTTGTTGTGACACTTAAAGTCTACTCTGTGAGCAGATTGGTATATCTTGCACCTTGCTAACTGTTATCTTTAGTTGTTTTGCTTTGATGAATAGTTTGATATAAGCAAATAGAGAAAAGACGTCATGCTAGTAAGTGCTAGTCAGCAGGTGGAGTAGGACGCTTCCCGACGAGTCTGCTCTCACCCAGAGACTAGCTCTGTCAGTCAGACAGGCAGGATTTTCTCCTGCGAGCCCCCAGTGACAAAGCACAACCGCAGCATCCAGGGCCCAGAACCCAGGACAACAAATCCGGCTCTCCTTCTCCTTCCTTTCACAGGCTCCTTACTACAGGTAAGGCCCGCCACCACCGGACCCCGATCCAGCCTCCTACCCGGGGACAACTTGCGGCCGTCCTTTTCAGGATAAGCCGCGGCTTCCGCCCCGGGTTAACGGCTGGAAACGGCGGCCATACACCCCCATCGGGGGCATAGGACCACCCCACGCACTTCCCTGCAACCCCCCCGGACTATTCCTTATAACAATCGCAGCGGCAGCATTTAGGCAAGCCCGCAGCTTCGGTGGAGGCCTAGTGCACGCTTGCGTTTTGCGACCAAACCGCCTAATCTCTACCCTGTAACACACTACTAAAGCCTCCAGCCCCCCCAGGACTCTTCCCGGTCCCCCAGCATCTCCACCACTGCCCCATCGGTGCCCCAGTACCCCAGCCCCCGGCTCGAGCCTAGTCCCAGTCGGCAGCCGTCTTGCTACACCCAAGCAATTGGATAAACAGCATTATCTCTCACCCCCACCTCTCTTCCACAGCCTGTTTTACTATAATTGGCACCCACCTGTGAATACAGGCGGAGACGCAGCACCAAGCATTTGATCCAGGGTGTGCCGATTGCCTTTGAGGGGTCAGGAAGGAATTTTTGCCCTGGTCATTGCAGATTGGCCGGCATGCCTGGGGTTTTTCGCCTTCCTCTGGATCAAAACAGGGAGGGAAGACTTGACAAGTGGCTCCCACTTGGAATTTTTTTCCTCCCATCACCATCTCCCCCCCAATCAAGATTACTTTCCCTGCATTTTTCTGCGACCATGGGTAATCTCAGATACTCTGCAGAAACCATCTGGGAACTAAAACCATTCGCCTCAAACTTACCAGCTGTCACGGAAAATACTCTAAGGAACGAGCATTTCTTAAGATTCGATCGATGATCGACAGTCAAAAATCATAAGCATTTACCTCTGCCCAAGCGCATATCATGCGCTTTGGTCAATACGAGATCGGCATTAAAGCACAGACAAGAAATCCATTTTTATACTACAATGCGATTTAGACTGCCTCTTTATCATAGAAAGCTGGCTTACAGCGGACTGTAACACCATCCTAGGAGAACTGGTGCCTGAAAATTATCGTATTATAATAGAAAACAGAGTGGGCCAAAGAGGAGGAGGCCTGGCGGTGATCCACAAGTCTCACCTCACGATCACAAAACCAGCCCTTCAGAACCCATTTCCATTCAGGGAAACCCTCACTCTGCAACTGCAAACAAATCCCCAGGAGACAGTCCATATTCTACTCTGCTATAGACCACTGGGTCCAAAATCGCAGCTTCTCCCATCATTGACGGAGTTCATCTCCACTTATACCCTTAACAGCAAACACCTTTTGCTGCTCGGGGATTTCAACCTCTGGGCCAACTCTTCATAGGATCCCATTGCCGACGCCTACATCGACCACCTGGAAGGATTAGGTCTGCAGCAACTAGTATGTTGGCCCACACATGCTTCAGGTCACACGCTCGATCTAATTTTCAGACAAGATCTGGAAATAAACATTTTGGAAAATGAACCGTTGCCATGGACAGATCACCATGCAATTAAATTCATAATCACCAAAATCGCCCCCTTAACAAAAACGCTAAAACCAGTGACAACACACTGGACTAGATCTCAGAAGAAGCTCCATTCGGTACTCTTCAAAACTACATTAGGGAATAAAATAAAAACAATCCAACTACATCAAACAGCCTCATAAATGCTGGATGTAGGAGCTGTGGTGGCTCAATGTGATTGGCACTGCGCTGACAAGCCATTCACTTCTGCAGCCAAGGGTTCGGATCCCGATCTCGGCTACATGTGAATTGAGTTTGGTGGTCTCAGCCCAGCTCCCAGTGGGTGTGCTATGCAAGGTACGCCTGTGCTTAGTACGCCCACCCCCCCCCACAAAAACCACCACACTTGCACGCACACGAAATTGGTTTAACATGCACGCACTTTGGCCATGCGGTCTCCTAAAAAAGAGAGGCGAAGGACCTACGGGGCTGGCTGGGTGGGCTAGACCCACTCACTCCCTCATAGGGGGAGTCCCTCTGCCCTGTTGGGCCCCAGATGAGCTCCCAAGTGGAGCAGGTAGGGCGGGGTGAGTGGGAGGCCCCCCTCACACCCGCCATTGCCACTGGGGGCATGGAGAAGGATGGCAGATTGCCTCCGGGGGGGAGGGTCTGCCTACTCCCAACTCCTGCAGTCCGGCTCCTCTCTCTCGAGTTCACGCACAAAATACACTTAAAAAAGAAAGAAACGCTGGATGCCATAAACACAGCCCTATTACAGTCAGCCGACTTAATAGCGCCCAAACACAAAACCTGAATCCGGAAAAACAACGCCAGTTGACGTTGCTAAAGCAAGAACTCAGAAGAGCGGAAGCAGCCTGAAAAAGAAGCTCTTCAGAGGAAAACCTTGCCATCTACAAGGCTATAACAAAAAAATAATTTTTCCAATGTCATCACCAACGCCCTAAACCGCCCCTGTGAACTCTTCAAGTTAGTCACCCAGACCATTAATCCAGTCTGTCTGGAAGCCCCCAACTCTGATACCCAAGAATTTTGCAATGAATTATCGGATTATTTTGATAACAAAATTGAAGAAATCTGTGAAAGCATTCAGCAAAACAGTACCCCCTTCAACCCCCCCCCCTCAATCATTCACCCAATACCCACATCAACTCACCCCAATCAACAAAGTTCACACTTGAACCCACTTTCATCGAGACCACAAAAAATATCATCGGCACCCTGCGAAATAGCACAGCACCAAATGATATCATCCCCACCAAACTGCTGAAGGAATGTGCCGATATCCTGGCACCACCTATCATGGAGCTTATAAACCAGTCTTTCAAAGAAGGTGTTGTCCCCACCCAGTTGAAACAAGGCATAATCAAACCCATTTTAAAGAAACCCACTCTCGACCCCAAAGACCCAAAACACCCATAACAGGCCTAAACGTCTTCTCCAAGGTAATGGCGAAAGAAGGGGTACAACAGCTGCAACATCATTTAGATACCCAGAATTTGCTCGATTCATTTCAATCGGGCTTCCGTCCCGGGCACGGGACAGAAACAGCACTGCTCAAAATATGGGATGATGCTCTTGAGGCCGCAGACGAAGGAGAATCTTCTCTTCTAGTTCTGTTGGACCTAAGCGCAGCTTTTGACATGGTAGACCACAAACTATTACTGACTAGGCTGGCTGAAGTAGCCAGAGTCACGGAAGGTGACTTATCTTGGTTCTCCTCCTTTTTGGAAAACCGATCACAAATAGTGAAACTGGGCCCTTTCACTTCTGAAAAACGCACAGTGTCATGCGGAGTCCCTCAAGGATCCCCTCTGTCGCAGGTGCTGTTCAATATCTATCTCCGTCCTCTTTTTGAAATCATCAGTAGCCAAAAGTTACTTTACCACTCATATGCAGATGACACACAACTGTATTTTCGCATCTGCAACAAAAAGGATCATCATCTCTGTCTAGAGACATGCCTCTCTTTGATAGAAAACTGGATGACAAAGAGTTGTAATCAGAGTGTTCGAGTAAGGAATGCGATGACCCCAACAACCAAGGCCTGGAGTGTGCCTTTGGCCGGTTGGTAGGTACGCCTGAAAGAGGGCAAAAGACACATATTTATGTGAAGAGGGGTAGATAAGCGACCAAGAAGCAAAGCAGCATGCGCCCGGATGGCAATCGTATGTACACCTGATAAGTAGCCGTTATGACTGGAGAAGCTACCGACTCGTGACCTGTGATAGTAGGAAGCCCCTGCCGAATGCGTGAAGCAGCCCTGAACTCGACCAATGCCCCAAGAAGGATTGGTTCGAGCCTGCGACAACCCATATGAGAGCCTGACACGCTTATGATGAGTGGACACTTGTGGGCAACTGAACCAGCTGGCCCGAGAAGCCCCTGCAATAATGCCTAACAACGACAGCTACAACCAGACACCAGAGACGTAGCCCCGTGAGGAAACCCCCCCCAACCCCTGGCCTACCCATACTTGATAGGAAAGTGAGCAGGTGAGTTGCAAAAATCTGACAACTAGCAGGAGCCTAAAGTGCTGGATACCTGATGGACATGTTGACGGAGCAGAAGGACGAAGCCCTTGCGCTAAGGTAACAACAACCTAACATGGCACCATACCGACACACAGAACCCGTTCTTACCTGATAGACTTGGTTAGCAGGTTACAGGCAGAAGCACGGCCCGATGATGCTGCACAAAAAAGACTTACCTTGCCACCGGCAGGACTGATGAAATTGAGCATAAGGATAGATGATATCGGTATGGAAGCTAACCCAAAACCCCCCCCCCCAACTGCCCAAGTGCTGAAACGCCAGACCACGGACAAGTACCTAATGACACGTTTTGCAGGAGAGAGCAGCCCATAGTAACAATGCTACCAAACTTGCCACTAGGTACCTAAGAGGCCCAGCCCCCCACCTACAGCATGAAGGTAGAGAAACCAGACCAACCACCCCTGGAAAAGCTGCCTCCAGAAACTTGATTGGAAACGAAAGCATGGCTGCCAGCTGAAGCCACAACACTATGAAAAACCTGATGATGCAGCGATGAGCCCCGAAAGCAGGTCTGAAAGTACCCACAGTAGGGATGTCAGAGAATCCGGGATGGGTGATTCCACCACCTCTGACAAGGAACACCCATTGCTCAGTCATGAACCAGAAGGCCTGATAGACCGGACCCAAAAAGATGATGACATGGCCGGCAGAAATGGAAGAGCAGGAACTGGGGGTGCGCTGACACAACCTAGACAAGACAGAAAACACACATGAAACAACAACGCCCTCTGTGCCTACCTAAGACCGCTGCGCATGAATGCACCCGATGACACCCCAACCCAGTGTGACTGGCACGTGAGCCTGAGTAACCTGCCGCGCAGAGACAGGCAATATAACTGAACACTCAGGGTTGGTGTACCCACTGACTGCTGTGGGTAATCGTGTAGGTGTAATGAATGCACGTGCAACGTATGACGTATGTAAACAGGCGAGAAGATTGTGGTCAACAATCAATTAAAAACGAAACCTCAGCCCGTAAGAATCTGTACACGTGACAGATCCTGAGATGTGAGAACTAGCTAAACAACCCAGATGCAACGTGGACAAAGTACAACGAGACATGGTAACCACAAAGACGACAATGCCAAGACAAACCAACACAGACAGGATTCGTGGGGGCAGCAATGTTATGACAGAAAATGAGGGGGACAGAAATCGTGGGGGCAGCAGAACTGCTGAGACTGAAAACTTATGGCAAAACCTGGGGCAGAAATGGTATGGGAGACCCGCTGAACCTGAATGCTGAGGCAAAAAATATAGGACAGAAACCTGGGGCATAAATGGTATGAGAGCAACACTGAGCCTGAAATGCCGAGGCAGAAATGCAATGACAGACAGAAATGACAAAACGTGGGGGCCGTAGTGCCCAGACAGAAAACGTGGGGGCCGTAGTGCCCAGACAGAAAAACGTGGGAGCCGTAGTGCCCAGACAGAAAAACGTAGGGGCCGTAGTGCCCAGACAGAAAAACGTAGGGGCCATAGTGCCCAGACAGAAAACGTGGGCAGAAAGCTATGGAAGAAAAACACTATGACAGAAAACCTGGGGCAGAAGCGCTATGACAGAAAACCTGGGGCAGAAACGCCATGACAGAAAACCTGGGGCAGAAACGCTATGACAGAAACCCTGGGGCAAAACCTGCCGGTATGAGGCAAATGTAATGACAGAAACCTGAGGCAGAATGGTACGATAGAATCACTGAGCCTGAAACGCTGAGGCAAAATCTGGCAAAAACCTGGGGCAGAAAAGGTATGAGAGAAAGCTGCACCTGCAACACTGAGGCAGATATGCAATGACAAATGTTATGACAGAAATCATGTGGGCCGAAACGCAAAGACAGAAAATCTGGGGGCAGAAACGCATGATACTATAGCCATGGCCAATGCAAGGACCTGCAACACTGAGGCAGATATGCAATGACAAATGTTATGACAGAAATCGTGTGGGCCGAAATGCAAAGACAGAAAAACCTGGGGGCAGAAACGCTATGACAGAAAAACCTGGGGGCAGAAACGCTATGACAGAAAAACCTGGGGGCAGAAACGCTATGACAGAAAAACCTGGGGGCAGAAACGCTACGACAGCAAACGTGGGGGCAGAACGTTATGACAGCAAAAGTGGGGGCAGAAACACTGACAGAAAATGTAGGGGCAGAAACGCTATGACAGAAAATGTAGGGGCAGAAACGCTAGGACAGAAATTCTGGGGCCAGAAACTCTATGACGGAAAACCCCGGGGGCAGAAATAACATGGCAGCAAACCTGGGGGCAGAAACATTATGACAGAAAACCAGGGGCAGAAACGTTGTGCCACGAAACGTGGGGCAGAAACGCTATGACAGAAAACGCTAAGATAAAAACGAGGGGCAGAAATGCTATGACAGAAAACGCGGGGCAGAACGCTATGACAGAAAACGCGGGGCAGAAACGCTATGACACAAATGCAGGGGCAGAACTCCCCTGACCTGAGTAAAAAAGGTGGACAGCCCCCCCCCAATGCCGCTAGCATGACCCCAGAGATGCGGGAGGGCAGCCCCCCCCAAGTAGCCAGCATGTGACCCCTGGAAAAAATGGCAGACACCCCCCCAGCTGCCAGGGAGGGAGAAATACAGCGGGCGGGTGAGCATCCCCCGCTACGGGGTGAACACCGGGGGAAGCAGCGGGCGGCTCCCTCCATGCTGGAGGGAGAGACACAGCGGGCGGGCGGGCATCCCCCCTCCCCCCGGCGTGAACACCGGGGGAAACAGCGGGTGGCTCCCTCCACGCTGGAGGGAGAAATACAGAGGGCGGGCGGGCGGGTATCCCCCCTCCCCCGGTGTGAAACCCATGAGAGCCCCGGGAGGAAGAGGGAGAACAAACGGGTGGCCATGCCGCTGGTGAGGACGGGATAACCGGGCAGGCATGGAGTGGTAAGGGGATGGATGGACGGCCCGCCCTCCCTCAGCGTGCATTGAGAACTGACAGGGAGGAGGAGCAGGCGGCCCCCGCAATACGCCGGTGTGTGGCCGGAGGAGTGGGAGGGAGGAAGGATGGCCCCCCTCGTGTACCTGGCGAATTGCAGAGCTCCCCTGTGTGAGCCCGCAGATAGCTCGGGGTGAAAGGCGGCTCCCGCTCCCCCCATACAACCTGGTACACAGGGAGAACCTGATGGGTCAACCCAACACGTGGAGCCGCCATGAGCGGGCGGGTGGACAACCCCTCCCTCCTCCAAAGCCAACGGCTGAATGGCGTCTGCTGACGTGACACACCCCCTCCAACCCAGAATCCGACGCCGAACCCAGCCCAGACAGGGAGGGAGTCTTAAGTACTCTCAGACTCCTCCCACAACTTATCTCAAACTCAACGGTGCGAAAACAGAACTTCTCCTGTTTCACGCCAATTGAAAGAATCAACCTGCAACAACCTGGACACCCCCGCCCATTCTGGGCAAAATCATCACCCCTAGCACCAAAGTCAAAAGTCTCTGAGTCATTTTCGACACCTTCATGACAATGGATGCACAAATAGGGTCAGTAGTCAGCGCATGGCACCATCTGCTGCGCCTACTACGCAGACTTATTCCATTTATTCCTAAAGAAGACATAGCAGTCGTGGTAGGAACAATTGTTAACTCCAGACTGGATTATACAAATGCCCTTTACCTCGGACTCCCAAAGTACCAAATCACTCACCTGCAAGTCGTTCAGAATGCGGCCGCTAGACTTGTGACTGGGAAAAAAACATGGGAATCAATCTCACCTTCACTGAGATCCCTTCATTGGCTGCCAGTAAAAGACAGAATTACTTTCAAGGCACTCTGTCTGACGCATAAGTGTATTTGGGGAAATGCCCCCCAATATCTATGCGAAAAACTAAAAGCTCACAATCCCAATCGCATTCTGCGGTCCACCAACTAAAATCTACTCCAAATACCCAAAGCCAGATACAAGTCCAAAGGAGAAAGAAGATTTGCGGTCCAAGGCCCCATACTATGGAACACCCTACCAACCTCCATTCGGTTGGAGAAGAACCACTTGGCCTTCAGGAGAAAGATCAAAACCCATCTCTTTTGAGTTTCAAAGGAGAAATGGACAAACGAGCGCCCAGAGACGATTTAGTTTGCATGTGCAGCACTATATACGTTTTTCACTCACTCACTCACTCAAGGAGTGATTTAAACTTAAGGCAAATAATGGCAGCAGTAATAAAAAGGGGAAAGTCTAACATGGAGAGTGGGGGCCTCAAACAATACGGTCTGCGAAAGAGAAGGGGAAAGCAGCACAGGCAGCAGCAGCTGCAGCAGCTAAACTGGAGCAGTTCTCACACACCCTGGCAAACTCGCCAGGAAAAGGGGTTCAGCACTAGTGTTGCTCACGAATATTCGTATTGCGAATATTCGGCTCGAATATGGCATATTCGAGTATTCGCGATATATTCCGAATTTTGCGGTGAATATTTGCTATTTCGAATATTCGTATTTTTTCCATTTTTTTTTTAGAACAGATCACATCCTAGAGATCCCCATCGACGTCTAAAAGCATTGCTGGTATGATTAGAGACCTTGGGCCGAGTAGCTGCAGCGATCATTTTATATTGCCGAAAAATCGCAATGCGATTATTCGGCAATAGCGATATCGCGCGATTATTTTCGAGAAATTCGCAATATTGTTTTTAGCTAAAATAACACATATATTCGATTTCAGAGTGTTACTGTCGAAATTCCGCAATCAATTTCTCATTCGCATTTTGTGAAATTTCGATAAAATATCTCGATTATTCGATTTCAGAATGAGCCAATCAGAGCGCTCCTAAAGCATGTATCGAAATTCCGCAATAAATATCGCAATCGCATTTTTGCGAAATTACGATAAAATATCAAGAATATTCTGAGCCAATCAGAGTGCTCCTTCCGCATTTGCCGAATATTCGCAATTATTTTGTATTGTAATATATCACGAATATTCTGAGCCAATCAGAGTGCTCCATTCCGCATTTCTCGAAATTTCGCAATTATTTTGTATTGTGAAATATCACGAATATTCTGAGCCAATCAGAGTGCTCCATTCCGCATTTCTCGAAATTTCGCAATTATTTTGTATTATAAAATATCACGAATATTCTGAGCCAATCAGAGTGCTCCTTCCGCATTTGCCAAATATTCGCAATTATTTTGAATTGTAATATATCACAAATATTCTGAGCCAATCAGAGTGCTCCATTCCGCATTTCTCGAAATTTCGCAATTATTTTGTATTGTGAAATATCACGAATATTCTGAGCCAATCAGAGTGCTCCATTCCGCATTTCTCGAAATTTCGCAATTATTTTGTATTGTGAAATATCACGAATATTCTGAGCCAATCAGAGTGCTCCATTCCGCATTTCTCGAAATTTCGCAATTATTTTGTATTGTGAAATATCACGAATATTCTGAGCCAATCAGAGTGCTCCTTCCGCATTTCTCGAAATTTCGCATTCGCATTAGCGAAATTTCTCAATCATTTCATTTCCAAAAAATATCGCGAATATTCGCATTTAGCGAATATATCTCGAATATTCGACTATATATTCGAGATATATCGCGAAATCGAATATGACATATTCTGCTCAACACTATTCAGCACACGCAAACACAGGTTAAAAACCAAGTAGGGGCACCAGTGGACAGAAAAAGCTGTGGACAAGGTCCATCAGCCTCAAAAACTGAAAAAAATTCCCACGGGAAAGCCCCAAGGGGGCGTAATAGCACCAGTGAAAACCCTTACAGAAGTCCCCTCGGTAAGCACAGCAGATGACTCCCTGCGGGAGGAAGAGCCGACATTAAAATAAATACTAGGTGCTATAAATACATGTAGGGGGTCACTGAATAGTCTATCCGATCAGATAAAAGAAATAAAGGAAGAACTAGTGACAATGGGTCAGGAGCTGCAAATAACTGTGCAAAGGATAACAGCAGAAGAGAGAGTGAGCCAAGTAGAAGATGAGGTGTATTCATTAAAACAACAGATGCAAGTAACAAAAGAACAAAATGGGTTGCAGGCATCCAAACTCGATGAAATCGAGAATGGGCTACACAGAAATAACATTCGGGTAGTGGGCCTCCCGGAACGCAGTGAGGGTACCCACCCCATAAGCTTTTTTGAGAAATGGTTTAGAGATATTTTTGGGGAAAATGCCTTCTCACCATGCTTTGTGATAGAAAGGGCCCATAGAGTCCCGTTTAGAGCTAACTTGAAGGATGGGAACATTCGGCCCCTGCTCCTGAAATTTCTTAACTTTAATGATAAGGTAACAGCGCTGCAAAAAGCAAGAGAGAAGGGGGACATTTTCTATAATGGATCAAGAATCTCGCTATTCCCAGATTTCTAGCCAGAACTAAGTAAACGTAGATCTGAGTTTACTACAGTCAAACGTAGCCTCTTAACCACTTTAGCCCCGGACCATATTGCTGTCCAAAGACCAGAGCACTTTTTGTGATTCGGCACTGCGTCGCTTTAACTGACAATTGCGCGGTCGTGCGACGTGGCTCCCAAACAAAATTGGCGTCCTTTTTTCCCCACAAATAGAGCTTTCTTTTAGTGGTATTTGATCATCTCTGCGGTTTTTATTTTTTGCACTATAAACAAAAATAGAGCGACTATTTTGAAAAAAATTCAATATTTTTTACATTTTGCTATAATAAATATCCCCAAAAAATATCTAAAAAAAAATTTTTTTCCTCAGTTTAGGCCGATACGTATTCTTCTACATATTTCTTGTAAAAAAAAATCGCAATTAGCGTTTATTGATTGGGTAGCGCAAAATTTATAGCGTTTACAAAAAAGGGGGTAGTTTTATGGCATTTTTATTAATATTTTTTTTTTACTAGTAATGGCGGCAATCAGCGTTTTTTTTCAGTACTGCGATTATTATGGCGGACACATCGGACACTTTTGACACATTTTTGGGACCATTGGCATTTTTATAGCGATCAATGCTATAAAAATGCATTGTATTACTATAAAAATGCCATTGGCAGTGAAGGGGTTAACACTAGGGGGCAGGGAAGGGGTTAAGTGTGTTCCTATTTGTGTTCTAACTGTATGGGGGGGGGGGGGTGGCCTCACTAGGGGAAATCACTGATGTTCTGTTCATACATTGTATGAGACTCGGGGGCGTGCGGGGAGCGTGCGCCGGCCGCCGCCGGAGCACGCGCCCCCTAGTGGCCGAAAAAGAGAGGATGTAGAGCTACGTGCTCTCGCGAATCAGTGCCACCGTCCCGCAGTAATATGACGGCGGGCGGTCGGCAAGCAGTTAAAGAAAAAAATCACGTATGCGTTACTGTATCCAGCACGTCTACGGGTAATGACTGCAGAGGGACCCCAGTTTTTTGATTCACCAAGAAAAGCAGCACAGTGGCTGGAAGAGAAGAAAGCACAAGTACAGACTATGGATTGATTGACTGAATACCACGGAGAGGACTGGATAAGGGTCACATTGTTTTTTTGGATTTTTTTTTTTTGGGGAGATTTTTTTTTTTTTGGGGAGATTTTTTTTGGGGAGATTTAAAAAAATATATATTTATCTTCTCTTGGAGGAGGGGGGCGGGATGTTGCTGTTTAAGAGGAAGAGAAAAGGGAAGGAACATTTTTTTTTTTGTCATTTTTGAGTTCGTAGCCCTTTTTTTTTGGGGGGGTTCAGCTTCACTAATGCAATTAAGTATATGGGATGAAACAAGGAGCTATTTTGAAGCACTAAAAAATATACACTAAAGATACACTAATGCACAAATAGGGATATGGATAGATATTTATAAGAAGTTCCCTCCCCTTGTTTTCTCTTTTTTGGGGGGGGGGCATGAGTCCTAAAATGGTTAATATAAGCTCCTGGAATGTTCGGGGGATGGTGATCCGGTTAAAAGAGCCGCAATCTTTTCCACGTTGGAGTTGTATGGGGTGGAGGTGATATGTATTCAAGAGACTCATTTAACTAAGGAAACAAAGTTAAAACTGGCCAATAAAAAATATCAATGTCAGTACCATTCGGTCCACTCTTCCTATTCTAGAGGAGTGAGCATAATGTTAAAGAAGGGTGTGTCCTTTGTATGTAAAAACTTAGAATAGATGAATTTGGTCGCTATATTTTCCTGTACTGTCTAATAGAAAATGAACCATATGTACTGGCCAACATTTATATTCCCCCACCCTTTAAAATGGAGATTTTGTACAAGTTAATGGAATTTGTGGTAAATAAGGAAAATACCCCAGTATTAGTGGTGGGAGACTTTAATGTAGCATTGAATAGAACTATGGATAGATTGCCACCAGGAATACGGTCTACTGGAGGGGGAGAGGGACATTTAAACCAATTTTTGAAAGAAGTTGGATGGTGCGATATTTTGAGGACGAGATATCCAGATGAGCGGCAGTGCTCCTGCTTCTCAAGCTCATATTCCACATTATCTAGAATAGACATGGCCTTGGGAAACTGTGCAAGCTTACAGGTAATTAGTAAAATATTGTATTATCCAGGAGGGGTGCTGACACTGAAAACAGGGAAAAAATGTCCCTTAAGCAATTGGAAAATAAGCCCCTTTTGGCCAGAACTTATGGGGAAACCGGAGGAGATAGGTATAAAACTAAGAGAATTCTTGGATTTCAATTCAGGGACAGCACTGGAGGGAGTGGTATGGGACGCCCTAAAGGCTTTTCTTAGGGGAATATTGATCCAGCAGGTGGCCAAGATTAAGAGAAACTCCAGGGAATGGGAGGAGAAAGTCAGGAAAGAGGTCTTGGAGGCTATAAAACAACATGTGGAGGACCCAACACTGATCCACACTGGAGGAAATGGCTCAAGAAGCATCAGGAGTATAAGATGGTGGTAAATAGGAAAGTGTAAAATAAGCGCCTCTTCCAAAGGCAGAGTGCTTTTGCGGAAGGGGAGAGCGTAGGTCACACATTGGCCCTTTTAGCTAAAACCAATGCGGCACCCTCTAGTATCCCCGCAGTTGGGAGGTGGCATATTATCTCAAACATCCATAATATTGGATACATTTGTATCATACTATAAAGATCTATATAAATCAAAAAGAGATGATGAAATCTTACAAATGGATGAGTTTTTGAGAGGAATAGAAACACCAGTTTTAACTGAGGAGGATAGAAGTGCTATAGAACCCCCAATTACATTAGAGGAACTACAACAGCCAGTAATAGGGCTGTGTAACCAGAAGTCCCCAGGACCAGACGGCCTACCGGCGGAGATTTATAAACAATATGGCGAGGTGCTGCTCCCGGAACTACTAAAGGTGCTGAACTGGGCGATAGAAGGGGGGAGATTACCTCCCTCAATGTCAGAAACAACCATAATAGTGCTCCAGAAAGAAGGAAAGGACCAGCTAGATACATCATCCTATAGACAGATATCATTGCTATGCTCAGATGTTAAAATATTGGCCAAGGTGCTAGCAGCCAGAATAAATAAATGTATTCAGAAACGTATACATCCGGATCAGTCCGGATTTATCCCGAATAGGTCTACTAGTACCAACATCAGAAGGCTGTATTTGAACTTACAGACGCCAACTGAGAATACAGGGGATAGATCCATCTTATCCCTGGATGCTGATGGTGATTACTCGGACCACCGTCCGTTCTGATAGTCCCTGACTATCGGTCGACTCGTGTTGTGCCTGCAGGTACCTGGGAGATTGGTTTCACCAAAGACACAGAGACAAGTAGTAGGTGAAACCAAGCTCTCTTTATTAAGACCCCGCCTGGGCCTTTTATACGGTGTAAAGAGGGGTGTAAAATACATTTACATAAGATAACTTGTTGACATTCTACAGGCAGATGCAAATGAGGAAGTTATAACCGTCATTTTGGGGAAATAGAAACCAAGAAAGAACATCTTATCAAGAAATGAAAGAAGAAAGTTTCGATACGTCACAGGCAAGTACGTGCAAGGACAAACATCTGAAATGAAGCTGAGGAATATACAAAATGGAGTCACAGCTGCAAAAGCATCAACCCCCCCACAATCCCCTCTTAAAATCATATATATACAAAAATGATTTTTCTATCTTCGTGTGAAGGATGTCATCAGGGACCTAGTCTCCCTGGGTGTGAGAAGTGTGAATAGGCGATTGGGGTCCTTGGGTTCCTTGTTAGTAGAAAAAGGACCTATTCCACCCGTCCTAAACAACGAGGAGAGAGGTTTGAGGGGACCTCCAAATCGGAGGTCATAGTGGAAAGCATTGAAAGATTGTCTATACCTTTGCGAAATATTTTGCGAAAGCAGGGGATCACACAGCAGACTATTACTCCTATTACAAGGAGTACTACGACTATAAAAATTCCTAGTTGGACTAGGATTTGTTTCCAGTTAGCGAACCACCCAAAATACTGATCCCAGGGGTTGTCTAACCCTGAATTCTTCTTCAGTTCCACAGATAGGTTTTCTAGTTTCTGGATTGCTAGAGTGACCTTACCATTGGGACCAGTATTGTCGGGAATATATGTGCAACATCCTTCAGTTTTACCAATATATACACATGTGCCCCCCTTTTCGGCTAGAATCATGTCTAGAGACATCCGATTCTGGAAAGTCATTTGGGACGTATATTCAAGCTGTTCTGCTATCCCCTTTAGGGCATCCCTTGTATCATTAACAAACCTTTGTTGGTTGTAATAAATATAATTTATCCAATCAACATTTTTATTTACAGTTATGATGGGGCTTAGTAAGGACTCAAAACCTGCAGCAACTTGATCTCTTGCTTTAAATTCACTAGGGACCCCTCTTGGCACCCCTATCACATCTATATATACATGTGGATCAAAACTTCCTCCTGGGGACTCTCTTTTTCTTCTTCTTAGGGAGTTGGAGGGAATCTGGTCATCATCAGGATTGTTTTCTGACACTTTGTGTAGAGGCATTATAACTTTGGCCAGGGCGCATTCCCCTTTCCATGGGGAATCCAATTTGGTTCTTAATTTCATATCACCACATATATAGGCCTGAGCTCCCGTGGGTATTATGATACGGTCACACAAGCTATGGTTGAACATAAATGTCGCTACTTGGGTACTGGAGGAGTTAAACCAGAAAGTAGTAAGAGCCCCTTTTACATTCAGATAAAAAGGAATTGAACAAGAAGGGTTGTTGGGATTGTGAGCATTCATCAATCACTATTGGGAAACATTCTTCCACCGACCCTTTTTTATCCCCTTTTACATTCCAAAAATAATCCCTCCCATCATCAAACCTTTTTATAACAGGTGTCCCCCCTGTTTGTGTTATTGCTACTTGCTGGGGACTAGAGGGAGAAAGAGGGGCACTTTCTTGCTCGAGGAGGTTGTTTGCTTGTATGGTTTTTACCACAAATAACCCGCAGTCCACCCAAGTCTTCTGGATGATAAATGCAGTTAGTTGTGATCCACACGAGGGTGAACACTGAAAATGAAACCAGTCCTATCAGTAGCCACAATTTGCCCGAGTCCGGTGAAATCAGGATTGTCATTTTCTACAGGGTCAGGGCTGTCTGCCCCCGTTAATACCCCCTATTCTTGACTGTCCTGTTCGAGGTCAGGGCTGTCTGCCCCCGTTAGCACCTCCTTTCTTGACTCTCCTGTTCGAGGTCAGGGCTGTCTGCCCCCGTTAGCACCTCCTTTCTTGACTCCGTTTCCTCTGACTCAGGTTCCCTGCGTACCAGCAGCATGGATCCAGGTAGGACTGTGTTCAGTTAGTTAGTTTCCCTTCTTTAGCTCTTCTATCACCACTACATCTCCTTCCTTGAGAGGGTGAGTGTTGCCCTGTGGAAGAAACGGAAACTTGCGAGTAACATTGTCTTTGACTTCTATTAAAGTTTCAATCAACTTTCTCATATATTCATCCCTAATGTTGTCAAGATTGTCTCGTGTCATGAATGTGCGTCTGGCCCAAGGTGTTGGGAAAGGCCCACCAATCAGGGTTTCAAAAGGAGAATATCCTAGGGTTGCATTTGGTGCCATTCTTATTTCAGCAAAAACAGCTGGGAGGTATCTTTTTCACTTTTTAAACGTACCTCTCGTAGCTTTCCTCGGCTTGTCTTTGATTTGGGAAGTAAATGCTGGGCCTTGGTCTGAATTTATTTGTAGTGGTATTCCCCACCTGGGGATGATTTCCCCTGTGAGGATTCCCACTACCGTTTTAGCATCTTTCCTCTTAGTGGGAAACATTTCAGGCCAGCGGGAGAACACGTCTGTAATCATACAGACTGGTTGTTGTCCTCCTTTCGCTGTGAAATGTGGGTGAAATCAATTTGAACTTTCTACCAATTGCCTGGCATCTGTAACATAAAAATCTTTTAGTAGTTGTTTTAGAGTGTGTTTCCAACCTAGGTGTCCTATCCCATGATAGTGTGCAATGTATATTGGGGCACTATACTGTGGGATGCATGGTCTCCCTTCTTTGCAGATCAATCCTGTTTTAGGATTTTTCTGCAAAACAGGATAACACCAGTCCTTGGGATGCTGAGCGCTGGAGATCAGCGACCAGTGGGGCTTCTTCTGGGAAAATAGGGACCAGGGCGGGCATTTGCAACAAGGTCTCCCCTCTTTGGGCCACTCGCTTTGCTTCCTGGTCAGCCAAGGCATTCCATTTGCTGATCTCATCAGTACCCCTAGTGTGTGCTCTGCAGTGTATAACGGCAAGTTTACTGGGAAGGGTGATGGCTCTGAGAAGTTTGTCAATAAGCTGTGAGTGGGAAATTCTTTTCCCATCAGCTCCTACGTATCCCCTTAGGGACCACAGTACCCCATGATCAAAGACAACCCCATGTGCATATTTCGAGTCAGTGTAAACAGTCACTGGTTGGTCTGTGTAAATTTCACATGCTCTAATGAGAGCAATGAGCTCAGCTGCTTGAGCCAACTGGTAAGGGATGGACTTGGCTTCTAAAACCACATCAGGAAATTTAACTACTGCATACCCTGCCAGGTAGGTGTTGTCATTGGGCCTAGTACATGAACCATCCACAAAAACAACATCTGCACCCGGGATGGGTGTGTTCATCATGTCCAGTCTGGGGGAAGTAACCATTTTGATTGCCTCCAGACAGTCATGACAATCGGGTCCTTTATCCTCAGATGACTTCATGCCTAGAAGTGCATCTAGGATCATGGCCGGGCCCGAGTTACTGGCACTATACTCAATGTATTACCTCATACTCACTTAATCCCTGAGCTGACATGTGTTGGATGTGTATGCCTTTAAGCAGGCTTACTACATCATGTGAGGTATGTAAGGTTGTAGGATGTCCTAATGTGAACACAGATGCCATCTCTACCACCATAGCGCATGTTGCCAGAGCCCCAAAACAGGACGATAAACCCTGGACCTGTAGAGGCATGACCTTTGAAAAATAAGCTACGGGTCGTAGCTTGCCCCCGTGTTCCTGGGCCAGCACACCCGCCATGGTTTTACAATTGTCTCTAGCATACAAATTAAACATCAATGAAAAGTCAGGGAGGCTCAGTCCAGGACTCAATACTATAGCTTCCTTTAATGCCTCAAAGGCATGCAACATTTCATTAGACCATTTAACATTTTCAGGAGAATCTTTCAGAGTGGCTTGTCTCAGAACATTATCATAAAAGGAACAATCAGGGATCCATTGCCTGCAATAATTAATCATACCAAGGAAGGATAGCATCTCCCTTTTGGTTTGTGGGGTGACCAGGCCCACTATTGCATGGATACTTGAAATACTGATGTTCCTTTTGCCTTTTGTGAAGACAAAGCCCAAGTATTCAACCTTTTCACTGCACCATTGCAACTTTTGCTTAGACACTTTATGACCACATTCACATAACCATAACATTAGTGATTCACTGTCTTGTTGACAGGCCTCCCTAGACTTACTACAGACCATCAAATCATTGATATACTGTAGTACTACCGAACCCTGGGGGGAGTGCCATGGCCGAGTGTGGACTGAAAAACAGTACTGTATACCACGGGGAAGTCCACAAATCCTTGAGGCACTTTCAACCAGTTTAACTGGCGTTCGCCAACAAGGGAAAAAGAAAAAAAGAAAACAAAAGGTCTGGTCTTCTTGTCAACAGGGACACTAAGAAAAACATTCTTTAAGTCTATAACAGTAAAATGTGTGGCATCATGTGGTATGTTGGCAAGCATAGCATGGAGGTCAGGTTTCAGAGTGACCCTGTAAGGGGCACAGGAGATTAGGCCAGTGTCATACTCTCCTGTGGCCAAAACATCTTCAGACATGTCCGGAGGATCCAGAAATGCCTGCATGTTATACATGGTCACAATGTATGATTCAGTGAAAGCATCAATGGGTAACACCGAGGATTCAACAATTAATCCTCCTCCTTCCTCTATGGGGAACGGGTTACAACTGTTCATATTCTTGGTCCATGCACTTAAATTATCTATGAATGGGTTAATTAAATAACCGGTCCCACAAATGCGGGCCACATAATCCCCACAATCCCCACCCGGTTAGGGTGGACTATGTTCAGACTCTGCAGTGCCCATTACCGGGACATAAAACCGCTGAAACAATCAATGAACTGCTGGAATCAACCCAGAGTCTGCCCAATGTAATCTTTAATTGGTACAGAGAAATAACAATTAAGTTTATATAATACTTGGTTCTTGCAACAGCGCCTGGGGGGTCTACTGCAGCAAAAAACATGGTGTAGGTTATATGGTCTCTCACTAATATGTGGCTGTTAATGTGCAAAAAAACCAACATATTTTTAAACAAAATAAACCTCTTGTTTAGAAAAATACACATTTGGCATAATGCCAACTATTTTATTGGACCCACATTGGATGAGTCCTATATACAGTCAGCTTGCAGCTCATTTAAACAATACAAATAATAAATGCACAAGTTCCTTTTAATATTCCGGCATGCTCAATCAACTCGGCCACACAGAATACTTTTAATTCGTTCACAGAGAACCCTAAGGGTCTTCTGCGAAACTTCACTCACACTTAAAATTTTTCAAATGTTTTGTTTTTGTATTAGCCAATGGACTCCAGACACCGATTAGTTATTGACCACTGATAACAAAATTTTATGACAATAACGGTTGTCATTGTGGCCGCTCTTTTGCCAAAAGCGGGGTTCACTCATCTTTTCGGTCTGGGGTGTCCATTGACCCTCACTATCAGAATTTGTAATTTTTTTTTTTTATTACAGTAACTCATAGAACACCATGGAGGTATAAGACTTTCATGTACCTTCACATAATCACAAACAATCACTTCATTCACTTCAATTGTCTAACAAGGCGTAAGTTATTGTCAGCTTTAGTATGCTTAAGTTCAATTACACAAACACAATATTCCACAGACACAATCTTTGCATGTCATTAATGTCTTTATATGTGTTATTAGTATTTTCTAACAGAAAGACAACCAGTGGTTCGTTATCCTTGCAGTACTGGCAGTCTATCTGCTACAAAATATATGTGGTTGCAGATGGTAGATGTTTCTAACCTGCCTATAAGTAAGCCCGAGTTGATTACAGTCTATTTCTCCATGGAAATTGATTCTGTAATAAATTGTTCTGCATTCGGGACGGCAGGAAATAACTCGTCTACCTAAGAATTTCTTTTGTCTTACGGGTGGGGTTATTGAAACTAATTTGGCAGAATTGAAATCCCAATTTGTTATGTCAAAACTTAAACACTTAGTACAATACTGGCAGGTCATTCATTAACAGTCTTTTACTTGTCATAAAAAACTGCTTCAGTATATGTTAAACCACGTTTCTGATGGTCAATGTAGCATGCGCCTCTTCATTCGCTCCGACCCCTCCTTTGTATTGGTTTTAACCTCGGTATTAAAATCGAAGTTAACCTGATCCTTGGGTGGAATCAGCCTAGACCAGTCTCATGCTCGGGCCAGCCCGTATCTTGTTGACCTTCAATATATATTGATTCATAGACATACACTGAAGTAAATATTCAATAAATCTTATTACTTTACATTCAGTCAATGACCACAGTCCGTATACTCACTAACCGGACTATTGGATCATACAAACAGATTATCTTAAACTTCTACGCGACAAATAAGACAAGCAAAAGTAGTTTTTAGACACAACACGGGTCAGTAGTTTGTCTCCCCGAGACGTATTAATATTTCCCTGAAATATTAATTTTATTTACACTCTCAGAGTGTTCACACTCCCAGAGTGTGCTTTTTATAATTTTGTTCACGCTCCCGGAGCGTGTTTGCTATAACTTTGTTCACACTCCCAGAGTGTGTTTGTTATAACTTTGTTCACACTCCCAGAGTGTGTTTGTTAGGTTCAGGGATCGGAAACTTAGTCAGAGCCCTCCCCTCCCGGACAGTTGGAAATTAAATATTTCAACCTACCGGGTGGGTGAGTAGGGTTGACCTTCCGATCCCAGACGAGCCCCCAAGCTGATGGTGATTACTCGGACCACCGTCCGTTCTGATAGTCCCTGACTATCGGTCGACTCGTGTTGTGCCTGCAGGTACCTGGGAGATTGGTTTCACCAAAGAGAAAGACACAGAGACAAGTAGTAGGTGAAACCAAGCTCTCTTTATTAAGACCCCGCCTGGGCCTTTTATACGGTGTAAAGAGGGGTGTAAAATACATTTACATAAGATAACTTGTTGACATTCTACAGGCAGATTCAAATGAGGAAGTTATAACCGTCATTTTGGGGAAATAGAAACCAAGAAAGAACATCTTATCAAGAAATGAAAGAAGAAAGTTTCGATACGTCACAGGCAAGTACGTGCAAGGACAAACATCTGAAATGAAGCTGAGGAATATACAAAATGGAGTCACAGCTGCAAAAGCATCAACCCCCCCACAGATGCCACCAAGGCTTTTGATAGCCTAGAGTGGGATTATCTTTGGCGCGTTTTGGAGAAATTTGGGTTCGGTTCCATTTTTATTAGGTGGGTAAAGACACTTTATAACTCCCCAAGTGCAAAAATAAAAATTAATAATGAATACTCACAGCTGTTTAGGTTAGAAAGGGGGACAAGACAGGGATGTCCCCTGTCTCCCCTCCTTTTTGCCTTGGCAATAGAACCATTGGCAATTGCGATCAGAACTAGACAGGATATACTAGGGTCCCAGAGTGGGGTAGGGGAGGAAAAAGTTGCACTTTATGCAGATGACATGCTGCTTTTCTTGGGGGATTCCACAGCATCTTTAAAAACTGCAGTGCAAACAGTAGAGACATTCGGACGATTCTCAGGCCTGGTAATAAACTAGGAAATATCCATACTTTTGCCGGTGGACTCAGTGAGCAATGTGGTTTGGGCAGGAATCCCCCAATTGAAAATAGGGGAGAAAATGGATCATCTGGGAATTGTGGTAACACGAGACCCAGATCAATATATAAGCAATCATTTAGAGCCACTTCTAGCCAAATTTAAACGTAAAGCTGATATTTGGGGACGTCTTCCACTATCGGTGGAATTGGATGCCACAACTGCTCTATGTGCTCCATAATTATCCAGTATGGATAGATAAAGTATGGTTTAAAAAGATAGAGACCCTCTTTAGGGACTTCATTTGGAAAAAGGGAAAGGCGAAGATTAGCCTCCAAACGTTGCAACTACCAACAAATAAGGGAGGATTAGGTACATTGGCCTTTGTGCCTTTGTGGCTATGCCCATCGCGCCACAGTTTCCGGCGCGATGGACTAGTGGCCGGGAGGGTGCACGGCACCCAGTATATGCTGTGCATAATGCCGACATCAGGAAGTGACGTTGGCGCTATGCAACTCAGAGGGACGCATCACTGAGAGCCTCCAGCCAGGTAAGGAAACCGTCTCCAGATCCCCCTCGCCCTACACTTAGCAAACTTGAGTATAACTTCAGCGCAATCCTACTAACTCCCACATAAACGTAGAAATACCAGCATTCTGGCAAAAGCAATATTAGTTAAAATGTCATTGCAGACCTAATAAGCAAGATAAAAATTGTATTAAGACTCTGTGGAGAAGGACACACTTCACATGTGAAACCAGTTAGGCTGTTGCTTGAACCCTGTCCTTGTGTTCCACCTTCTGTAACTTTTAAATGAAACCAACAAGCTGTGTTGGAGGGGAATACAATCAATTACCGGTAGTTTGTTTTCTCTATCTCTCAGTGTGTCCAGTGTTCACAAAGTACTTCTTGCTGAGTACAGATCAGTAACAAATGAAGCTCCAGACATTGGATTTTTTTCACATCATTGCTGCTGTATATAAGAAGGGATTAATGTGTGCATGGATCTTCAAAGTATGTGTGCAATACATTTGGGAATCATCATCAGAATTATATAAAACTATCATTAATTATGTACAGCGGCTACTACTTTTTCTTCAGTGTCCATCATAATCCACCTCTAAAATGAAAGGGCACCCTAACCATGGTGTATATTACAATGCTCAACTATCCACCTTATGACAGCACTACATGCATTATGAAAATGAACCAAACAAATACTTAATGTTTGAAGTATACATAGAAATTTCTTACATTTGCCATACAAAATCTAAATCCTCTTATTTCTGGTTGCATACAGACACATAATGATGACGAGTCTGTGAAACCTAGAGATATGGTAAAACTGAATTTTAATGTGAGCGGTGTACACTTTGATGTTCTTATATTAGCTATTTTTAAAAGCGTATAACAGAGTTTTACTTTTCTTACAGACCTTGACATTTTTCCACATTTTGGCACATTACAACCCAAAACAGCAAACCAATACCCCCCCCCCCCCCACCGGGTTATTGCCATTTATTTTTATTTCATGAAAATAGCGACAGGCATCAAATTGAAAGCCCCCCCCACACCACTTATTAATATTTTTTTTTATGTTCGGCAACAATAGTGGCCCGTATTACCCCCCCCCCCAATGCAGTATGCCGCAGTCTCTGGTAATCTAATGCAGTATGACCGCAGTCTCTGGTAATTTCATGCAGTGTGTCTGCAGTCTCTGGTAATCTCATGCAGTATGTCAGCAGTCTCTGGTAATCTCATGCAGTATGTCAGCAGTCTCTGGTAATTTCATGCAGTATGTCAGCAGTCTCTGGTAATTTCATGCAGTATGTCAGCAGTCTCTGGTAATCTTGTGCAGTATGTCTGCAGTCTCTGTTAATTTCGTGCAGTATGTCTGCAGTTTCTGTTAATCTCATGCAGTATGTCAGCAGTCTCTGGTAATTTCATGCAGTATGTCAGCAGTCTCTGGTAATTTCATGCAGTATGTCAGCAGTCTCTGGTAATCTTGTGCAGTATGTCTGCAGTCTCTGTTAATTTCGTGCAGTATGTCTGCAGTTTCTGTTAATCTTGTGCAGTATATCCGCAGTCTCTGGTAATCTTGTGCAGCATCTCCGCAGTCTCTGGTAATCACGTGCAGTATGTTGGCAGTCTCTGGTAATCTTGTGCAGTATGTCGGCAGTCTCTAGTAATCTAATGCAGTATGTCCGCAGTCTCTGGTAATCTTGTGCAGCATGTTCGCAGTCTTTGGTAATCTCGTGCAGTATGTCACAGTCTCTGATAATCTCATGCCCACTTAGAGTCCTTCATTACTAACAGTGTAATTTTTTTGTTTGTTTGCGCTGATCTGTAAGGCTACGCTATATACCATGATTTGTGATGTGAAGTGGAATACAGGGGACGGAGTGGGTAGATTATATAAGGGGCATGGCTTATAAGTGGGAGGGACCAAACATGGAGGGGCAGGGTCTTGCGCCCCCCCTCCTAAAACTTCACCAGCCGCCACTGCTCCATTGACTCTTATGAGAAACAGACTACATTTCCCACAGTGCCCTGCCCTGTTGGAGCATGTGACGCCTCCGCACAGACTTGTGAGGGAGGTTACTTAAGCAGAGGGAGTGGGGCCTTTTTGCTCTCTCGGAACCGGCCTCTTCTCCTCTGCGGAGCTGCTGACAGAGACAGACGTGTTGCTAGGCAAGAACCCTGTGCCTAAATTCCCGGAGAGACCAGCCACCCGGAAGGAAGCGAGACTCCTGTATCCAGCCTGTGTGCCCGAAGACCGGAGAGGAAGCCCAGATGATAACTGAAACAGTGGAACACCCTCGTCCGGGATCTTTGTGCCGTGGAGCAGTGATTCACCAGGGCGCTTTCTGAGAGGAATTCAGGCGGATTGGCCTGTCGGGTCATTTGATGATGTAAATTTATGTGTGTTCCTTTGAGTACTTATTAAGTAAACTCACTCTTTTTTGCTTTAAATATACTACTGTGTGGAGCGTATTCTTTCAGTCTGGAGGGGCCATCCATTATTCAGGTAATACTATCATTACATTGTCATTGAATGTTGTATGCCTGTCATTGTGCCTCAGCCCAGGAGGGGTCACAATACATCCCCCAAACTTCTGGTGTGTCAGGGGAGGGTTCGAGCAAGTTAATAGGGGTGTGTTAAATCAAAAGAGAGTAGATCCCAAAACAACCAGTGGCTCCTGAGGGGTAGGGCTCATTATATTTCAGATTCCATGATTATTTCCCTGACTGGCATGCTCTACATAAATTCATTCCCCTCTGTGGTGCCAAAATCTCCCCCTGCCTCCAATCTCACTCTGCCTCCAATCTCCCCCTTCCTCCAATCACCCCCTGCCTCCATCCCCCTCTGCGGTGCCACCAACAACCCCTGTCTCCATCCCCATCCTCTGCGATGCTACCATCCCCCTTTGCGGTGCCACCAACACCCCCCTGCCACTAACACCCCCCTGCCACTAAAACCCCCTGCCTCTAATCTCCCCCTGGCCCCTTGCCTCCATCGTCCCCTGCCTCCAGCCCCTTCTGCAGTGCCACCAACAACCCCTGTCTTCATCCCCCACCCTCTGCGGTGCCACCATCACCCCCTGCCTCCAATCTCCCCCTGCCTCCATCCCCCTCTGCGGTGCAACCGCAGCCACCATCAACCCCTGCCTCCAATCTCCATGCACAGTTCCAGTTTGCAAAATTGTATGGAGAAAAACCAGGACGGCCGCACTCAAAAAAATGTTCCTTTATAATAAAACAGATCACAACATCAACATTTTTTGGAGTGCGGCCGTCTTGTTTTTTCTCCATACAATTTTGCATACTATTGCAGTGCCTGCACCCAGGGGTTGGATCCTACCTTTCTGCTTTAGCTCCTTGGGACCTTTGAATGGTTAACTTTTTCTCTCATCACAGTTCCAGTTTACTGGCACATTCCCGCAACCACAGACATTTCCGAATGGGGGAAAAAAAGTGCCCGTTTTTACGGACTGTCCATAAAAATATATGTAGCGCCTGTGTACTTTCAGTCCAGGTGCTGTTCTAAATCTAGAGGGGGATGAGAGAATTATGTAGCTCTCATCCATGTGATTTGTGCAAATTCAGGTCCTGTGCTGTGCTGTCAGTTTATTCTGTGTTCCTGAGGTGCCTTTTCACCACGGGGCGACAGGTGGAAGCAGTGGAGTTCAGGAAGGAGCGCCTTCTTGCCAGCAGCCATCAGAGGAGTTTTTCCATCGTAGGGCATGCTGGGGAGAGTACTTCTGTGAGACGCCATTTTTGGGCGGAGGAGTTCGTGGTTGGATCCGGCAGCGGCACCCACCTTCAGGTTTTGCGCACATCACGGGCCCCGGCGATATGGCCTACCAGGCCGGGGCGCACGTGCCATGCGTTGTTCTTGGTTCAGGGACCATGTTGGCCTGGAGCAACTGAAGTGACTTATTGGGTCCCCTACCTCTTAAAAGGAGATCCCAAGCGAGTTGTGCTGTTCGGTGGGGAGTCAGTCTAAGGAGAGCCAGGAGGCAGGCAATCCAATAGGGCCTAGACAAGCCATCGGGGATCGAGGTGCCCGGACACTGGGAGTTTGTCTAATGGCAACCTGTCAGTCGGTAACCATTTGAGGAAAACTACCTGAGGGAGATTCAGGCATCAATCATCTTGAGAAGGATTCACCTTACAAATTGTGTTCTAAAGCAAAGGGGCCTGTGGCAGAGGTCTCATTCCTATTTCTACTTTCAGTCAAGTCTGTGTCAGAGACTTGTTTTCCTTCTCAAGATTCTGATATTCTGGCTGCCAGTTCTGTGAGACAGACTGTCCAGGTACGCTGTACTCACTCCAGCTGGAGTGGCGACAAAGTTAAAGACTTTGAAAAAGCGCTTGGAAGCGCGAAACGCGTCATCAAGGCTCTTAAAACCACACCCCCCCCTGATCCCCTGATATATGGGGGCTCCTAACTTTTAAACTTTGCAAGATCAGCTACATCGCATTTGTATTTCCCGCTGCCAGCCTTCACTACTTTACATTGGGAACGTGCAGTCTATGGATCCTCCACCAGAGGGCGTCTACTACCTCTTTGCTCCACTGTTCTGAACGTAGAGCGGCGTCTCAGACGTGTGACGTCAACACGATCGAACGGAACGAGCGTAGTCCTCCCAGACCTCATTGCGTTGTGTCCCCGGCTGCAGGATCTGTCGGATGGTCCCGTCTTTCCTGCTCTGCGGTGACACTTCGGTCGTGTGGATTATCTGATGCCAGGCACCTGCTGAAGGTCGGACGGCTATTTCCACATTACTGCCAGTCTACCATCTGCCCCTAAGGAACTGTCGGTATTTCCTCCATATGATGGCATGTGTATTGAACCCGGGAGGTTTAACCCCATGAATTATGAAGTGACTGCGGAAAATCACATAATTTGTACACTGTTCATATGGCAATCTAGCTTTACCGCTTTGCATTTAACTTTGCACGGAACTATCTGATAAGAACTTCCTTATATTTATAGAGTTGATCTTTATTAAATGGATTTTTTACCAATATTTTAATTTTTAATCTTTTGATATTTTCATTTATTCCCAGCTATATTGGACTTTATTTGATTTGTAGATACCCATGAGCGCGGATTTTTCTGGTGTTTTTTCTGACAAAGTTAGTCCCATTTGGAAGCAGGATTGTTTCTGTAGTTCTTAGGCTTGAGTCTGCAAATTCTCCTATCCACACATCTTTATCCTATCTAACTCAAGTTCATTGTTTGCCGTGTTGGGCAAGAATAAAAGCACAAGAAAGACACCGGCTGTTTGGACATTCCTTCATTGTTCTCATTATCATCATCATCATCATACCCCTATACATCCACACAGGTAACACGCCGTCCCAAATCTATCCAGCGGCTCCTGAGGGGGTAGCACTACATACAGACGGTTGTCAACACTGTATTACACCATAGCACTACTTGGCAGAATATTAGACTGATTCCATTATGGTCCTTTTAAGCAGTGAGTCAATCTGGAGTACCACTGACTTCCCTTTATGGCTGCTTTCAACTGACCACCCTCCTCTTTCACAGTTAACTCTCCAGCTCTCCTCATTTTTATACGTCTGGGACAAGGCTATCACTACTGTGAGGGATTTAGCTCGGTAGCGGGTGTGTGTGACCCCCTGGATGGCTTCACTACACGCTGAACTGTACAAAAAGGCAGTTGAGGATGGTTGAAAACAAATGATATGGTTTATTTTTCCATATTGCTGGATACACGTGCAAGCATCAAAACAGCATAAACAAAACATAAAATAAACCCTTGACGCTTGGGGCGTCTACCTTCCCAGCACAGGAACCTACCTATGGAGTCTGGCACAGCCTACTGCTGGGCAGACACTGCTGGTCCTACAGCAGAAAACAACACAGTCATTTCTCACACAGTAATATCCATCAGCACCTCACCTCTTCAGTAGAGTTTGTGACTGCTCCTTCACTCCCAAAGCCTCAGGATGCAGCAATAAGTCGTCATCCTTAGACTATCTTTATATGGGCTTTAATTGCTTAATTCTGAACAGCTGAAGCCTTCCAACGCCCTAAAGCTCTCTGGCCATTTTCTGCAGCCGACACCCAATAGTAATTGTTGTATTGTCTAAACAAGGCAGAAAAGTTTCTCCAGTCTGTGACAACACACATAGATTTACCATACCCCCCCTCTTGTTTCAACCCTAGGGTTGGGACACAAGTTTCCAGGCACGCATGCACTCGGGACAAACCATCTGCATTCCCCATTTTAACACCGGAGCGATGCGTTACGACAAAACTAAATCCCCGAAGGGCCAGGAACCACCTATTTATTATCCTATGGGTCTTCAAATTTCGGCTGAGGTACATAAGAGGGTGTTCCTTGCTCTGTAATATACTCATTTTCAGTTGTAAACCATGCAAAACCTTAATTGTTTTTTCAATGGACACAAAGGTTTCCCTCGATAGCTCAATCCCTGACGAACTCAGCAATACATAACCAATACGAAGAGCTGATAACACTGTTCTTTGCAATGGATCATCCATGTGGATGCCTTCTTCAGATGTAAACACACTAAGACTGCAATCCTCCAAGGCATGGTGACACTCAAAAAAATCTGTTCTTCTATGAACTGGACTAAAGTCTGATGCATATGACCTCTGATAAACCGATGTACTAGGCGGTTTTTCTTCCCTTTGGTGCTCTAGACGGAAATCATTAGTTGTCAATTCTGTATTTCCAAGTTTCTTACTTTGTGATAGTTCAGACTCACAAGTATGGTGAAAATCTACCAAACCCAATGTAAGGTTTTCAGAAACTGAATCCTCGTCACTTACTTGAACCAACTGCTTACTTTGTGCATCACTTGTTCGCACATCCCTATTCTCATCAAGAACTTGACAACTGCTATCGGACACATCATTAACTGAACTAGACAACATTTCCTGTCTAGCAGCTACAATCACTTTTGAACCTATTGTACAGGACGCCAGGGATGGGTCCTGGATGGACGCTACATAGCGCCAATTTTTGGAATCTGGTCCCTTTAAGCACTGATTCAGGAGGTCACCCAAAGGGGGTGAGAGGTTCCGGACAGATAAAATGGATCCAGAGAGGACGGGCTTAAAGTCCTCTCTGTCTTCTCTTAATAATATTTGGGGGTCCGGGATTTCGGAGGCTCTGAAGCGACAATTGGGAGGGAAGAGAGCCTCCCCTTCTGACCCCTGGCTTCAGGCACACAAGGGGTTAACCACTACCAGGAAGTTAGTTAAAAGGAAAGGAAGTCCTGACAGAGGGTGGAGTAGTTTTGGAAGTGAAGCTGTGTCTGCAGGGAAGGACTGGAGGACTTCTTACTAAACCGTATGTGCCTTTCTTTTGGTTGTTTTGCTGTGCTGAAGAGAGACTTATCTAATTTATGCTGGAAACAAGCAGGACTTTTGTTGTGACATTTTTGAGCTGAAGAAAGCATTATTTTGTTTTGTTTTGTTTTGGTCACCAATAAAGACCCTTTGCTTTACTGACACGGTTTACGCACTTGTCTCGCTGAGCTAAAGAACCCCCAAAGTTCACAACTGGTGTCGAATGCGGGCAAAGTGCATTTGCAGGCGCAAAAACCGTTTAAAAACTGACATTTAAAGAGACAGTGTACTTATGGCATGTCTTGGGTGAAGTCAGCCCAGACATTACAAACAGCACGCAACGACATGGAAGAGGTCATTAGGGCTTTGGCACAAGCCACCGTGACCCAGCAGCAAGCCACCGTGAACCAGCAGCAAGCCACCGTGACCCAGCAGCAAGCGTCAGCGGACGCCAACCATCGCCATGAGGAAGCGATGGCTCAGCAGCAGCAGGCCTTGGCACAGGCTATAGCTGCGCAGCAAGAAAACACACGGCTGCTAGCCGCCCAGTTTACAGCCCAGCAGGAGTCCACTCAAGCACAGGTGGCTGCCTTGCAGGAGGCAGTACAGCGGCTGGCTCAGGGACAAGAGCAATCGGCCGTTGCCGTTAGCAACCCAGTGTCTGTTAGAGCCAGCCATTTCTTGCAAAAACTAACACCCAGCGATGACGTGGAAGCCTTTCTGACCACCTTTGAAAGGATAGCAGAGAGAGAAGCATGGCCCCGGGACCAATGGGCCGGCATTATCTTCCCTTTTCTCACTGGTGACCCACAAAAGGCCTATTTTGACCTCCCAGCTGAGCACATCAAAGACTATGAACGTCTAAAAGCCAAGATCCTGGCCCGCCTGGGGGTGACCACAGCTGTCCGGGCTCAGAGGGTGCATCGCTGGCGGTACAAATCGGACCAACCACCCAGGTCCCAAATGCACGAACTAATTCAGTTAGTTAAAAAATGGCTGCAGCCGGAGAAGTTGTCAGGTCCACAAATGGTGGAACGGGTGGTGATGGACTGGTACCTACGGTCCCTACCAGATGACCTACAACGCTGGGTAAGCCATGGAAACCCTACTAACGCCGACCAGCTGGTCGAGCTGGTCGAACGGTACACCGTGCTGGAGGACCTGCTTGGGCCTGCCAAGCGTCGGGAACTCATGCCAAGGACACCCAGACCAGCCACTACCCCGAGGAGAGAAGCCTGGCCAGATGTTGGCGTCCGCAGATCTACACCGTCTGCCATAGAACCACGGAGGTCGGTTCCTGTGCCAAAGATGGGAGACATTCAGTGTTGGCGATGTCGGTCCTGGGGGCTTACCCGGTTACAGTGCCCGCTCCAGGAGGAGCCTATGGATTGCGGGGCTGCCCGAAGAAGCTCTTTCTATGCTCAAAGAGCGTGTGCCACGCATCTTGACCTGACTTCCGGACAGTTCGAGTGTGAAGTGTGGGTAAACGACCTTCCGGCCAGGGCACTACTGGACTCTGGTAGCATGGTCACGCTGGTACATGCCCGGGTACTTGGAAGGATTGGTTCAGTAACTAAGACCCTACGGGTACTGTGTATCCATGGGGACACCAAGGAGTACCCCTTGGTCCCAGTAACTGTGTCCTATGGTCAAACCTCGATTACCCAGGAGGTTGGGGTGGTAAAAAGCCTGATACACGATATCATAGTGGGGCGGGACTGTCCAATATTTTTGGAATTATGGAACCAGGTACAGACGGGTCTGCCAGGAGAACTAAGGACACTGGGTTAGGAAGGGACAGAGTCTGGGGGATCCGGGCCTGAAACCTCCACAACACACCCCTCTAATGTAGAGAGACTTGTTAGTGATAATGACGTTGCAGAAAATCTTAGTTCTAATAATATTAGTTCGGTGTCTGGTCTGAAAACCGAGTTGACCTCTGAGGGGGGGGAAGTCTCCCCGTTACAAGTCATGCTGGGGGAGGATGACGAGGAGCTTACCCCGGTTGAGGAGGGTGAGGGGGAAACATCCCAAAGGCCAGTGCATCCAGACGTGGATGTACCCAGGGGTGCGTTTGGCACCGCCCAGTTACAGGACCCTACCCTGGTCAATGCTCGAGAGCAGGTTTCTGTCATTGATGGGGTTTCACAGATACCAGATGCAGACCAGAGGTTTCCTCATTTTGCATTAAAGGGGGACCTAGTCTATCGTGTGGTTGAGAGCCGAGGGGAACCCATAGAACAGTTGCTGGTCCCTCAACCTTATAGGCGGATGCTCCTTGATCTAGCCCACAACGATGCACTAGGAGGACACCTGGGGGCGGAGAAAACGGAGGCCAGGATAACCGACCGGTTTTACTGGCCAGGGGTGAAGGCTGAGGTTAAAAGATATTGTGAGTCTTGTCCTGTTTGCCAGTTAACTGCCCCGGTGCCTCGCTATAGAAACCCCCTAGTACCCTTGCCAATTATTGAGGTCCCGTTTGAGCGGATCGCTATGGATCTTGTAGGACCCCTGGTAAAGTCAGCAAGGGGGCACCAATACATATTGGTCATCCTGGACTACGCCACTAGATACCCAGAAGCAGTCCCGTTGAGAAAAACGTCCTCTAAGGCCATTGCCCGGGAGCTATTTCAAATGTTCTCACGAACTGGGTTCCCCAAGGAAATATTAACGGATCAGGGCACCCCTTTTATGTCAAAGGTGATGGCGGACTTGTGCAGGCTGTTTCAGATTAAGCAGCTGCGGACGTCCGTCTATCACCCGCAGACCGATGGCCTAGTTGAGAGGTTTAACAAAACTCTGAAGTCTATGTTAAAAAGAGTCGTCCAGAAAGACGGGAAAGATTGGGATATGTTGCTCCCTGCCCTATTGTTCGCTATCCGGGAGGTACCACAGGCATCCACGGGTTTCTCACCATTTGAGCTAGTGTACGGACGGAGGCCCCGGGGGTTGCTTGATCTGGTAAAGGAAACATGGGAAAGTGAGTCCTCCCCGCACAAAACCGTGGTGGAACATATTTCTCAAATGCGAGAAAGGGTGGCTAAAGTGATGCCGCTGGTAAGAGAGCACATGCAGAAGGCTCAGGATGCCCAAAGAAGGGTATATAACCGGTCGGCTAAAGTGAGACAGCTCCAAGTAGGTGACAGGGTAGCTGTCCTAATACCAACGGTAGAAAGCAAGTTCTTGGCCAAGTGGCAAGGTCCGTTTGAAATAGTGGAGAAAGTGGGTGAGGTAAACTATAGGGTACACCAACCAGGGAAAAGAAAACCCTACCAAATTTATCACATAAATTTGTTAAAGCTCTGGAAAGACAGAGAACCGGTGTCCGCAGTGGTGGCGGTACAGTCAGGGGACCAGGTAGGGATCGACATGGTGCAGGTTGCAGCTACCCTAACTAGGCCCCAAACCCAGCAAGGGTTGCCAGGACTCACCAACGTCATCGAGGATGACATTGTCATTTTTAGTACGGATTGGGATTCCCACCTTCCCCGAGTACAGGCAGTGGTAGACTCCTTGAGAAGGGCAGGGTTCACCATCAATCCGGAGAAATGTGCGGTTGGGGTGGAGGAAGCCAAGTATCTTGGATACATTGTAGGTAGAGGGTTAGTGAAGCCCCAAATGAGCAAAGTAGAGGCCATACAGGGCTGGCCCCGCCCCCTAACAAAGAAACAGGTCAGAGCGTTTTTAGGCCTAGTTGGGTACTACAGGAGGTTTGTCCCCAACTTCGCCACCATTGCGGCACCGCTGACTGACCTCACCAAAGGCCGAAAGTCCGTCATGATCAAATGGAATGCTGAGGCTGAAAAGGCATTTCAAATGCTTAAGACGGCACTGTGCCAGGACCCGGTGCTTGTAGCGCCAGACTTTTCTAAGGACTTTATAGTGCAGACAGATGCCTCAAGTGAAGGGCTAGGAGCAGTTCTGTCTCAAGAAATCAACGGAGAGGAGCATCCAATAGTTTTCCTTAGTAGGAAACTGACGCCAGCTGAGAAAAACTATGCAGTGGTGGAACGCGAATGTCTTGCCATCAAGTGGGCTTTGGACTCCCTACGGTATTTTCTCCTAGGCAGGAAGTTTCGCCTCATATCAGACCATGCTCCTCTTATGTGGATGAGACAGAACAAGCACACCAATGCCAGGGTAACTAGGTGGTTTCTGTCTCTGCAGGAGTTCAACTTTGTGGTGGAGCACAGACCCGGGAAACAGCATCAGAATGCCGATGCCCTCTCCCGAGTCCACTGTATGATGGCGAGTGGTGCCTCCAACACCTCCGCGTTGAGGCAGAGGGGGGGGATATGTACAGGACGCCAGGGATGGGTCCTGGATGGACGCTACATAGCGCCAATTTTTGGAATCTGGTCCCTTTAAGCACTGATTCAGGAGGTCACCCAAAGGGGGTGAGAGGTTCCGGACAGATAAAATGGATCCAGAGAGGACGGGCTTAAAGTCCTCTCTGTCTTCTCTTAATGATATTTGGGGGTCCGGGATTTTGGAGGCTCTGAAGCGACAATTGGGAGGGAAGAGAGCCTCCCCTTCTGACCCCTGGCTTCAGGCACACAAGGGGTTAACCACTACCAGGAAGTGAGTTAAAAGGAAAGGAAGTCCTGACAGAGGGTGGAGTAGTTTTGGAAGTGAAGCTGTGTCTGCAGGGAAGGACTGGAGGACTTCTTACTAAACCGTATGTGCCTTTCTTTTGGTTGTTTTGCTGTGCTGAAGAGAGACTTATCTAATTTATGCTGGAAACAAGCAGGACTTTTGTTGTGACATTTTTGAGCTGAAGAAAGCATTATTTTGTTTTGTTTTGTTTTGGTCGCCAATAAAGACCCTTTGCTTTACTGACACGGTTTACGCACTTGTCTCGCTGAGCTAAAGAACCCCCAAAGTTCACACTATGTTTAGTTGTTCAGCTATCTTTGCCTCATAGTCTCCCAAAAAATGTTTTAGTATTTGTTTCTTTGAAACCATCGACTATTGGACACAAATTCTCATATTCTTCATTCCTTTCAAGACATTTGGAAAAAGCATCCATTAAATTAGTACATGTAGCCTCTCTGACCACTTCAGTGATGGAGGTTTCACAACGTTCAGAGGGCTCCCCTACCATTACAGATTCTACACTTTGAAAAATAGATTTTACTTCCCGAGGAATCTTGGTAGTCAAGTCCAAAGTATTATCCTGCGTTACTTGCTCTGACAGAACACTTTCTAAAGACTGGGTTTCACAGGACGTGACATTACCTTTATATTCAAATCCGATTTCATAAACATAAAAATTAACACACTGCTCTTCAACATGCAAATAATTCACAGAGGCAAAACTAGCTTCAGTCTGGGTGCATATTTCTTGCAATTCAGATTCCTCAATGACCCTGCTCTGCTGATCATCAATTATGGGAAAGTCATGAATATCACCTGTCTTACTACATTCACAAGGCTCAGTGGATATTGGACACACTTTTTCTACATCATTTAGTGCAGTGTCAGAATTAAGTTTTTCGGTTTTATTTCCATCAAGCAACTGACTGAGAACTGAAGATGTGCAAACCCCTACTTCCTGCACTTCAGCCACTTCATTTGCCCTGAAGCGGCCAGGGATTTCACTTTCAACATTACTTCCAGAAAGTTCAGCTTAATTTTCCATAAAGTCCTTCAGATTTAGCTTTCTAAGAATTTCCTCCTCCTCATCGTCGTTATCTTCCACACATTCTTCATTATTTATTGTTAGTCCATTCTCAGTGTTGGCTGTTACCGTAGGACAATCATCAACTTTAACATCTTCATGTTCTGTTTTTGCTTTGGTAATCTTGGTGACACCAGGAACTCCTAACTTGGCAGAGTAGGCCCAAAGAAATGAACAGTGATCCATACAGCCCTGGCACACCATCTCATGAAACTCAACGTGCTCCGATGGAACTGCCCCTAGGTGCCGACCATGAAACCAGTCCTCACACACCACACACTGGATTATCTCATCTGGGGTCTTATCCTCAGGATTGGGGTACGGTCTCTTACATGTGCAATACATGCCAAAGAAATTGTCATTGTAATTATTAGCCAGGTTTTTCTTCTCTTTATCCGGATATAACTTGCACTCCAGCTGTTTAAATTTGGCATTTCCACAATCGCAGCGAAAGTTCCTCTTGGTGTAGGGCTCAAACAGGTCGTGGCCTTCATGATACTTGTATGCACAGGCCAGACATATCCCAGCAGGCTCCTCTTTATCCAGGGTGCAGGTACTGCAGGCGTACAGCGCTTGTCTCTTCACATAACCCAGGGGGTCGGAGCACTTTTCGGAATCGCTCCCCGCCAGCACATCAGACGCCTCATCCTGCAGGGCGTCATCCTCCTCCTCTTCATCTTCTGCACCACTTTCAATTACTGCAAGCTCTTCGCTGTCAGAATCATCACATGGTAGAAGATGGAAATCCTCAAGCCCGGCCTCATTTTCTTAATTTTCTCTGTTGGTGAAAGAACCAGAACAGAGAGCAACTGCTTCAGACATTAGGTCACTTTTCTCATTTTCAGCATGAGCCTTTGTACAACTAAAAGATTCTTGATTTGAACCATCATCTTGACAGACAAATTTTCCAGAGCAGAGTCCCAGCAACTCATCCATAACCCCTATCTTGGAGCCATTTGCATCAGGCTGGCTGGTGTTGGATTGTGATTCCTTAAACTTTCCTGAGCAGAGATCTAACAGTTCGCCCATATTTGCAATTATAGCATTCTCATCCATACTGTCCATCACAAGTCTTTGCTTGGCAGAGCTGTACTTGCTCCTGTTGCGGCCAACATTTAGAAAACCATCAGCATGCGTGACAACGATCTCTTCTTGTAATCCTCATCACTCCGTGCAAGAATTGCTGAGCGTCTCCTCATCACTTAGTCTTGTATAGGGACGGCATCCATGATCGCTGCTTTTACCGGAACACGGGGCCTTATAATCATTGTTGAGCTTTGAAGGTTGTAATTTTTTTGGTGAGAGCTCCTTAGAAACCTCTATGTTCTCTTCACTACCAGACAGCTCTGATTTTGCTTTCTTTTTCTTTTTTTTTTCTTTGACTTCAGACTCAAGAAATCTTTGAACTTGTCTCTTACTTTTTCTTTAACACTTTCAGATAGCTTGTCTGGCTTGCGATGAGACTTTTGGATTAAGTTCTCCTTGCTTTTGTCTTTTAGGGACGGTCAGTGGGAATTTGAACTGTTTGTGGTGCGTCTTCTCTTTGAGCTTGGATGACTGGCCTTTTCGTGAGCTAAAGAGCCTCTTGTCTGCATATGCCTGATGACAGGACTCTGATCCTGCTCTGACCTGTCAACGCCATGGAAATACTTCATATGGCAACGCAGCAACTTGGCCTTACGAAAAGATGTGGAGCAATCCAAAATCTTGCCCTTAAACTTGTTGGGTTCCAGTTCCAAGGTAACAGCTTTGGTAGCTGGATCATCAAGTTTCTTCAAAGTATTTGTTAAAGGTTCTCTACTGTATTTAGCAGAACTGTCAGACCGTCGATTCAGCTTCATAGGATCTGTTACTGCAGGGACAGCCGGGACCTCCTCAGCATCTTCTTGTACATGAGGGTCTTTCTCTTCTGGTTTGGTCTCGTCTGGTTTGACCTCTGTTATATTCTAAAATCTAAAAATTCCTCTGGAACACCATTCACAACATTGGATTCGACAGGCTCTACAGACTCTTCTACTACTAATGGCGGCCCGTTCACTTCGGGAGTTTCAGGCTCTGCCAGGGCACACTCCTCTGGCTCCACTTCTTGTTCCTCTGGTGAAGTACTACACTCCGGTGATGATTCCGCCTCAACAAAAGACATGGTAACCTCCATAGCATTATGGTCCTCTGGATTCTCAATCAGAGAGGGCTTGCTATCCTTTTCCTCTATTCTCTCAAATTGTTTCACAATGGCCTCCATTTGCTGCTGGTGTCTCTGTTCCCAAAATGCCATTCTCTCTCGGTGAGCCTGTTGTTGAGCTACAATGCTCTCTTGGTAAGCCTGTTGGTGAGCTGCAAGGCTCTCTTGGTAATCCTGTTGTTGAGCTGCAATGCTCTCTTGGTGAGCCTGTCGTTGAGCTGCAATGCTCCGCTGCAAACCTGCATTCATCTGCTGTTAATTTGCATTTGCTATAACCAGCTGTTTTAGCATCTCCTCCATTTTGGGTTTACTTTAACTGTCCCCGGCATCTCCACCATGTGTGAGGGATTTAGCTCGGTAGCGGGTGTGTGTGACCCCCTGGATGGGTTCACTACACGCTGAACTGTACAAAAAGGCAGTTGAGGATGGTTGAAAACAAATGATATGGTTTATTTTTCCATATTGCTGGATACACTTGCAAGCATCAAAACAGCATAAACAAAACAAAACATAAAATAAACCATTGCCACTTGGGGCGTCTACCTTCCCAACACAGGAACCTACCTATGGAGTCTGGCACAGCCTACTGCTGGGCAGACACTGCTGGTCCTACAGCAGAAAACAACAAAAAAGTCTCTTTGATATTTCTCACACAGAAATATCCATCAGCACCTCACCTCTTCAGTAGAGTTTGTGACTGCTCCTTCACTCCCAAAGCCTCAGGATGCAGCAATCAGTCGTCATCCTTAGGCTATCTTTATAGGGGCTTTAATTGCTTAATTCTGAACAGCTCAAGCCTTCCAACGCCCTCTGGCCATTTTCTGCAGCCGACGCCCAATAGTCATTGTTGTATTGTCTAAACAAGGCAGAAAAATTTCTCCCATCTGTGACAACACACATAGATTTACCTGACTTCCTGTCACACTACATATAATATATCTTTGCACCCGGGGCCCCTTACCCCTATTCTGGGTAATTCAGGGTTTTTACCCAGATGGTAATACAAAGGCTTTCTTTGTTGTCGAACATCACACCCATCTATTATACAACAGGCACTCACCCCACAGGGCCTGCAACCCCTGAGTGAGCTTAGCTCTATTTCTTACACCAGACGAGGAGATTGGCTTCAATATTTTAAATTATGTCATCATTATGATGGATTGGGCAAAGAGCGGCTATGTAGGGATCTGACTAAGGTTGAGGAGCTGTGTCTTTCTGACCAAAAATGTACATGCCCTCTCTAAAATGTATGGAATTCTTTTTTCCCATGCATTTCCCCATCGTCCTTTCTATATCCGAGACTGGGAGCGAGAACTAGACCATGAATTGGCTCCCGAGGAATGGCATAAAGTATTTTTTCTTATATTTAAATCCACCTTGGCCTCCAATTTGCAAGAGAGAAACTATAAAATCATATCTAGACAGCATTGCTGTCTGGCCTTGTTAAATAAAATAAACCTGGCCTTATCCAACCAATGTTGGAGATGTGGTGGGCCAAGTGGTACACATCTAAAAATGTGGTGGTCTTGCCTGGCAAAAAAAACATACTGGTCTGCCATATTTTGCCTAAGGCAGTTGATCACAGGCAAGATCTGGCCAGAGACTCCTGAGGTTGCCCTCATATCTATGATTCGGGGGTTCAATTACTTACATTAAAAAGGAAATATTTAGATTTTTATTAATGGCAGGTAGAGCTTTGATACCTAAATATTAGAAATCAGCAGTAATTTCAACAATACGGAAATGGGTTGCAGAAGTGAACCATATCATGCGCATAGAAGAGCTGGTAACTTCAGGCAACGGAAACGATCCCCTGGTCAGGGAGGTCTGCATGGGTGCAGTCTCTTATATCTCCTATATTTTTGCCAATTATCAGTTAATTGATAACGTCACCTTTTTTTGAATAGGTATATCCATTTGACCTCTTGGGTGCTTCTACCCAACTTTCTTTCTTCCTCTGTTTTTCTTTTCTCTTCCAATAATTTAGATCCCCCCCCCCCCCCCCAGGAATTTGTTAGAGAAGATGGCTTTGATAGCAAACATAGCATTATATTATAATTGTATCATTTTATGTTGATAGTTTCTGCATGACATGATGACATGCTGGAATTCTTAGGCTTGGTATGTAGCCTTAAAATAGAGTTAATGATAATAAATAGAATTGCTGATGTTATTATATTCTTCATACACTGCAATAACAATAAAAACAATTATTATTATTTTTTTTAAATAATTTGTACTCTTAATGTAATGGTAACATTTTAATATATCTAGATTCCTTATTAGGTATTTTAGCAATTACATGTGTGTGAAAAGTGTCAGAATTGGCCCAGTGGTCAAGTGTTTGATGGAGATCGGTGACCTGTATCTGCTTTGCAAGAGTGAGTCACCACACGCTGCTATAGACAGTACATTTCTTTTATACTGGCACTGAAACTTTCTGGTGAGTTATTGGGTTGGAAATAATCATGGAAGTGTTCACTGGCATTTGGAAAAAAATAAACTGCTTTTAGCAAATTTTTATGACAGTTGTCTGTTTAGTCTGATTTTATGTGTATTTTTTACAAAAGATATGCTCTACTGATTACATTTGAAGGGCCTTCATAGCAAATGACAGAAGTGTTATACAGTAAACACGAGTAAACATTTTAGGATATTCCTAGAATAGAAACCAAATTGGCATAGCAGGGAGCAATATTGGCACCAACTCTGGGTAATAGGCCTTGCCTTGGGATCTATCCACAGCCAGGCTTTATACTGTATAGCAGTCATTGTATTATCATGTGTATCATCATATCACTTGGCTGATTTCATGGTACCTAAATGCAGGCAGAAAGTGATAGAGTGATGCGTAGGTAGACAGGGGGCCTTTTCAGCAGAGACAAATATGGGTTCCCCAAGAGAGTCTAATGCCTTGTACATGATCGGAATATCCGATGGAAAAAGTCTGTCGGACATTTTACATCGGATATTCTAAATGTGTGTATTCCCATCAAAGTTTTTTTATCTGAAATTTCAATGAATTCCATCGGAGTTTAGATATAGAACATGTTCTATTTTTCTCCGATGAGATTTGGCCAGCCAAAAGCCTAATTGTGTGTACATGGCATAAGATGGTAGGTGGTCTTCTGAGTTTTGATAACTGACTGTGTGGTACCTTGCTGGTTTGTCCTGTTGGCATAGGCGTGCGCACAGGGTGTGCCAGGTGTGCCCAGGCACACCCTAATCACCCTTTACAGCACAGATTCCTCCTACTTCCCTGGCTCCCTCCTTCCCCCTGCAGTGCTACCAGCTTCTCTCCTCTCCTGCCAGCTGTTGCTGCAAGGATGTTTTAGAATGAGTGGAGGAAGGGGCCAGTAAATATGTCCCCTTCCCTTTCTGAATTAACATTGTGAGTTATCAGTAGTGTGTGTTTGAGCTTTGGGGTGCACACCCTAATGCTATAGACTGCGCACACCTATGCCTGTCGGTGACCACAAGGTGAAGACAAATGAGCAGAGCAGTAAACAGAATGAGACCAACACCAATTTGACTGTCAGGCTAGGAGCCAAGTTTGAAAATATTCCAGAGCCAAGGGCTATACAGTGAGATCATTGGCAGGCAATGAGCAGAGGCAGGAGCCGGGATGCAGTCATAAACAATAGACAAAGCTGGAGAAGTCAGTGACTGGAGCTCAGATGCATTAACACAGGAATCGTGCTCCAAGTATACACAAGCTAAAGAACCTGGGGACAAGGAGGCTAGGCACACAGCAGGGTGTTCTGACAACATAACTGTCTTTGAGGGTTAAAAAGAAATTTGAATTAAAATGTATGCAAACCCTAACAATAAATGTCCCTTATTTTCTACCTTTTGGTCTGCTAAATATATACCATTGTCAGTCTGGGGTCGTGTTGCCAGTGGTCCCATGATCAGCGAGAACTTCCAAAACAGCTTCCAGAGTTTATGGAGAATGTCACAAGTAAAAAAAAATCAGTTAAAAGTAATTCTGTGGACAAAAAACAAAACATAATAAAGCGGTATTGAACCCAAAAACAAACTTCTATTATATTGCAGCTAATTAATCCTTAAAGCTCAACTCTGGGAACCAGAAAATTCCTCCTTACAGTCGGGCTGCATTGACACTGCAAGGATTGACTGTCTTGTTATCACTGACACTATGGTGAACATTCCAGCAGTCAGCTCTCCAACATAGCAGCCCACTGGCTCTTGTAGTCCCACACAGTAGGCAGAGTTTGAATGAATCAAATCATGAAACGGAATCTGATTTCACTTCATTGTCAAAGACCTTCTTTTGAAAGGTGTTAATTGCATCGGCTCCTGACAGACCTTTTCATTGTGTGATAAAACTGTTAAAGCCCTGTGTTTACACTTAAAATATTGGGTATTCAAGACTCCATTCAGGTGTATTGAATTAGCATGTCAATTATGTTAGTAAAGGAATGTATTGATGCTCAGGTGTCAAGACCCTTTAGAGACAGTACGCCTGTCTAGATATGTGGATTGAGGTCAAGGCATTGTGTAATTGTATTTTGGAATGTGTTAGATCTCGTCAGTATTGGTGCCGAAATGTCTGCTAGAGAATTAGCCATAGTGTGTGAATAGGGGGGTGGAGATTGCATTGTCCTGTGATTAACTGTAATATCTTGTACTGTATAAAAAGCTGAGAAGAAACCATTAAAAGTTAATTCATTTGGAAACCAGAAGATAGAGCGGTCAGTCTCATTTTCTGGGCAATTGATATGGATCGTGTATGTAGGATTGTCGCAATGTGTCGGATAAGCTTGTCGTGGTTGGATGGAAGGTCGTAAACGTTGGTGACCGTTACAGTACTATCTATCATTCTAGCAACAGCTAGACTTAAACAGGATGCAAACATCTGCAATTAAAATTAAGAAAAGCATATCCTTCTATAATGTGTACTTGTCTCAATCCAAGCACCCAGTGTGGTTCCTCTCTACTAGTTCTGCTATCTATGTGAATTACTTCTGACAGTCTAAAGCCTCGTACACACGGCAGGTTTTCCCGACAGGAGAACTGCAGGGAGAGCTTTTGGCCGGAAATCCCGGTGATGTAAAATTCCATCGGACCTATGAAAAAAATCGTACCCGCGTCACTTCCGGTGCTCGTGCGTCAGAGCACAGCTGATTGTGGGTCCACGGCGCATGCGCCGTGCATGCGCAGACGCCTTTTTCGTCCATGAAAATCCTTGACTCGGGTGGGTGGGCGGAGGCGGAGCTGGATTCTCAATTACATCACCGCCAGCACCGCCTCCAGCCCGTCCCTAAAGCACAGGCTTCTTGAGGTCTGAGAAAAACAGACTCGGGTGGGTGGGCGGAGGCGGAGGAGATTCTCAATTACATTACCGCCAGCACCACCTCCAGCCCCGTCCCTAAAACAGCTTTTTGAGGTCCATAAAAAAACATAGACTTGGGTGGGCTGGCCGGAGCCTTTTAAAGCTTCAATACCAATGTATAATAAAATGTTACATTGTTTTTCGACGTTGCGCGGGTGTGCGTAATATTAAAGACTGTCAAGAAAATGGGTATTTAGGAGGAGAGGCTTCTGAATACCTGACCGTGGGGAACCAACAAACAAATAAGTATCTTCTTACTCATTTCAATGGGAAAGTTTAAAGTGGAACTTTAGGTTTGATTTAACTCTGAAGTGAAACGTTACCCAAAAAGTAAAGTTCCGCTCTTCTGTATTTTTTTTATTTTTTAGGCTCCATGTACACGGGACCATCCTCCCAGCTGTAGGGATCACCCCCCACCCCACTACCATCCTCCCAGCTGTAGGGATCAGCCCCCCCACCCCACTACTATCCTCCCAGCTGTAGGGATCACCCCCCACCCCACTACCATCCTCCCAGCTGTAGGGATCGCCCCCCACTACCATCCTCCCAGCTGTAGGGAACCCCCCACCACCACCATCCTCCCAGCTGTAGGGAACCACCTCCCACACCCCACCACCATCCTCCCAGCTGTAGGGATCCCCCCCACCACCACCATCCTCCCAGCTGTAGGGATCCCGCCCCACTACCATCCTCCCAGGTGTAGGGTACACCCCCCCCACCCCACTACCATCCTCCCAGCTGTAGGGATCACCCCCCCACCACCATCCTCCCAGCTGTAGGGATCAGCCCCTCACCATCCTCTCAGCTGTAGGGATCAGCCCTGCGTCCTTCCAGCTGTAGGGATCATCCACCATCCCATCCTCCCAGCTGTAGGGATCAGCCCTCAGTTTTGGGGGAGCAATTGCAGCCTCACTGGGCCCATCATACCCAGCCAGTTTGCCCACCACATGCAGCCAGTGTGCCCATCATACGCAGCAATTTACCCGTCATACCCAGCCAGTGTGCCCGGCATATGCAGCCAGTGTGCTCATCATACGCAGCCATTGTGCCCTTCATACGCAGCCATTGTGCCCATCATACGCAGCCATTGTGCCCGTCATACGCAGCCACTTGTGCCCGTCATAAGCAGCCATTGTGCCCGTCATATGCAGCCATTGTGCCCGTCATATGTAGCCAGTGTGCCCGTCATATGCAGTCACTTGTGCCCATCATACGCAGCAATTGTGCCCACCATATGCAGCCATTGTGCCCGCCATACGCAGCCACTTGGGCCCACCATATGAAGTCATTGTGCCCGTCATACGCAGCCATTGTGCCCGTCATATGCAGCCACTTGTGCTTGTCATATGCAGCCCTTGTGCCCATCATACGCAGCCATTGTGCCCATCATATGCAGCCATTGTGCCCGTCATATGCAGCCACTTGTGCCCGTCATATGCAGTCAGTGTGCCCACTATTTGCAGCCACTTGTGCCCGTCATACACAGCCACATCTGCCCATCAAATGCAGTCAGGCGCATCCCCCGGCTGTCACTTCACTAATCCCCAACAAACCCCAACCCTGGGGGGGGAACCGGGTGTGGCGACACTTATCGAATGACGGCACTTCGTCCCCTTGGCTCCTCAGGCTTCCTCTGCCATGTCTCTTTTTCCGCAAAAGCGTTAGGCATCAAATAGGATCGCCTAAAGCTTTGGCCAATCAGGAGACAGGTTTTACGGACCTGCCTGTTGATTGGCAAGGAGTAACTTTAGTGTGAAAATAGCCTCTGTCTCTAATCAAGTGCTTCAAAATACACACCCCGCCTATCCCCGCCATAGAATTTCATGTGTCCGGCATCCTGAAAGGGGCCAGGCACATGAATAGGGAGGGTGGCAGAGGTGACGGGGTGGTTCCCATGCATTGTGGGCCCACCATGCAACCATGCAGGGGCCACCACTGGTCTTTGATCTCTGTCAAGTGCTGGGGTCAGGATTGCCTCCGCTGCTTTTCCTCCAATTGGCCCAAAGAAGCTGAGTGCGAGTTTACCTATAGCCCTCACACTGGAGAATTGTACACCATCATAATGGCATCCCAGGACGGTGGGTACCAGGTCACGAGAGGGCAGAGCGCATGTGGCTTAGGGAGAAGGAGAGGGCCCCTGGGTGGACGTGTGAGAAGGAGAGGGCACCTGGGTGTTTGGAGGAGGAAAGGGCCCCTGGGGGAAAGAATGGTGTCCCCGTCCTCCGGGGGAAAAGAATGGTGTCCTCGTGCTCCGGGGGAGAGAAGGGTGTCCTCGTCCTCCGGGGGAAAGAATGGTGTCCCTATCCTTTGGGGGAGAGAATGGTGTCCCCGTCCTCCGGGGGAAAAGAATGGTGTCCTCGTCCTCCGGGAGAGAGAAGGGTGTCCTCGTCCTCCGGGGGAAGGAATGGTGTCCCTGTCCTCCGGGGGAGAGAAGGGTGTCCTCGTCCTCCGGGGGAAAGAATGGTGTCCCTATCCTCCGGGGGAAAGAATGGTGTCCCTATCCTCCGGGGGAAAGAATGGTGTCCCTGTCCTTCGGAGGAGAGAAGGGTGTCCTCGTTCTCTGGGGGAAAGAATGGTGTCCCCGTCCTCCGGGGGAGAGAAGGGTGTCCTCGTCCTCCGGGTGAAAGAATGGTGTCCCTGTTCTTCGGGGGAGAAAAGGGTGTCCTTGTCCTCCGGGGAAAAGATTGGTTTCCTCATCCTCCGGGGGCAAGAATGGTATCCCCGTCCTCTGGGGGAGAGAAGGGTGTCCCCGTCCTCTGGGGGAGAGAGGGTGTCCCCGTCCTCCGGGGGAAAGAATTGTGTCCCCATCCTCCGGGGGAAAGAATTGTGTCCCCGTCCTCCGGGGGAAAGAATTGTGTCCCCGTCCTCCGGGGGAGAGAAGGGTGACCCCTACCTCTGGGGAGAGAAGGGTGTCCTCATCCTCAGGGAAGAAGGGTGGCACCTTCTCCTCCTCCAACCAAACACCCAGGTGCCGTCTCCTTCTCCCACGTCCACCCAGGGGCCCTCTCCTTCTCCCTAAGCCACCAGTGACCCCCCAAAGTGGGTCACACATGCTCTCTGCCCTCCCGTGACCTGGTACCCACCGTCCTGGGATGCCATGATGTTATGTTATGATGCTATGATGGTGTACAAGTCTCCAGTGTGAGGGCTATAGGTAAACTTACACTCAGCTTCTTTGGCCCGATTGGAGGAAAAGCAGCGGAGGCAATCCAGACCCCAGCACTTGACAGAGATCAAAGACCAGTGGTGGCCCCTGCATGGTTGCATGGTGGGCCCACTATGCATAGACGCCTGACACATGAAATACTATGGCGGGGATAGGCGGGGTGTGTATTTTGAAGCACGTGATTAGAGACAGAGGCTATTATTACACTAAAGTTACTCCTTGCCAATCAGCAGGCAGGTCAGTAAAACCTGTCTCCCGATTGGCAAAAGCTTTAGGCGATCCTATTGGATGCCTAACGCTTTTGCGGAAAAGGAGACATGGCGGAGGAAGCTTGAGGAGCCGAGCGGACAAGTGTTGCCACACCCGGTTCCCCCCCAGGGGGAGGTTTGTTTGGGATTAGTGAAGTGACAGCCGGGGGATGCGCCTGACTGCATTTGATGAGCAGAAGTGGCTGTGTATGACGGGCACAAGTGGCTGCAAATAGTGGCCACACTTACTGCGTACGACGGGCACAAGTGGCTGTATATGATGGGCACAATGGCTGCGTATGAATGGCACACTGGCTGCATATAGCGGGCACACTGGCTTCATATGGCGGGCGCACTGGCTGGGTATGACGGGCACAATTGCTGCGTATGACGGGCACACTGGCTGCATATGGTGGGCACACTGGCTGCATATGGCGGGCCCAGTGAGGCTGCAATTGCTTCCCCAAATTGCTCCCCCAAAATGAAGGGCTGATCCCTACAGCTGGGAGGATGGAGGGCTGATCCCTACAGCTGGGAGGACGCAGGGCTGATCCCTACAGCTGAAAGGATGGTGAGGGGCTCATCCCTACAGCTGGGAGGATGGTGGTGGGGGGTGATCCCTACAGCTGGGAGGATGGAGGTGGGGGGTGATCCCTACAGCTGGGAGAATGGTGGGGGGGTGTCCATACAGCTGGGAGGATGGTGGGGGGGTGATCCATACAGCTGGGAGGATGGCGAGGGGGGAGGGATCCTTACAGCTTTGCGGATGGTGGTGGGGGGGGTGATCCCTACAGCTGGGAGGATGGTGGTGGGGGATGATCCCTACAGCTGGGAGGATAGTGGGGGGGTGATCCATACAGCTGTGAGGATGGCGTAATGGGGGTGATCCCTACAGCTTTGAGGATGGTGGGGAATGATCCCTACAGATGGGAGGATGGTAGTGGGGTGTGGGGGTGGTTCCCTACAGCTGGAAGGATGGTGGTGGTGGGGGGATCCCTACAGCTGGGAGGATGGTAGTGGGGGGGTGATCCCTGCAGCTGGGAGGATGGTAGTGGGGTGTGGGGGGTGATCCCTACAGCTGGGAGGATGGTGGTGGTGGGGGCTGATCCCTACAGCTAGGAGGATGGTAGTGGGGTGGGGGGATCCCTACAGCTGGGAGGATGGTCCCTGTACATGGAGCCTAAAAAATAAAAATAAATACAGAAGAGCGGAACTTTACTTTTTGGGTAACGTTTCACTTCAAAGTTAAATCAAACCTAAAGTTCCACTTTAAACTGTCCCATTGAAATGAGTAATATGATACTAATTTGTTTGTTGGTTCCCCACGGTCAGGTATTCAGAAGCCTCTCCTCCTAAATACCCATTTTCTTGACAGTCTTTAATATTACGCACACCCGCGCAACGTCGAAAAACAATGTAACATTTTATGACAGTCTTTAATATTACGCACACCCGCGCAACGTCGAAAAACAATGTAACATTTTATTATACATTGGTATTGATGCTTTAAAAGCCTCCGCCCGCCCACCCAAGTCTATGTTTTTTATGGACCTCAAAAAGCTGCTTTAGGGACGGGGCTGGAGGTGGTGCTGGCGGTAATGTAATTGAGAATCTGCTCCGCCTCCGCCCGCCCACCCGAGTCTATGTTTTTCTCGGACCTCAAGAAGCCTGTGCTTTAGGGACGGGGCTGGAGGCGGTGCTGGCGGTGATGTAATTGAGAATCCAGCTCCGCCTCTGCCCGCCCACCCAAGTCGAGGATTTTCATGGACGAAAAAGGCGTCTGCGCATGCGCGGCACATGCACCGTGAACCCGTACGAGCACCGGAAGTGACGCGGGTCCGATTTTTTCATAGGTCCGATGGAATTTTACATCACCAGCCGTGTTTATGCTCCTCGCAGTTTTTCCGACTGAAAAAATGCCCAAGAACCCCCGGACAAAAAATAGAACCAGCTTTTTTTCCTGCCAGGAAAACTGGCAGATTTTTGCCCAGCGTTCTTTGGCAGTTTTCCTATGGGGAAACCTCTCGTGTGTAGGGGGAAAGACTGACCGAGCAGGTTCTCGGCTCTTTCTCCTCGGGATTTCCGACGAGAACTTTTCCCGTTGGAAATCCCGCATGTGTGTACGCATAACTTGACACCACAGAATCCTGGGAGATGCCCTACACCTCCCCCTCCCAGGCACACAGCAAGACATTGACAGCCTCAACTGTGCATGTTTCCCTATAAGTGAGTGTAGAGGTCGGTGTGTCTATACCCCTTGCCTTCTGGAGCAGAGAAAAAGGCCTTTGATCTGTATGTTTTAAAAGGTTGTAAAAAAGTGCCGCAAATAAACAGGTACAATTTTATGTAGAAGATTAGTTTAATCCCTGGGCTAGACTATATGTAAGGGATTACAACCACTTTAACCACTTAAGACCCGGACCAAAATACAGGTAAATGACCAGGCCCCTTTTTGCGATTCGGCACTGTGTTGCTTTAACTGACAATTGCGCGGTCGTGCGACGTGGCTCCCAGACAAAATTTGTGTCCTTTTCTTCCCACATATAGAGCTTTATTTTGGTGGTATTTGATCGCCTCTGCGATTTTTATTTTTTGCGCAATATACAAAAATAGAGCGACATTTTTGAAAAAAGATCAATATTTTTTACTTTTTGTTATAAGAAAAATCAAATAAACAAAATTTTAGTCAAACATTTAGGCCACAATTTATTTAGCCACATGTCTTTAGTAAAAAAAAAAAAAAAATAGCTACCTAGCCAGAACAGCGACACTAATACAGCGATCAGAAAAATGATCGCTTAGTGACGCTGGCAATAGGGAGTGAAAGGGTTAACTAGAGCAGTGATCAAGGGGTTAAAACTTTACTAGGGGGGGGGGTACGGGGGCTACCCTGAACCTAACACTAACTGACTGTCACACTGACACTAAATACAGTAATCATACATGTATGATTACTGCATTCAGTGACACTGTGACAGGGGGGAGAGGGGGGGGGGGGTGATTGCAAGGGGTTAATGTGCCTATGTGTAGTGTGTGTCAGTGTAGTCTTGTGCAGACTTACTGTGTGATGTGATCTCTCCTCAGCGGCGGTTGAAAAAAACGCCGAGAGCAGAGATCACATCACTTCCCCTTTCCTGTGTTTACACAGGAGGAGGAAGTGCAGAGCAGGGGAGCGCGCGCATTGGCTGGGAGCGAACAAAAACGAATAGCTGCCCCCTCGTCCCGGATCGCTCGTACAGCCGCGGGGACCACCGCATGTACCGGGGGGGGGGGGGGGTCCCGATCGGACCCTCGACCCACGTCAAGGCAGCAACGTATATATACGCTGATGTGCCTGCCTGTGCCATTCTGCCGACGTAAATGTACATGCGGCGGACCATAAGCAGTTAAATAGAAAACATACATACCTATGAACATTAAGAATTTGGGTAACAATGCAGCCATTTGCACAAGATTAATACAGTAAAACCTTGGCTTGAGAGTAACTTGGTTTGAGAGCGTTTTGCAATACATTTAATACAAAATGTAATACATTTTGACTTGATATACAAGCAATGTCTTGATATAAGAGTAGCGTCATGTCACAACTAGTATAAAAGAGAAGAGAAGCGCCTCTAAGTGTAGCAATATGGTTACATTTAATGAAGGTACAACATTTAGAAACTTACATTGTTGATGATTAAAAGAGGCATATCTAAGTATGCAGGGATCTGGGGTAACGCTGGATAGACCATTCTCCTCGCAGCCATTGACGCTGTCCCTTCCACGAGCGGTTCAAGCCTCGCTTTCAGATCACTCTACTGTAGCTCCTGCTGGATTTTGCTTCTAATCCCCTTGTGGAGGCTTTCATTTGTGGATGGACATTTTATGGTTACACAACTTATCACATTGCTATAATCTTTCTATATGGACTATAAACTGAAAGACCTATGAATAAATGGTTGTGGAACGGATCATCTGAGTTTCCATTATTTCTTATGGGAAAATTTGCATTGATATAAAAGTGCTTTGGATTACAAACATGCTTCTGGAACCAATTATGCTCTCAATCCAAGGTTTTACCATACCAGTATAAAAACAAGAGCCATTCAGTAGACAGTTTTTGTATTTTAAGTGAGTTTTAATGCAAATGTCATATCTGACTGGAACATACCTCTATCAAAAAACGAATCAGAAATTATTATTAGAAGGTTCATACTTTTGCATAGTTCTTTGTAATCCATGTTGCTTATTTTAATCTGCTTTGTTGTTTCTCTTTTAGGGGGGATCCAGATAAATGGGACATTTGGGGAAACACCCCTTTGCATCTGGCTGCTGCCAATGGGCATCTAAATTGCTTGTCCTTTCTGGTGTCTTTCGGGGCCAACATCTGGTGTCTGGATAATGACTACCACACGCCATTGGATATGGCTGCCACCAAGGGCCACATGGAGTGCGTGCGTTATCTGGATTCCATCGCAGCCAAGCAGAATGGTTTAAATCCCAAGTTGGTTTCCAAACTGAAGGACCGTGCTTTCCGTGAGGCAGAAAAACGCATCCGCGATTGTGCAAAACTGCAACGCAAGCATCATGAGCGGATGGAAAGGCGTTATCGAAAAGAAATGTCTGACCGTTCTGATACCATGAGCTTCTCCAGCTTTTCCAGGTACCCGAATATACCCTCACTTACTGTTATCCGGTTACTCTGCAATGTGTGCCATACTGCTCCATAGAGAATAATAATAAAAAAACAAGGGGCAGGTTCATGGCAGCCTAGGTGGTTCTTCAGAAATGTGGATTAAATAATGCTAGCCATGGCAAAGGATTTGTCATTTTGAGCATTCGTGTGATATACATTCCACGGTCACATTCACACTATTTACAATAGAATGAATGTGCACCAGGAGCTATCACATATAAAATGTGAAGAATAATAATCCCTCTACAAGAGAATCTACTGGCAATAACTATCCATGGTGTTTAAACTGTGTCTATATACAGCTAAAACACTTGGGGGTCAATTTATAAAACATGTGTTACACGAATGTCAGAAACTGAACAAAATTTTACCATACTGTGTTTTAAATAGCTTAATTTGTGTATCATTAGCTCCATCTGGTGGCCAAAATGCAGTATAATTTCCCATATTCCCTATACGGCATTTTGGCCACTAGATAAAGCTAATTAATCTATTCAAAAACATGCAGTGAAATTGAACCGCCCCCGAAGTGGTGCAAGAACCTTTTTCTAAGTCGGGGCGACTTGCGTCGCTCCTATTAGAAAGGTTCCATTGCATTGAACGGGACGCAACTCGCCCCAATGTGAACCGGCTCTAAAGGCCCCTACATACTTAAGATATTTCAATAGCATATTATACAAAGGTATGACTCACTGTCTGGTTGACCCGGTCATGTCATCATGAACTCCTTGTGATATCTCAGTCCTAAAATGAAGTATTAATAATGTCCCATCTGTAATATATGAATTATGATTCTTTGTCACCCTATGGCCCTAGTGGACATAAGGTGACCCTAGACATAGGAATATCTCAGTCTGTCACGGTGCATTCCGTTACAGTGACATACCATGCAAACCACCTAAGTACCAAGTGATAGCAATAGTGTCTTTCATACACATCCAGTCTTACACTGTATCAGTTCTTTAAAAAGTGACAGTTCACCAAAAGCGTATGATGTGAGATTCAAATCCAAATTCTTCTTAATTCTTCTAAACCACCTCTTCTGATCACCATTGTGCCCTCACCTTAGTAGCATGATAATCATTGTGTGTAAAATCATATCCAGCTTGTTTCTCATCAGTCAATAGTATGTATCAGGGTCTTCTGTGTACCTGAATTGTGGCCTCAAACTCACTAGGGTGCTCATGTCCTGTGAGGTGTTTCTCCAGGGTAATAAGTGCTGGTCCCTTTAAGAGTGCCTTACCCATGCAATGTGTGGTGATTGCCATGCTATGTCAAAACAAAGAGGATGCCCCTGAAAGTGTATTGTAAAGGAATGCTTTATTACAGTTAGAATTATGTGTAACACTCTCTACCTAGGTAGATGCTAGGAGGTGAGATTTTTGTCGGAGCAGGTAAATTTAGACAGGCCTATCTGGAAACTAGGCCTCTTTGTTTTGATCTGAGTGGGCTGGGAGTGGCTCATAGTAGGCTGATGATTCAAAGATAGCATCATCTTTTGGTTACCTCCCTCTGGCTTTGACCCGGACAGTCCGAGTTTGTCCACATGTGCCGGGTTTTCAAGCCACCTGAAACATAAAGCACACTTCTCCCCACCTCTTTTCCCCCCTTAGGGGATGAGGGCCCTGTGAGTAAGTGCACAAGTTTGGATGTTTTGATTCCTGTGTCCTGCCAACACACTGGGCACAGCGATGCAGCACCTGCCTCTACTTTTCCTTCTCTCCAAGCCCCCCCACACAATGAAAGAAAAGAAGGACACTAGCACTACAGTAGAGCAGCTTCGCTCCATCCCCAAACTCCGGCTTGCACACTCCCTGGAACAAAATGGCTCTTGGTAAGGCAGTCTAATGTGGGTTTTTAGGGGTAGGGGACACTGATGGGGGGGCGGGGGGTTCCCTGATCTAATAGAGGTCTATAAGGTGGGGTGTAGATATAAGGGGACCTAATGGGGATCCTCTATGGGGGATTAAATTATGGAGGGGTAACACGGACCCATATTTTATGAAGGGAGGTGACAATGACCCCTGTGTTATAGGAGGTAACACTGTCCAATAAAGCGCGCTGCATTATTGCTCTCCTTAGTGCACCCAGGTCTTTACAGTCCTATAGCGTATAGTACAAAAATTGCCATACGCCGCTAAAGTATTCGGGTTTGGCTTAAAGAAAAGGTGGCAACCCTAGTACCAGGAACCAAGTATTGTACAATAGAGAGAGAAACAGTCTGAAATTAGGCGTTGTGCTGGAGCTTTACAAGCGTAAATAGAGGCTCCAACTGATCATGCAATTGATTCTACTATTAATTTGGGGCATCCCATAATTTCCCTTACCCTATCCAAGTTCAAAATCAATAGAATACAAAACAAACATACAGACTGTTAATGGTCTCTAAGGTGAATAGAAAGTGAATGCTGGGCTAGGCAGAGGTGACAGGTAACAGGACCACAACATCCAGCAGCCCCTATGGGGGTATCACTACAGATGCTTACATTCATAAAAAATGCTATAAGCAATCACAGGGGTACCGTTCTTCCTGTCTTGATGTAACTTCCAGCCTGCGATCCCTTGGGCTCTGCCCTATGCGCTACGTCACACAGCACATATTAAATATATTTCATTGATAAAGTCTTGTATTAGGTCCAGGCTCCAGCTGACTGTGTCCAGGCTTGGACATCAGTCCCTTACCGCAAGTAACCCTGTGGTGTGTGACTGCATGCGATCTGATGTTCTTGCGACCCCTTCATGACTTTTAAGAAACCGGTGCATTATAATACAGCTACAATGAATCTAAAAGTGCAATCATAGTAACCCCTTGTCTGTTTCTTTTCCCAGCTCAGTGAGCCAGCGCCTCCCCAGTGCCACATTACTTGCCACCATGCCATATTCACACACTGCGGGCACCACAAAGGGCAAATCAAAGATGCAGAAGAAACTGGAGAAACGGAAGCAGAACGAAGGAACTTTTAAGATATATGAGGATGGTCGGAAGAGTGTGCGCTCACTTTCTGGACTTCAGTTAGGAAATGACGTCATGTTTGTGAAGCAAGGCACCTATGCCAGTCCCCGGGATCGAGGCCGACAACATCTCCGGGATATGTTTGTTCATGAGGAGGATTCGTTATCAAGGGCTGTCAGTGACCCTGGATTACACCTGGATTCTGCTCACTCTGAAGTCAGCACTGACTCTGGACATGATTCCCTTTTCACCAGACCAGGTCTTGGCACTATGGTTTTTAGGAGGAACTATCTGAGCAGTGGGCTGTTTGGAGTAGGCAGAAAGGAAGACAATGAACATACCATGCAAAGGGAGCTTGTGAAGCTGCGGAGTAGACTCAAACGTTCTTCAAGTTTGGACGATAGTATTGGCAGTGCCCGTAGCCTGCAGGAGAGAAACGAGCAGGAGCTGCCATGGGAAGAAGAGGAGTTAGGGTTTGATGATGAAGAGGAACCTGACACCAGCCCCTTAGAGACTTTTTTGGCATCGCTGCACATGTCAGAGTTTTTCACCCTTTTGCAGGCTGAAAAGATTGATCTGGCAGCTCTGACACTTTGCTCAGACAATGACCTTAAGGGTATACACATTCCCTTGGGACCTCGCAAAAAAATCCTGGAGGGTATCCAGAGGAGAAAACAGGCACTAGGTAGACCCCAATCAATAGGCGATACTGAGCTGTAAGTATTTCAATGAAAAAAACATTCTTGAATGATATACTGTATTTTTATCTGAAGAAGATGGTAAATTATATTTACGCAGTTGTTCTAAAGATGCATTGCTGGAGTATTCAACCAAACTTTGGAGTCCAGCCGGAAAACTTTGCATACGATCAGTAAATTAGGATGAGTTTATTGTGCAAACACAACCAGTAGCTTCAAAAGTAGTAAGAGCTAAACACTGTTCATATAATGACAGTTTTCTTGGGCGCAAAGCAGCTCCTCAGCAGATTGAAGGTTATCTGTAATAGAGTAAAATGGATGCCAGAGGGCACTTTTAAGTGCCAGTTAGTATTTTTTACTATAAGGGATTTTAAAGAAAATAATTAAACACTTCAATACCCGCATATTGCCATATGACATCTGCAGGTGGGATCTCCTGATTTCCTCGACTTCCCAGAGGTATAGGGAGCATGCGCACTGCGTCACTCGGGAGCCGATGCTTCATACAAATAGAGCTTTTTTTTTGTGGTATTTAATCACCACAGGGTTTTTATTTTTTGCTAAATAAACTGAAAAATAAAAAAAAAATTGGGGAAAAAAACGTGTTACCTTTAGTTATTGTTATAAAATTTTGCAAATAAATAATATTTTTCAGAAATTGAGGCTAAAATGTATACTGCTACATTTCTTTGGTACAAAATAACCCAAATGAGGCCTCTTTCACACAGAGCGGTCCATTTTTCGGTCCGCTCCGTGTGTCCGTCGGCTCAGCGGGGGGTCTGGGGAATCGGATAGAAACGGACCGATCCGATCCGCCGGACGGAAGAAAAATAGGACATTCTTTCGTCCGAAAAAACGGATGCGGATCTTGCGGACGTTAGCGGATGCATCATCCGCTAACGGATCCGCTCCCATAGGGGCCCATTACAAGTCCGTAAACGGACTTGTAATGAGTGGACGAACGGAACGGACGTGTGAAAGGACCCTAAGGGTATAATGTTTAGTCTGTAGGAAAGTTTTACAAACTATGGTATATATCTGAAAATCAATCAATCTTGATGTACCGGTGGCCTATCTTAATTCTTGAGGCCTGAAAATGCCAGAACTGTACAAATAACCCCCAAATGACCCCTTTTGTGGAAAGTAGACAGTCCAAAGTATTTAGTAGGAGGCATGGTGAGTTTTTTTTGAAGTCATGATTTTTTGGAAAATTCAGAAATTGAAAAAAATATATATTTTTAAATTCTTTTTTACATATGGTAATTAGTGCAGCACAGCATCATCATATGACTGGTGTGGTGCTGATCAGGGATATTGACTGGTGACAGTATGTAAAAATAAATAATAATAATTGTTTTTCAATTTTTTTTTTTTTTTTTATTACATTCTTTTTCGTTTTTGTTACGATTTTTTTTTTTTTTTTTTTACTGAATGAAATGGATTCATTCAGTGTTTACTATTGTTAGCTGTGATTGGCCCTGTCTGTACCATGTGATCATTGTGACCAATCACAGAGATCAACACAATAATACACAATGATTGGTATGAATAAAAAACCCTGATATTCTGTGATTGTCTGGTAGACAGAGTGGGTAACAGATCGTAACGACAAATGTTGCACCCGCCCGTCATTTGACTATAGGAACTGGTTAAAGGCATCCCTGTTTATGACCCATGTTGTACAATGATTTAAGGGGTAAATTGTACCAGAGAATTATGTAATCTAGGCAAGCAGATACTTTTTGCAGTAAAAAACATAGATAATTGTAGGATTGGGGAATCAGACTTCAATGGTAGGTGCGTTTTTCAGTGAGCACGTCAGTCCAGAACGGAGTTTTTAAGGGCCTGGTAGCCCACTTTTATTTAAAAACATCAAAGTTCACAGATACAAAGGCAGCCCTCGCAGGGGGGTTTCCATCATTCCTGTACATGCCAAAAATCAACAGTCGCACACAGCATCTGATTCGCACACAGCAACTTATCCGCACACAGCGTTTGAGTTTCTTTTCTCACAGAGAGACACCAGCCGGCATCTGCCTCCTGCAGATCTGCATGTTTTAGCTGCAACCCATGCAGCCCCCCTTCCTCTCAGAGATGGGAGCTCACCTGGATCTCAAGAAACAGACCTCCTGTCTGTAGGGTGGGGCAGGGCTCTGAGCCACAGCCAGGTCAGCACTAAATAGCTGAACACACAGCTGTGTAATTACAGTAATGTGTCTGTCTCTCCAAAATATGACGAAAACCAGCCATCCTTCAGGTAGGACAGAGTCAAACCATCACATAATAGATTACTCTTTTTGGACCCTTAGGGGTTTATTTACTAAAATTGGAGAGTGAAAATTCTGGTGCATTTCTGCATAAAAACCAATCAGCTTCCAGGTTTTATTGCCAAAGCTTAATTGAACAAGCTAAAGTTAGAAGCTGATTGGCTACCATGCACAACTGCACCATTATCCGAGTGCTCCAGGTTAAGTCTCCCCCTTAGGCCGCGTACACACGATCAAATCTGTCTGCTGGAACCGGTCTGCCAGACCGTCCCAGCAGACAGATTCGATCGTGTGTACGGGCGAGCCGACGGATTTGGCCAGCCGACAGATTTGAAAGCATGCTTTCAAATCTGTCGGCTGGGAACCCGTCCGCCCGACATGTCTGCTGGTTAGTACGCTAACCAGCAGACATGTCTTCTCGCACACGCGTCGAATGGTTTCGACGCATGCGCGTAAGTGTTTTACTTCCTGGTGCGGTGACGTGGCGGCGTCAACGTCACCACCACGTCAGCACGTCATTTGTCGGCGGGGATTTTGGTTTGATCGTGTGTACACGATCAAATCAATACGTCCCCAGCTGACAGATTTGTTCAAATCGGTCTGTCCGACCGATTTGAACAAATCTGTCTGCTCCTGTGTATGGGGCCTCAGAGTCTTGTCTTGTATCAGGCCCTGTGGACAGCTAAGACCACCCACTTTTTTATCCTTGCTAATCTTTTCTTATTGGGAAGATATGGAGAGTTGGAAGCCTGAAATAGTTGATTGAAGATTCAGATTTTCTGTAAACAATTTTTTTAAAGAAATTATTGTAAAAACAATGTAATTAATTAGAGTGAAATTGTTGCTACTATGGTACTTGCCTTCTCTAGCATGGTGCTTACCTGTTTTTCAATGCGAAACAGCTTTCAGTTCCTGAAAAGGTGGGGCAACTGACCCAAGAAGTCTGTTGAACTCACCCAAACCTTACCATTGTAATCAACATGCTAGACCAAATTGATATATATTTTTGGTGAAAGGGAGAAATACAGGATACTTACTAATGTGTGAAAAAAATCTAGTGAAGTACATTTTATTCTGAAATAGCCTTTTAACAGACAGATTTTTAATAAGTATTAAAATGTATATGTGTTTTGGATCTGCTCAGCACCAGAAACATTCTAGTGTGTAATACACTGTTCTATGTACTAATAATCAGGATGTGGTGTGTTGGACCTATGAGCTTATCCATTGTTCTTCTAATACACAGAAGGTAATTGGCAATTTTGGACATGACCAGATAATCTGCTGAAAATGGGTCACTGAAAACTTCATGAGTCACAGGTCGTTACAAAATAATGGATCCTAGATAACTTAAAGGAAGTACTATATTTATGGAATGAGAAAAATGTATGTATATTATGTTGATACAGCAACACACCCAAAGAATTACAGTTCATAACGTATTAGCGCCAACCCTGTCAGAAAGCCAATGAGACTAAAAAAGTACCAGGCATATGACAAGAGATTATTGAAATTCAACATATTGTATCAGGACACTCAAAATCTTTCACCTGGCTTCAGTTTCTTTTTATTGAGATTCTGCACATCCTGGGCCTTTGATAATTTTGTTGTAGCATAGGTACATAGATGATATCCTTTTCTTTTGGAACGTCCCAGAGCTTTTTTCTACAGTTTACAATGTAACCTACATTACACAATGATATGACACAACAAGTTACATTTTTTTTAGATAAAGTTCTTGAGAATAAATCAGATAGCTAGAAGGTATACCCTTTGACTTTTATCAGAGATACTATAGAAATTGTTTGAATGATAATGCATTTGAACAAAAAGAAAACCCCCAAAGTATTGGATTTAGATAGATAGAATATGGGGGCAATGATCCTAGAATGGCCTATCAAAAAGCAAGAAAAAAATGACAAGGTCGTCAGGATTTTAAATGAGAACACTGAATAATCCATGAATGTAAAAAATAATTCTGGCCCAACAATGGCACTGTGAATGATATTAAACACCTGCACAATGATATGGTCCAACACAGGACAGCTGTGCTCTCTCAATGTTTACACATTGAACAATAGGTAGATATATATTAAGAAGTATTTTAAACCATGTTCAATAAAGACCTTTTGCTTTGGCCCTTCTATGTATGTGAGCTCTCATCTGGTTTTGTGTGAAAGGAGACAGGACAAGTGAAGGATACCCAGCCACGCACAGTGGAGCTGTGGAAAGCTTTCTTTGATTTTTGGCATAAGCGAATAGGTCAACTACATTTGGTGGGTTTTAACCCATTGGGGCTGGTGCACAATACATGGGTTGGATTTATGTGATGATCAGCACTTTTCATTAGAAGATCTTTTTCATTTTATTCTTATTTTTCTTTATTCTTATCACCAGGAATTTTTTTGTATGGACACAGAGTCTAATTTGCGTGTATTTTTCTTATAAATTTGCATACTGTATTTAATTTAAGCATTGGCATATATATAGGGGGTTGTTAGCTCAAGTGGGATATGCGTTTTAAGCGATTCACGCCAGTCAGGAACTGTCTTTGAAGCCCCATACACACTATCAGTTTTCCTGACGGTTTTCCAAAACCATGTAGTACAAGGGCCTGCCTGATTGCATACAAATTGAAACTCTTGAGGTTCGACCTCATATTAGATGGTTTTGGTAAACCTGAAGAGAAAACCGTCAGGAAAATTGATAGTGTGTATGGGGCTTAAGGGCTTGTTGGCCCACTTTTATTGAAAAGGCAAAAATAAACAAAAGTCCAAACATAGGTTTCCCACGCAGAGGTTTTTACTGTCCACACAAAACGATACCTTCAGCCTCCTGGCTTACACGTGTAAAGAAAATACCGAGCCACCTGGCTCTCCTCAGCAGTAGCCCAACTGCTTAGGCTCCAGCATGGAACCTTCCTGACTCCTGTCAGCAACCTCACTCAGGTCTCTGGGGTTTCTCACAGTGCACCCTGCACTCTCCAGCTTATTCAGTGCACACCTGCACTCTCCCTTGCATGCCTGGTCTCCTCGGGAGGGTGGAGCCCTAAATGCTATTCAGGTCAGACTTAAAAAGCTGACCACACAGCTGTATAATTAAGGTGTTCGTCTCTCCAAAATATGGCGAAAACCCACCATCATTCAGGAGAGACAGACCCAGACCGTCACAATATATATATATATATATATATATATATATATATATAGTGTAATTGGTGATAATTTAGCAGCAAGTATTTCAAAGGAACATTCACCGTTTTTTTTTTTTCTGTACGACTACCCACCAGTGGGTACACTAGCCCTGAGTGTTTGGTTTCAATTACCTATCTCTGTGCTGCAGTTTACTCGAGCTCACTTGCGTCATACACTGTGGGGGGGGGGGTGTTATTGGGCTCATTCACATGCTATGGTCTGGTCATTACTGCTCACATCCTTTCCTAGGTAGGCACAGAGGGGTGGTGTTCTCATGTCTGGTTGTCTGTTGTCAGTTTTCTCTAGGTTGTGTTTCCTTGGGTTTTGGCATGCCGCACGTTACAGTAGCAAATTCAGGTTTATCCCTTCAACCCCATGTTGGGGTTCAGAGCATGGTAGCACTTGGTCATCAAGGATTTGGTCCATAGCAGAGTTTGTCACAGGGGTTTTTCTCTCCCGGCCACATCCGGGATGGCGGTACGTTTCATATTGTTTCCAATTCGGTCCCAGCTACTCTTATCTACCAGTGTGGAACATGTTCTAGGCTTTATTCTTTAAACGCAGATTCATGTGGGCTATAACAGCACCGCTCTGACTGGACATACTGTGACTGAACGTGCTATGACAAAACGCGCTAAGACAGCACCTGCTGTGGGAGCACCCGCTATGACAGAACTAGCTATGAGAGCACCCCTTGTGACAGCACACGCTATGACCGAACCACTATGATGGACCTTTGATGACATAAATGCTGAAACAGGAACACGCTGGACCGACCCACCCTGCCTGAACACCATCCTGCTTGAACATGCTATGACAGCACATGCTATGAGTGAACCGCTGGAACACGCTTGCAATTAACATGACCCAAATGGGATATGCTGACTGGAACACGCTGGGACTGTATATGCTATGATATCACATGCTGACTTCTGCAGGGGTCACACTGGCAGCATGAGAGGGGACTGTCCACCTATTTCTCCCAGGGTCACACTGGATCTGACTGAAGATAGATGGGGAGTTAGTTAACCCTGACGAAAGGGTTGCCCTCCCTTACTTCATTATTGAAAGGGACCTGTTATATCGAGTGTCACAGAGGATAGAGGACACCATTGAGCAACTGGTAGTGCCTAAACCATACCGCAAGATGGTTTTGGAACTGGCCCATGGGCACATTCTTGGGGCACCTTTGGGAGCAGAAAAAACCCGGGAGAGAATCACCCAGAGGTTTTATTGGCCTGTGATCACTAACGAAGTGGAATTGTACTGCTCTTCCTGTCCAATGTGTCAGACTACTGCACCCATGCCACATTTCTGCAGTCCGTTGGTACCCCTGCCCATTATCGAGGTCCCTTTTGAGAGGATCGCCATGGACTTGGTTGGCCTCTTACTGAAGTCCACTAGAGGGCACCAGCACATCTTGGTAATAATGGGCTATGCCACCCGTTACCCAGAAGCGATTCCTCTCTGAAACACCTCTGCTAAAACCATTGCCAACGAGTTATTTCGGGTTTTCAGCCGTGTGGGTCTTCCTAAGGAAGTCCTAACTGACCAATGCACCCCGTTTATGTCTAGGGTGACCAAAGAACTTTGTAAACTCCTGAAAGTGACCCAATTACGTACATCAGTATATCACCCTCAAACAGACGGGTTAGTGGAAAGGTGTCAGGGTCATTACCGTGCCAAGCGGGCAGCGAGGCGTGGTCGCGCCTCAGGTGGCCCTGGGTGGAGTTGAACCCGGGACCTCTCCGTTGTTATTGCAATACCTTATCTCTGAGCCAGTTTGGGATTTCTCCTTGCTTTCCAGCTAAGGTGGTGCTGAATGTCCTGATCACCTTAGTTGGATCTCATTGAAATCTGCACTTAAATATTCTGGTCCAGGTGAGGCAATTTACCCAAATTATCCAGGGTATAAAGCCCTGCCTCACTCTGACAGCCTTGTCAGTTCATTCTGATCAGATCATTCTGTCTGTGCCAACAGCTCCTATATGTTGATCTTCTGCTGCAAGACTGACCCCCGGCTTTTGACCCTTGGCTCGTTTTTGGACTTCTGCTTGCCTGAACCCCTGACCCCGGCTTGGACTTTGGTTACCCGATCTTCACCTGCCCTTTGACCCCGGCCTGTATTGTTGGACTTTCCCTGTCTTCTCCAGCCCCTGACCACAGCTTGTCTCCTGGACCTGTTTTCAGCCCTGCCCTGACCAGTGAAGTACTTTTGTGCCTGGACGGTCTTCTGTTCATCTGCTGCAGCCTTCCAGTCGGTGATCCGCCGGTACCTGCTCCACGCACCTGACCATCGTCTTCCCGCTGGTACCGGTGCCTCCCAGTGCGTCCGTCCCTCTGTCCCAATCTCAGGGGGCGGATCGCATCAGGTCACAAAGGTAGCTCACAAGTCTGCAAATGGACTCCACTCTAGGTAAGCCCTCACAAAAGGTTTAATAAAACCTTAAAACAAATGTTAAGGAAGGTGGTGGATAAAGACGGAAAGAATTGGGATTATCTGCTCTCTTATCTGATGTTTGCCATAAGAGAGGTTCCCCAATCATCCACAGGGTTCTCTCCGTTTGAGCTACTGTATGGGAGGCACCCCCGGGGCCTACTGGACATTGCCAGGGAAACATGGGAGAGTGAGAGTTCCCCTCATCGAAGTGTGATTGAACATGTGGCCAAAATGCAAGATAGAATTGCCCAAGTGATGGCAATTGTGAAGAAACATTTAGCCCAAGCCCAATTGGCTCAACAAAGGATTTACAATCGTGGGGCCCAGGTCCGTTACTTTGCACCTGGTGATAGGGTGTTGGTGCTGATCCCCACGGTCGAAAGTCAATTCCTAGCCAAATGACAGGGTCCCTATGAAGTGTTGGAGAAAATGGGGGTGGTGAATTATAAAATTAGCCAACCGGGAAGACGAAAACCTGAGCAGCTCTATCATGTGAACTTGTTGAAACCGTGGAAGGATAGAGAGTCCTTGGTCGCTAAGACTACCTGATTTTCTGCTCCATTTAACCTGGCTGTCCCTGAAGTTGGAATAGCGGAGACTCTGTCCAAAACTCAGCAACAGGAGGTTAAAGAATTTGTGCTCCATAATAGGGAGAAGTTTTCAGACCTGCCAGGTTGGGTCTCCGGAGTTGAACATGACATTATCACCACACCAGGGGATAAGGTCAAGTTGAAGCCTTATAGAATTCCAGAAGCCCAGCAAAAGGCAATTCACCAGGAAATAAAAAAAATGCTTGAGCTGAGGGTGATAGAAGAGTCAAATAGTGATTGGTCCAGTCCCATTGTCTTAGTGCCCAAACCAGATGGAAGTTGGCGGTTTTGTAATGACTTTCGCCGCCTAAATAAAATCACTAAGTTTGACACCTATACTATGCCCTGCATAGATGAACTGATTGATCGCCTAGGCACTGCCCGGTACATGATGACGTAAGACCTGACCAAGGGTTATTGGCAAATTCCTCTCTCGGAGTCAGCCAGGGAAAAAACAGCATTTGTACTCCAGACAGATCTTTCCAATATCGGAGGATGCCTTTTGGGTTACAGAATGCTCCCGCCACATTTCAACGCACCATGGATAAGACCCTTCGGACTTATCGAGCCTATGCTGCTGCATACCTCAATGACGTTGTCATCCACAGTTAGGATTGGGACTCACACTTTCCAAAAGTTCAGACTGTGTTGGATTCCATCTGGAAAGCCGGGTTTACAGCCAATCCAAAAAAATTTACTCTTGGGCTAGAAGAGGCAAAGTATCTGGGGTATACCATTGGAAGAGGTCTAATCAAGCCCCAAATAAACAAAGTTGAGGCTTTTCAGGATTGGCCACGTCCCACCAACAAGAAACATGTTTGTGCATTTTTGGGGATCTCAGGTTATTATCGCCGCTTTATCTCCCATTTTGCCTCACAGGCTGCTCCCTTGACCAATTTGACCAAAGGGAAGGAGTCTGTCATGACCAAATGGACTCCTGAATCAGAAGCAGCTTTTCAGGCTTTAAAACAGGCCTTATGTAGTCAGCCAGTTTTAAAATCGCCTGATTTTTCACAGGACTTTGTGGTTCAGACAGATGCGTCAAATGTGGGGTTAGGAGCTGTACTGTCCCGGGTTATCAAGGGGGAGGAACACCCTGTTATGTACCTCAGCCTAAAGTTGAAGGCCCATGAGGAGAATTATGCCACCATTGAGAAAGAGTGTTTGGCTGTGTAATGGGCTTTGGATTCTCTCCAGTACTACCTCGTGGGTGGACAGTTTGAACTGGTGACGGATTATGCCCCATTAAAGTGGATGGCACAGAACAAGGAGACCAATAGGAGAATAAATAGGTGGTTCCTGGCCCTCCAGGATTTTTGTGGTAACGCATCGCCCCAGTGTTAAAATGGGGAATGCAGATGGTTTGTCCCGAGTGCATGCATGCCTGGCAACCTGTGTCCCAACCCTAGGGTTGAAACAAGAGGGAAGGGTATGTGACAGGAAGTCAGGTAAATCTGTGGGTGTTGTCACAGACGGGAGATACATTTCTGCCTTGTTTAGACAATACAACAATTACTACCAGGTGTCGGCTGCAGAAGTAGCCAGGAAGGTTTAGGGCGTTGGAAAACTTCAGCTGTTCAGAATGAGGCAATTAAGGCCTCTATAAGTCATCCAGAGGATGACTACTGATTGCTGCATCCTGAGGCTTTTTGAGTTAAGGAGAGCAGTGAGAAAGACTTCTGAAGAGGTGAGGTGGTTGTTGATTTTTCTGTGTGATAAAAATCAAAAAGACTATTGTTTCTCTGCTGTATGACCAGCAGTGTCTGCCCAGCAGGAGGCTGTGCCAGACTTCATAGATAGGTTCCTGTGTGGTGAAGGTAGACGCCCCAAGTGGCCAGGGTTTATTTTATGTTTTGTTTTGTTTTATGCTGTTTGGATGCTTGCACTTGTTCCCAGCAATATGGAAGAATAAACCAAACTCTTTGTTTTCAACCGTCTTCAGCTGCCGCTCTGTATAGTTCAGTGTGTAGTGAACCCATCCAGGGGGTCACACACCCCCGCTATCGAGCTAACCCCTTACACTAGGTAAAGATGAACATTTAAAGTGATTTTAAAGTCTTGAGTTTTTTCCTATAAAAATAATAAACATGTTATACCTTCCTGCTCTGTTGCAGTGGTTTTACACAGAGCAACCCACATCCTCCTTTTCTATCCCTCTTCTGTGATCCTGGCCCTCCATCCTGTTGAATGTCCCCACAGCAAGCAGCTTGCTATGAGGGTACCCGAGCCAAGTCACAGCTCCCCGTGTCCAATCTGACATGGAGCCCTGACCCGGCCCTGCCCTTTCTCTCCCCTGATTACCTAGCTGACTTTGATGGACTGCAGTGGGAGCCAATGGTGCCACTGCTGTGTCTCATCCAACCAGGAAGCAGAATCTGGGCGGCTGAGACACTCGTGAAGATCGCTGGACAGAGATGGGGCTCAGGTAAGAATGTATTAAGATAGAAAACCTTCTGCCTTTACAACTCTTTCAACCCCTGCAGTGTTGGGAAGACCCACAGCAAGATTAGTTTGAATTTTTCTTACGAAGTTCGTCTTTAACATAATACCTGGTCATTTGGCTATGAAAGTCCCTGTTACACTTCCTGTTATGGGGTGACACCTGTCTCCCACTTGTGCTTCTGTGTTGTCCCCATAACACATGTGCCTTTATGGGGAGATTTAAGTGATTATGCCATCATATACAACATAGACATTGTCCACTGTCAGGAACTGGATCCAGATCTAAGTTCATGTACAATGTAGAAAAAGTGTCTCAAAGAGGCAGAAATAGATCGTCAGCACTAAAATACAAAAAAAGAAGGAAACAAAGGTAAATAGTATACTATGAAAAGTTGAAGCACTTGTTTGATACACAGCTCTTTAGCAAATTTAGAAGTTGGTATAAGGGGGGTATAGCACTTCCCTGTTTAAACCACAGTGTGGTGCCTCTTCTTAGGTATAAAAAGTTTTGTCAGGGTTCGGAAAATAGCCAGAGAGGAGGGAAGAGAACAGCTCCTGGATGTGTCCATGGGACTGGCTGGGATAAATTCTCTAGAAACGCAGCCAATAGTATTCCCAGGAATACCTCTTCAGATTCCGTAGCCCTAGAGGGGAGCATAGGGACAGGACAAATGCGGCTCGCTGGACAAAGGGGGTTTGAAACCAGTGCAAGAGAATGTGAATGCCTCTGTTATTTTCAAAACATTTTCAATAATCACCTCTTTACCACCTTGCTGCTCAGGCCACTTTTCAGCTGTCAGTGTTGTCACAGTTAAAATGACAATTACTCAGTCATGCAGCAGTGAAACAAAATAATTTTTTTTATCTTTTTAAACTGATAGAGCTTTCTTTTGGTGGTATTTTATCACCACAGCATTTTTTATTTTTTTGCTATTTAAGCAAAAGAAAACTTTACATTTTGAAAAAAAAGAACAATTTTTTTTTCTTAGTTTCTGTTATAGAAAGTTAATAAATAAATACTCCTTCTTCATAAATTTTAGCCAAAATATATCCTGCTACATTTCTTTGGTCAATAATTTGCCAAATCAGTGTATATTATTTAGTCTGCCTGAATCTTAAACTACTATATACAGTATATTTTAAAATCGAACAATCCTGATGTACTGACTGCCCATCTCATTTGTGGAGGCCCTAAAATGACAGAAGAGTACAAATATCCCTGAATGACCCCTTTTTGGAAAGTAGACAGTCCAAGGTGTTTAGAAAGAGGCATGGTGATTTTTTTTAAAGTTGTAATTTTTTTTGTCACAATTTTAGGGAAAATAAAGAAATTAAATAATGTTTTTTTCACAATTATTTTTACATACCATCACCAGAGCAGTACAACATCATCAAATGACTGTGATCAGGGATACTGACTGGTGACAGTATGTAAAAAAAATAGTAAATATATATATATATATATATATATTCATTTGTTTATATTTATTTATTTTAAATCTCAATTTTTACATATTGTGACCAAAGCCGTGTTACCATGGTGACACTGTACTACTTTGGGGAGGTAATCAGGATTGTTTTAACACTATGATTGCTTATAACAGTGGTGATCTCTGTTATAAACAATAATTTTTCTGAATGTTATCTATTCATTCACAGTGTATACTATTGTACCATGTGTACCATGTGATCACTGTGGCCAATCGCAGAGATCACCCCAATAGTACACAATGAATGGCCATGAAAGCTATTCATTGTGTACAACTGTCATGTGATCGATCTGAGTGGTCACCATGACCACATGATAATGGGGCTGCCTCGGCACAATGATCTGTCACTGGTGCAACATGGCTGCTAGAGCATGTGGGAGGCACACGACTAGGCGAAAGTCATTTGATGTCCACCTGCATCCAGAAAGCTCCTGCTTGCCCATTGAAGTAAATAAAAAACCATGCAACAACTAATTATAAGTATCTATCCTTTACTGTAACTTGTAATACCTATATATAAGCTATTGCATCTGTATCAATATGCATGAGTCCTGTATTTGCTACTGTATATCAAGCCGAAGTGTGCTCTAGGCCTGAGGCTAATCGTTAGTCAATGAGACAGACACCTTTGAAATCAAACAGTTATATTTATTCTAACAAAAAGCATCCATTGTATAGTAAATAGCAAACAAAAAACGATTCTCCTGCGCTCCGGTGTTTTTTCCCCCTCGAAGAGTACTATGGGTTTGTATAGTTCAATTAGAAAATAACTTCCAGAGTCTTGCAGCCCTCCTCAGAATCTTGGGAATTCATAAAACTAAGAAAAAAAGAAAAGAACGGAGGGCGCACCGACCTAGTGTGATACCGCTAAATGAATTTTATTAAAATATTAAAATCACAAATTGGAGTTAAAATCAGGCTTTCAAAGGTAATACAGCAGAAGTCCAACAACATCAGCAGAACACGATAATCGCTTGAATCTCAAGTCGATGTTAGGGCTGACTCGTTTCGGGGGCGTACCCCTTTCCTCAGAGCCTGTGTAGTAAACAAATCTGTAGCATAGAATTCCTATTGCACAATATACAATCACTAACAAATTGCCTATGGCCTATTACAATATGGGCAAATAATACTCAAGTATGGTCCCTCCTGACTGGCTCCTGATGGGTTAAGAGAGAGCTTAGGCCTTGGCCTTGACCACATGGCTAAGGCCAAAATACCGGCCAGGCTTCCATGCGGCCTAGTCCATGTGGTCTCAGCATAGGCCTTCAGATGATAGGTTCACTCCAGCATTCAAGCGAATAGAGAGAGGAAAGTTCTCTTCCAAACTCCTTTTACCAAACCTCACTCATTAAACATTCGCAATGCCTCCCATGTTGACTGCCCATCTGATGTTCAACCAATCGTTGCATTTAATGACTCCCATCCTTGTTCATTCCCTACCTAGCCACTGGGATTCCTTTGATCCTTGTCGTAATCAATGTCTTTTGTTTGTTTGTTTGCGGAGACTGCCCAACAGCTGTCCTCCTCCTAGACTCCCTGGAGACAAGTTTACTTATCCCATTCCTGGGGGGGGGGGGGGGCAGGTATCCTAGCTTGTTTGACTGGAATCAGAGGATGGTCAGAATTCATACATTCATATTATTTGCAACATATGCCGCTTTGCGCCTAATAAGGCGCATATCCTCCTTCTTTAGACATGGCTCCCCTCGAACAGTCCATATGGTCTGAACAGTCCTCCACTGTTTCAATGTGTTGCATTCTTCAACATGCGCCTCAGAGACAGCTCCTATGGAATAGCCCACAGTGGTTTCACCGTGTTGCGCTCTTTACCATAGGCTTCAGAATCGAGTCCTATGAAACAGTCCATAACTGACTTCCAACATGTGTTTTTAGAATCAATACCTCTGGAACAGTCTTCAATTGTCTTCCTTCCAACATGTGCTTCAGAAACAGCTCTTTGGGACAGTCCATAATGCTTTTAACGTGCTGTGCTTCCCAACACGTGCCTCTTTGCTACTGGGTGACGCATCAACTTCCGTGACGGCTTCCAGGTCACCATTCCGTGTCTTCTTTGTTTCTTTCTGACATCTTCATGCAGGGGCGCAGTATAGGCAGGGCAAGGGGGTGTCCATTCGCTCACCATTCACCAGCACACACTCAGAGCAGAATATTAACCAGCTTTCAGCTACAGAGCCCCGAGGAGCGTATTTCTTGCCCATCTTATTAGCCTAAAACACACCGTTATCCCCTTACACCATGACATATATCACCCAACACCTTAATATACATATATACATATGACCCATCAAATTGCGTATCCCGCTCCCAACCTCCTATAACTCTTCACTGTAAATACGGGTTGGGATTATGCAGGCTTGCTCACAGTAGTTTTTCCTACTGCAAATTGGCCTGTCTGCGGTACCGCAGGGATCTAACTTGGCAGCAGTGGGCCAGATTCTCTAAGAAATTCGCCGGCGTAGCGTAAGCCATTTACACTACGCCGCCGCATCGTACTAGAGCAAGTGCCGTATTCCCTAAGCATTTGCTCCGTCGTTTGCGTTGGTGTAGCGAAAATGGCCCAGCGTAAGCCAGCGTAATTCAAATGAGGCGGCTTGTATTTAAATGAAGCGCGCCCCCGCGTCGAACGAACTGCGCATGCGCCGGCCGGGGAAAAAGCCCAGTGCGCATGCTCCAGCTCACGTCGGAAAGCGTTGTTGAAACCGACGTCAAAACAACGTGAGCGTCATTTACGCAACTCCCTATTCGCGAACGAGTTAGTAAAACGACGTAAGCGACGGAAAAAGCCGACGCCATACTTAACATGGCATCCGACGGTACTTCGTAAGGTTACTCCACATAGAAGCTGGGGTAACCTTACACGAACGAAAACGACGTACGCGACGACGGGGCGTCGTAAAAGCGATCGAGAATCGGCGTACTACCTCATTTGCATATGCAAATGCAAAAACAACGTAAAGGCCACCTAGTGGCCGGAGTTGTCATTACAACTACGATCCGCAAGTGTAATGGTTTTACACTTGTCGGATGTAGAAGCGTATCTATGCAAAAGTGATGCTAAGCATCACGCGCATAGATACGAGACAAAAAAAACGGCGATACAACGGGGTATCTGAGATACTCCGTCGTAACGCCGCTGAGAATCTGGCCCAAAGTCTCTAATGTGTACGAAGAGACCCTACTGTCAATTTGTCCCTCAACTTGCATAGATAAGCAGGAGAGCTTCCTATATAAGTTTTGAGTCTAACAACACCTATAAATCTCAAAAAAATGATAAAAAGTAAAAAACCCACAGAATTCCATCCCTGTGATTCGACTTCAGTGACGATGCCCAGGGTATATCCTGCACCTCTACCTACTGTTAGGTTCAAGAAATACCCTTGTTTCATGACTGACGTAACTATTGGTATCCTTTAGGACAAGGACAAATTTGTCTACGCCCTAAATAATAACCAGGTGCTTCCTTCCCAGCAATGTTCTCTCCATCCCGAACACAGAGTACTGTGTATAGACCTGGTATGCAGAGGACATCGTGGTCATGCTTTCGAGGTAAATATAAACCTGTCCCCAGCTCCATTCTCTCTGACCACATGTGGGTCACTTGGCCACACATGCACCAAGATAGAATCCCCAGTCAGTAAGCCCTTTGACGCCACAAAATATACAGACCAAGTCTGCACTTCTGTACATGGATCATACAGCACAACCTTTCACAATCCAAACCAGTACAGCCCATCCTGGCATTCGACTACCAATTTGGATTATTGTAAGCAAAGTGCTTTGCAAGGTCTTACTGAACGGTGATGCTAACTCATCAGGCCACTGGCCCTCACAGAGAGACTGTACAATCAGCTTGATGGTGGTCCATAATTCTGACTACCGCTGCGTGCACGCCAGAGCCAATGACATATACCTGTCCTATACCATCTCACACTCTCTACCACCTCTCATCCTGGTTGACAAAATCTCGAGCCACGTTACACTTGGTCCTACTCCCCCAATATAGTGCTGAATACATCCCTCCTCTTCTGGTTACTCCTCAGAGATAAGCGCCCTGAACCTCACTCTGTGTCCGCACATCTTTGGGAGCAAGCCACTAATACTTGATTCAGAGTATATTCAGCACATATAGGGTAGGATTCTATCAACCAGTGCGAGATGCTGAAGCGCCATGTGATGACGGCATACTGTACCCTGGTAGCCAGCGTTTCACAAGTGCCAGCCCCCTAGGTACCTGCACCATATTCAGTTATGTCAATACATGTGAACAAAAAAACATTTCCTTCTTTCATTTCCTCCTCCCACGATAAAAAACATATTTTACATCTTTTGTTCTGAAGGATTGGATACGTTATATTCCTTCCCCAACCTCCAACCCATTGCATTTGTATTCATAATCCGTTTGCATCCATAAATGACAGGAGAGACTTTGGCAAAATGTTTCACGCGTCTCGTTGTTGGGCAAAGTCTTTCAGATTCAGTATTAGTGCAAAAATTGTCCTTAAGAAAAAGAAACCTTATATTTCAAGTATTAATCTGAATCTTTTCTCTCCTGAACGTTTATCAGAACAAATTTTCGGTGTGGTATGGCACAGACGAACTGCCAACCAGATGAACATTCTTCATCTCTGTTCCAGAATCCTCTCCAATTTCGCTCCACCAAGATTCTGGAATTAAAGAACAAGAGCAGAATCAAATTCTTATCGATAATATCTCATAACACAGGAATTTAGCATTCCTGACTTCTAAACAAATTATCAAAACACCATGATTCCTCTAGGATGAACCCATTCTAAAATGGATCCCCATGGTACAAGCAAAAATCTAAAATATAAAAAAAAATGAATGTGACCGTTGCTTCTCAAAAATTCGAAATTTTAAGCAATAAAAAAAAACAATGCATTATCTGTACTTTAAGATCCATGCACCCATGCATTACTCCCACTTTCAGGTGGACAAATGACAAAATATTGGAATTCTTTCCACCTGAATGAAAAGAAAAGCCAACAAAAGAAAAACAAAACGCAATTCCCGCAGCTAAAAATGTCTTCCTACTGTAGCCAGCTGCTAACTGAGGACATAATTCAACGACCACCAAGTCAGTTGCTAATGATTCTTTTCAGGTGTACTAACCCTAACAATTTTTCCACCTGAACAAAAATAAAAAAAACAAAAAAAAATGAAAAATGTATAATAAAAACCTATAAAAAATGAAATAAAAATAATAATATTAAAAAAAAAAAAAAAATTATAAAAAATATATAATAATAAAAAAATATGAAAATTACTAAAATAATTAAAAAATTTAAAAAAAAATTTAAAAAATGAAAATTTAAAAAAAAAATTGAAAATTATTATAATAATAATAAAAAAAATGTGAATAATAAAAAAAAAAAATAAGAGAGGGAGAAAAAAAATTACAAAAAAAACAAAAAAAAATCAAAGGTTAGATTAAAAAAATTCAAATAAGAGGCTTATCCTCGAAAATATACATATATCAAGGTCCTCTATAATTTTCCAAACATGACCGTTAAATCTCTAACTCTAACATCTAAATCCTTATTCATCGCAAATAAACGTTAACCCGAAAATTCTCATCATCCCTGCAGCACTGTTTCCTCCCCTTGCTATATTTGAATGGACATGTGGCTCCTCCCCCTTTTCATAATAGTGATTCCCCTGTCTTAATTGAGTACTATGGACTCTATGCCTAGGGTTACCCCATCTCACCGAATACACTTCATACCGCCTTGGGGTAGTTTTGGGGTGTTGAGATCCTATTTTGATATTATTCGCCGCCCAACAAAATCTGGCAATGTGACCCCCCTTTTTACACAAAAAACATTTAAGGGTCGGTCTCCCTGCCTGGGGCCTTCTCTGAGTATAAAGTGATGGAGACCCACGTTGTTGCATAACATTACTCTGAACAGACTTTATACTTTGATCATCCGAGGAGTTGTCACTAGCGATGCACTCATCAGATGTCTCCACTGATTCAATACCAGAATCATTTTCTAATGCGGTTACCGCATTTCCATTTAACTTTTCAACCTTAATTTCTATCTTTATTATGCCGTTGGCATTTGTGGGGGGTGTCACCACTACTGTGCTTTCGGCTACTTCTGCAATTCTCTTATGGGGCCTATTGTCTTGATCTGTCTCCCGAACCCAGTCCCTTAATATATTTACAAAGGTCTGGTACGAGGTGGCATTCCTCAGTGCAATTCTGGTATGGTAATCAATGCATGTGCAGTTATTAGCCATAGAACACAGAAAACTGCTGTCATCGTGAGACATATCAGGACAATTGTATGTAGCCTTATAAATGGTGAAATATTGACTGCAAAAGAGTATTGGATCAATTCCCCTTCTAAATTTAGTATTTTCTAGGGCATCTGAACCCCTAGTATCCCTTCCTCCCATTATGACCTGCATTTCCCTCATTCTATCTGCCGAGTTTCCCCAATTTGAGTTTAACTCGGGAGATAGACCTCTATGATTCCCAACTGGTGGTTGCAGTTCTCCACACAGTTGCAATGGAAGCCATGCGCGAAGGAGTGCGTATGCATCCCTATTGTTTAAAATGTACTGTGTCACTACAGCTTCCAGCCTGATTGAGAGATTAATGGGTGAGGCGCTTGTGTCAAATTTTCCCAAAATCTGGCACAGATTTGTGCGATCTTGTATGGAGAGTGTCGTGGATTGGGTGCCACCCTCACTTCTTAACCACTTCTGACCAGCCCCACGTCCAAAGACGTCATTTTTTTGAAGATGGATATCTCGGTAAAGGCAGCAGCTGCTGCCACAACCGAGATATCCATCTCTTCATGGGGCGGTCCTGTTAACGATAACGGCGGTCATCGTGGCGGATTCGCCGCAAGATCGCCGTTACCGGCGGCGGGAGAGGGTGCTCCCGCCGCTCTCCCGCGCCCTCCGCCGCTTACCGTAGCCGTCGGTAGCGGCGGAGGCGATCGGGTCCTCTTGCTGGCTGTCCGGGGATGCGACTGAGGGAAAAAATGTCCCTCAGCCGTCCCCATACCTCTGCTGGGCGGAAGTGATGTCAAAACATCATTTCCGCCCAGCGTCTTAAAGAGACATTTAATTTGTTTACATTTTGACTTTTTTTTTTTTTTTTTCTTTTTTTTTTTTGTATTTAAGCCTGAATATGAGATCTGAGGTCTTTTTGACCCCAGATCTCATATATAAGAGGACCTGTCATGCTTTTTTCTATTACAAGGGATGTTTTTTTTTTCAGTGTTAAAAATTATAAAATAAATAAAAACGAAAACAAAAAAATTTTTTTTTTAAAGTGCCCCGTCCCGACGAGCTCGCGCGCAGAAGCAAACGCATACGCGAGTAGCGCCCGCATATGAAAACGGTGTTCAAACCACACAAGTGAGGTATCGCCGCGATCGTTAGAGCGAGAGCACTAATTCTAGCCCTAGACCTCCTCTGCATCTCAAAAAATGCAACCTGTAGAATTTTTTAAACGTCGCCTATCGAGATTTTTAAGGGTAAAAGTTTGACGCCACGCCACGAGCGGGCGCAATTTTTAAGCGTGACATGTTGGGTATCATTTTACTCGGCGTAACATCATCTTTCACAATATATAAAAAAATTGGGCCAAATTTATTGTTATCTTATTTTTTAATTCAAGAAAGTGAATTTTTTTCAAAAAAAGTGCGCTTGTAAGACCGCTGCGCAAATACGGTGTGAGAAAAAGTATTGCAATGACCGCCATTTTATTCTCTAGGGTGTTAGAAAAAAAATATATAATGTTTGGGGGTTTTAAATAATTTTCTAGCAAAAAAAACTGTTTTAGTCTCGTAAGCACCGAATCTGAAAAACAGGCTCGGGGCTGAAGTGGTTAAAATTGTAGATCCTGGCCAAGTACTTTGTGACGCAGGAGTAAGTTTTATATTCTTGAAACTTTCTTTTAAGTACTTTTATCGCAGATTCATTCACAGCCTCTTTCTTTTCTAAAGATGCGATACACTGTTCCCTCAACATACATGTTTCCTCTAACATACTAACCCTTTTTTCCAATACACACTTCTCATCAGTGTTGCTCATCTTACTTTAAAAAAGTAATTAGTTACAGTTACAAATTACTTCTCCGAAAAAGTAATTGCGTTAGTGACTCAGTTACTACATTGAAAAAGTAATTAGTTACTCAGCATAGTAACTGAATTTTTTTTTTATATTCTACAATGCTTTGTTGAGAGGCAGATGACGGGCGCTTGCTAGGGAGCAGTGAGTTAATACTCCAAGACAAAAGAATGCCAGATCCTTGAGAGAAGAAAACCGGAAACAAATGGTGATCTCGTGTATATCCCAGCCTAGGTGCATCCGTCCCACCATGTATGTGCAGCTAATAGGACTTAAAACCCTTATCCATCTGCTACATATTACATCCGAATTATAAACTGGATTAAAATGTATGTTTATAATATACATTCCCTTGACGTTTACAGAGTCTGTAATTTAAAATCTTATATTAGGCTTTATTAGAATTTTCTATAGTTTATTATTTTATTTATCTTATAAGCTTTATGAGATGCAAGTGATCTGGAATGGGGATGTCAGATTTTTCTTGTCTGATGAAGAGATGAAATCACTGACCAAAAATAATCTGCTGATCATTGGTCTGTATAGGTGTCCTGCACTTACCATGATGACCACTAGATATCGCTGAGTACACTGTGCTGTATAGGGAACGTTTGTTCTGTGGAACATTTTGTTCCGGCCATGTGTTCCCCGGATCATTGATCAGGTTGCGCACACAGTGTGTGTGATCGATGTGAGTTGTTCCCCGGTGATAGGTCAGTGTGAGGCGGGTGGGGCTCATTGTATCCAGGGCTCCTTGCGATTTGGAGTTTTCAGAGCGCTGTGACAGGCCATCACAGTGGTCACATGATTCTAAAGCGGAGATCCACCCATATTTATGTTCACAGCGCCGGCAGAAGCAATTACTCTGCTGCCATCTAGTAGCAGTAGATGTAATTGCGGTAATGCCACCCAAGTAATGGGAACTGCGTTACTGTGAGGGGAAGAGCAATCAGGTAGATTACTCGTTACCCTCAAAAGGGGCTGCGTTAGGTAACTGCGTTTATTGTAATTCCGTTACTTTCAACACTGCTTCTCATTTACTAATTGTTCAATTCGTTTACCCGCATCTGCATCACACTTCTTAGCTATATTCATTACATTGCCCACAAAATCCATAATTTCATGTGTTATAGCCCTCTTTTGTACAGTATTAAAACCATTCTCATTAAGTAGTTTTCCAAGAGAATCCATTGTTATGTTAATCTGCCACTAGCTTCAACTGAAAAGCTGTTTGGCCAGTTGCTTAGACAATACACATCTGACAACAACAAAAAAAAACTTTCTTTAAAGCTATTTAAACTTGAGTTCCGAGCACAGCAATCAATGCTCTTCTAACATCAGTAGATTATCTATCACTGATTTCTAGCCCTTTTAGATTGCAGGCCACATTGATCCTCTGTAGGAACAGAAAGCTATTTTCACTTTCACCTGGGTACCAAAAAAAATGAAATAAAATAAAACTTCAAAGTAACAATAAAAAAAAAATGAAAATATAAAAATAATAAAAATATATACCTATCCCACTTTTTCCGCACAGTTGTGTATACCTTCTCTAGGAACAGAAAGCTCTTTTCACTTTCACATGGGTAATAAAAAAAAAAATGAACTAAAAATAAAAACTTAAAATTCAATAAAAAATAAAAATCATAACAAATATATATATATATTTCTCCCAGTTTTTCCGCAATGATTTATAGTCTATCCTGTCAATCTGCAGGCTATATCGCATATCCAGGGGTGATCATTCCCCTCACTCACCAGTATCCGTGACTGGGTAAAGGCCTAACACACATGAACACTACAATACACACGCTTAACGAATAAACATATCAGCCAGGAATCTCACCGTTTTCTGTACGTCTACAATTCCGATGAGATTTTACAGAACTTCCTGGATCATCAAAGCAGGGTTTCCAGATTCGCGAGCCAGCGCCAATCTTTGGCCGTAACTTGTGACAAATTTCAGTTCTGGGTTGAGGACTCTTAGCTTAATGGACTCAAATCAAAAAATACATTAGGGTTTGTGGACTCTATGTCCAACGATCTAGGGGTGCCAAAATGAAGTAAATACAAAACTATGCAACAACTAATTATAAGTATCTATCCTTTACTGTAACTTGTAATACCTATATATAAGCTATTGCATCTGTATCAACATGCATGAGTCCTGTATTTGCTACTGTATATCAAGCCGAAGTGTGCTCTAGGCCTGAGGCTAATCGTTAGTCAATGAGACAGACACCTTTGAAATCAAAGAGTTATATTTATTCTAACAAAAAGCATCCATGTATAGTAAACAAAGCTGTAGCATAGAATTCCTATTGCACAATATACAATCACTAACAAATTGTCTATGGCCTATTACAATATGGGCAAATAAGATAGAAAGATACTCAAGTTCGGTCCCTCCTGACTGGCTCCTGATGGGTTAAGAGAGAGCTTAGGCCTTGGCCTTGACCACATGGCTAAGGCCAAAATACCGGCCAGGCTTCCATGCGGCCTAGTCCATGTGGTCTCAGCATAGGCCTTCAGATGATAGGTTCACTCCAGCATTCAAGCGAATAGAGAGAGGAAAGTTCTCTTCCAAACTCCTTTTACCAAACCTCACTCATTAAACATTCGCAATGCCTCCCATGTTGCCTGCCCATCTGATGTTCAACCAATCGTTGCATTTCATGACTCCCATCCTTGTTCATTCCCTACCTAGCCACTGGGATTCCTTTGATCCTTGTCGTAATCAATGTCTTTTGTTTGTTTGTTTGCGGAGACTGCCCAACAGCTGTCCTCCTCCTAGACTCCCTGGAGACAAGTTTACTTATCCCATTCCTGGGGGGGGGGGCAGGTATCCTGGCTTGTTTGACTGGAATCAGAGGATGGTCAGAATTCATACGTTCATATTATTTGCAACACCCATCGTTCTGCTATAGGCCGGGCAAAAAGCAGTTAAGTTAAGTAAAGCATTGGAAAAGCAATGGACTGGTGTCTCCATGGCCTATTCTAATAAATAACCCGGCTCTGCAGGGTTCCCATGGGGCAAAGATGGTATGTGACAGGATATGTGTTTAGACTGTATGCTATTGCACCCCCTGGCAGCAGGATTCACACAGACAAGGTGAACAAGAGGGCAGGCCAGGAAGGTCATGATTTGTCAATGTCTGGTTGAATCTGCTTATATGTTCACACCTAATTGGGCCTTGTGGTACATTAGGCCCCTTTCACACGTGCGGACTGTATGTCCGCTTTTTCATCCATCAGTTTGTGGATGAAAAAGGGACATACATTGGTCCCAATGAGATTGCGGGTGTCAGTGGATAAACATCTGCTGACACCCGTAATCGTCTGCCTCCGCAAACATCCGATTTTGCAGATGGAAGAAACCCCTATATTTTCTTCTGTATGCAGAGCGGATCGGATGAACATGGACACACGGTCCGTGTTCATCCGATTGCCCTATAGGGGAGAGCGGAGAAAAGACAGGCCGGTTCCTGAGAAGTGTGCAGGGACTGCCCTGTCATCCGCCGGCTCAGCGGGGATCAACGGAGCGATCCCCGCTGAGCCAGAGGAGCATACGGAGTGTGAAAGAGGCCTTAGGATGGCTCCTTTATATGAAAAGACTGACCACAAAGGCTGCATGTCCAATTTTCAGTCCAATCTCTGGAAAACAATGCACCACAATTCATGTTAGTTGTGTTAGTGTGTTGGGGTATGTTAGCATACACGGTTTGTATTATATGAGCAACAACCATTATATGTCATTGCTGTGTGCCTACTACATTGTATGATCACTAGATGGCAGTGTTACGTTTGCTAGTTCATGTTTTGTCTATGCCTCAAAAAGCAATAAAGTTCCCTGTGTTTCTGTTGTCTTCTTCCGTGAGCAACAGAATGTCTGCCTGTACTTTGTTTAGCTCCAAAAACTTATGTCATACAGGTTATGGGCCCAGGACATGTTACAGAAGCCCAGGATATAATACAGATTACCCCTGGATATAGCCAGATACAGTGAGCTAGAGCAATTGAGTGCAGAAGACAGCAACAGAAAGACAAACAGCAGTAATGGCGGCTGCCATCCCCTCAACAAAGTTCTCCATTGCAAATCTGACGAATCAAAACTACCAATCTTGGAAATTCAAGATGAAAATGCTGCTTATAAGAGAAGGTACGTGGAAATGTATAAATGAACAAAGACCTACACAGCCCAAAGAGGAGTGGTTAGACAGAGATCAAAAGGCGCAAAGCACAATCTCCCTGTGCATAGATGATGATCAAATCATACATATATGTAACTGTCAAACTGCTAAAGACATGTGTGAAGAGTTACAGAAAGCACATGAAAGAGTTAATCTCAGCAATAAACTGTATTTAATCAGAAAGCTCTATCAGACTAAGCTACAGAAAGACCAGGACATGCAGGACTATATAAGACAGACCTTAGAGATGGTGGAGAGACTGCGAGGGATTGGAGAAGAGATGAAGGATTTCCATGTTGCAGCGCTATTATTAAGTGGACTTCCGGAAAGTTATGAGACACTTGTCACAGCACTAGATGCACGTCCAGTTGATGATCTGACACTGGAATATGTTAAAGGCAAGCTTGTGGATGAATACAAGCGCAAAACTGAAAGCATGAGTACTGTGAGTGTGTGTTCAGAGGTGGCTTTAAAGACGAGATACAAAAATAAACACAGTAACGTGCAGCTAGAAAAGCGGGAATGCTTTGTGTGCAAGAAACCAGGACACCTAAAAGCAGATTGTAGAATCTGGAAAGCTAGAATGCAAAAACAAAGTGCATTCCAACAAGCTAAGAATGTCATAGAAACAAAGGAGTATGCATTCGGATCCAAAAAACACCTCTGTGCAAGCATGGTGTGTGGACTCAGGCGCTACAAGTCACATGACAAATGACCGAAGTTTCTTCGCTCAGCTTGATGAAAGCAAAACAGAAGAGATAACTACAGCTAATGGACAACTCATGAAATCAGTGGGAATAGGAGATGGCTTTCTATACTGTCCTATCTCTCCAGATATCACTAAAAGGATCCATATGAGAAATGTTCTGTATGTGCCAGATCTTGAAAGCAACCTTTTGTCAGTAATGAAACTCACTAACCAAGGCAATGTAGTCACATTTCAGGGTGACAGTTGTAGCATAACAAAAGGGGATTGCTTGCTTGCAAAGGCTAAAATCATAGATGAAGTATATATCAGCTGAACTGCAGCGAAATGGTTAAACTAGCCAAAGAGGATAAACATTCAAACTGCATCCACACTTGGCACAGACGATTGGGGCACAGAAATTCTGATAAAATAAAGAAAATAGTTGAGAATAACTATGCAAGTGGTATTAAGATTAATCCATGTGATCACATAATGATTTGTACCAGCTGTATTAAAGGAAAAATGGCAAGGACACCTTTTCCCAAGCAGACAAACAGCAAAGTTCAAAAAAACTCTGGACTTAATACATTCAGATCTTTGTGGTCCAATGAAAACTATGACTCCAGGAAAGAAAAAGTACTTCCTGACCTTCATTGATGATTACTCCAGATATACCACAGTATTTCTACTTCACAATAAGGATGACGTGCCAGAGAAATTAGAAGAGTATCTCGCTCAAGTAAATAATATTTTTGGCGGAATGCCCAGAGTACTACGAACAGACAATGGCTCAGAATATACAAGTGGTAAAACACAAGCCATTCTCAGGAAGCATGGAATTATGTTCCAGACAACAGTTCCATATAACCCGAAGCAAAATGAAGTTGCAGAAAGAATGAACCGCACACTGTGTGAAAGTGGGAGGAGTATGCTATTTGATGCTGATATGCCAACTACATTCTGGGGAGAAGCTATCACAACTGCATGTTATCTTCAAAATCATTTGCCGGGAAAAGCAACAACAAAAACTTGATATGAACTATGGAACAAAAGGAAACCAGATTTAAGATACATCAGAATTTTTGGAAGTAAAGCCTATGTACACATTCCAAAAGAAAAACGTACAAAATGGGATGCATGTGCAAAAGAAGGTGTACTTGTGGGGTACAGTGAATCTCAAAAAGGATACAGGATTTTACATCAAGACACGAACAAGGTAACAGTCAGCAGAAGTGTGATTATTAATGAAACTTCTATGTGCTCAAAGTTTGAACAACAGACACAAACTATTCAAACTGAGAAAAAAATCAACATCAGTCACTCAAGAAAATAAGGAAAGTGATACAGAAATAGAAATTACTACAGAAGTATCAAAAACTGAATCTGAACCAGAAATACCTTCAGTCAGAAGATCAACCAGAATCAATAAAGGTGTTCCAGCTGAACGTTTATCTTACATAGCTCGCAGAGCTGTTCAAACTGAACCAGGTTCATGAAAAGAGATGCAGAAACTGCCAATGCATGAGAAACAAGTATGGAACAAAGCCGCTGATGAAGAAATTACATAATTCGAAGATCTACAGACATGGACACTTTCAGAGATACCTCAAGGTAAACATGTTTTTAAAACCAAATGTAACTCTGAAGGGAAAGTCTGTCGGTACAAGGCAAGGCTGGTTGCTAAAGGTTACTCACAGAAGTTCGGTGAGGACTATGATGCTACTTTTGCTCCAGTTGCTAAACAAAGTACCTTCAGAACACTAATGACAGTGGCTGCCATGCGTACAATGATTGTGAAACATCACGATATTAAGACAGCTTTTCTTAATGGTGATATTGAAGAAGAAATTTACATGTCACAGCCAGAAGGATATTTGAAAAAGGGACAAGAGCATCTTGTCTGCAAGTTGAATAAATCTCTTTATGGCCTTAAACAACCGCCTTGAGCATGGAACCTGAAGATCAATCAAGTTCTACTAAATGAAAGATTTACAAGAAGCAAAGCTGATCCGTGCCTATACGCTAAACAAGTAGACACTGAAAGGATGTATCTGCTAATTTATGTAGGTGATCTGATCATTGCTCACAAAAATAACAATGAAATTGCAAAATTAACAGGAGTACTTAACAAGCACTTTGAAACTAAAGACCTAGGTGAAGTGACATATTATCTTGGAATTGACATCCAGCGTGAGAAAGATGGAAGTTTCCTGTTGAATCAGAGCGCAAAAATTGAATCTATTCTTCAGCAATTCAACATGACAGAGGCGAAAGGAGCAAGCACACCTATGGATACAGCCTATCCAAAGTTAGAAGGAGAAGATGATCTTCTCACATCCAATGAACAATACAGACAAGCAGTGGGGGCACTTCTCTACATTGCAACCGCTACACATCCAGACATTGCAGCCAGCATGTCTCTTCTTTGCAGGCGAGTTGATAAACCACGTCTAAGAGATTGGAATGCGATCAAAAGAGTTATGAGATATCTGAAACAGACAAAAGACTTAAATTTTAAACTGTCAGCAAGTGGTGATTTAAACCTCGTGGGATATGTGGACTCCGATTGGGCAGGTGATCACAGCACATGCAAATCCACAAGTGGTTACTTATTAAAATTGGGAGACAGTCCTATATCATGGTCCAGCAAAAAACAGATGTCAGTGGCATTGTCCTCTACAGAAGCTGAATACATATCTGCAGCTTATGCCAGTCAAGAAGTTGTGTGGTTACAACAATTACTCAAGGATCTTGGAGAAGCAACATCAGAACCTACCGTCTTATTTGAGGATAATCAGGGTTGCATTAAGCTTGCAACAAGTGAGAAGATTAATGGAAGAACCAAGCACATCAATGTCAGACATCATTACATTCATGACTTAGTTGATCAGAAAGTGATTGAACTTGTGTATTGTGAATCGGAAAAAATGATTGCTGATGCTTTGACAAAATCACTAGCTAGAAACAGGTTTGTTGATCTTGGATCAGAAATGGGATTGACATAGATAGTAGTTGTTGAGTAGGGGTGTTAGCATACAAGGTTTGTATTATATGAGCAACAACCATTATATGTCATTGCTGTGTGCCTACTACATTGTATGATCACTAGATGGCAGTGTTACGTTTGCTAGTTCATGTTTTGTCTATGCCTCAAAAAGCAATAAAGTTCCCTGTGTTTCTGTTGTCTTCTTCTGTGAGCAACAGACTGTCTGCCTGTACTTTGTTTAGCTCCAAAAACTTATGTCTAACAGGGTAAATAGCTCTAAAGCATGTACAGTGCAGAAAATAAGTATTTGAACACCCTGCTATTTTGCAAGTTCTCCCACTTGGAAATCATGGAGGGGTCTGAAATTGTTATCGTAGGTGCATGTCCACTGTGAGAGACATAATCAAATTTTTTTTCCCCAGAAATCACAATGTATGATTTTTTTTAACTATTTATTTGTATGATACAGCTGCAAATAAGTATTTGAACATCTGAGAAAATCAATGTTATAGTGCTTTGCCATGCTTTGCTGTAACATCTGCATTACCACAAACACATAGTTAATTGTGAATAGGATGGCCCTTCCATGTACATTATCACTAGAATGACTAGGTCCTGTAGAGTAGAGTGTAGAGTGTGCTTTGTATCCCTGCTGATAAAAATACATATTTTCCTCTTTTTATTACAGATAGTGGCTTGACATGAGTGAGCAAGGACTGAATTACAGTGCCAGAAACTCAACAGGCTTTTACCAAGACAGTGACTGCCCTGGGCCAAAGATGTGCCACTAGATGAGACCCGGAACTCTTCGCAACTCATGGGTCACTCAGGTGCCAAGAACCTCTACCTCTCCACTGATGTACCTTCTCTTCACATGGAAGGAAATCCATCCTGAAACTATTCTGTTTGCTTTTTTGTATTATTTGTGCATTACCAGGATCAGTTCCGGGTCCGCTGTGAAAACACAAGAGGTGTCAGCTTTGAAGAGCATTTAATAGCAGGGTTGGGGGTGGCCGTTTTCTCCCTTTCCACTGTGCTAGCTTCTCAGTTATTATTATCTGGTATTTACATATATACATATTGTGCCGCCCTCAAGGAGCTCAAGGGCAAATAACCTACCAGCATATTTTTGGATCATCCTAATTGAGCAAGGTAGGAGTACTAGCCACTGTGCTGCCCAGGTCTTTGCTTATGAGCTTGCCTTGCCCCAGGCCAATAGTGGCCATGAAGAGTCAGGTTTAAGGACCCATGCACACTGGAGCAGGATCCCGTACAGAGTGTGATCATGCACCTAGGAGTGAGAGATGCTACATGTAGCTGCAGCCAGATATTCTCACAGCTTTTACATCCTTACAGGGACAAGTTCTGTCTCAACTGGTACCTTTGCCCACAGCAACCAACCATTTTTCACAGCCTAGAAATTATAAAAGTAAAAGCTGATTGGCTGCGCTCCATTTGAGACAAAGTTTGTCTCAGGCACTATGATTTCCCCCAGTCTGTCTATGTCCTAGGCCAGGTATACTTCCCTGTATGTGTGGTAAGATCTGTAAGGCCGCTGTGTCTGTCAGCCTGTCATTGATTTTTATCAGGCTGTACAGAACATCTGTCACTCCAGAACATATACACATGTACTGTACAGAACATCTGTCACTCCAGGACATGTACTGTACAGGACTCTGCCTTTATGTGAAAGAGTCCTAAAAAACAACCGCCAACCAGAGGAATAGAGAATTTTCACAGCAGTTATTATAAAATAAGTAGAAATATTATTTAGATCTGCACATAATCCTCTTATTTTCTGTATAATATATAATTTTCATGTGTTATAAATTAGGGGTGTCCCGATACCGATAATAGTATCGGGCAAATCCTCGGTATCGGCAGCGATACCGAGTACTTGTACTCGGGCAAATGCTCTGATACCTAATCCGATACTTTGGCAGTGGTGCTCCTGTCCCCCCTCCGTGTAACGCTTCTGTTGCCCACCGTGTACCGCTTCTGTCCCCCATTTACTGCTCCCGTCCCCCTTCATGCTCCGCTCGTGTCCCCCTCAATGCTCCACTCAAGTCCCCCATGCTCTACTCCAGTCCCCCTCCATGCTCCGCTTGTGTCCCCCGCTATGCTCCGCTATGGTCTCACTCCATGTACTGCTTGCGTCCCCCGCCATGCTCCGCTCCGGTCCCCCTCCATGTACTGCTTGTGTCCCCCGTCGTGCTCCGCTCGTGTCCCCCGTCGTGCTCCGCTCGTGTCACCCGCCATGCTCTGCTCTGGTCCCTGCCTTCCTCCGCTCCCCTCTGTGTACCGCTCTGGTCCTCTACTCCCCTCTGTGTACCGCTCCGGTCCCCCGCCGTGCTCCCCCCCCTATCCCTGATCTGTCAGGAGGAAGGAGCCCTCCGAATAAACAGTCAGTGATTTATTTATTTTTTGTCAGTGATCACTGACTGTCCATTCATAACTGAGCATAGTAACTGTGTCTCAGTTTATGAATGGAGAGCAGCCGCTGTCTCCTTTCCATTCATCTACAGTGCAGTTTAGCCTGCAGAGAAAGGGACTGGGGAATCTATGTCCCTAGTTCCCTTCTCTGTCTCAAAGAGGAGATATCATGGTCTCACCAACAGGGCTGATAAAAACAAAAAAAAGAATTGTAAAAAGAATTGAACAAATAATAAAAAGTTAAATAAAAAACACACTGGTCCCCCCCCCCCCCATGAAAGCATTGTAAAAAAAATTGTAAAGAATAATTTTAAAAAAAATTGTAAAAAATAATATTGTAAAAAAAAAATAAAAAAAAACTGACAGTCCAAGCGTTGTCAGTACTGCATATTAGTGCCACTGGCAAAATAACATTTAAAAAAAAGTATCGGTATCAGCGAGTACTTAAAAAAAGTATTGGTACTTATACTCGGTCTAAAAAAAGTGGTATTGGGAAAACCCTATTATATATGATTGTATTGTGGTCTTTTTATATCTGCACTGCACTGCCATTCTCTGTCACACAGCCTCATCTATTGACATGGCCAATATGGTGTCACTGGAAGGCACATCCATCAGAAATAAAGAATGATTCAGATACCATAAGGGCCTGTTCACACCAGAATGCTGTGCGGGAAATGCACTGCCTTTGCGATCTGCTGAGGGTGCCAATACATTTTTAACACCACACCAAACACAGGTCGCACACGTAGTGTGTTTTGGGGGCCCTCAGTACCATGCGATTTGGTGCAGCACATTTTTCAAAAGTTGTGTATGCAGTACTTTTTGTGAGATTTCAGTCCATTCAAATGAAAATTGAACTGCAAGGGAGCACACACTACATTCCTGTACGTTTCTGGTGTGAATCAGCCCTAAACCAGTGGGTGGGAAAATACTTCCTACTGTGCTAATGTATTCTGACAGCGGAGACTGAATCTTCACCTAATACACTGATCAGCATTGCAGCTAATTGGCCGCATCGCTGATCGAACAACAATTTGCAACATTTCTGTTTGTGAGAAGTCAGTCATTAGATGAATGGGAATGACCATAGATGGATCAAAATTTAGCCTGTCACTATTGAACCAGACAGATTTCGATCCAACTATGGCCGGCTTTAGTTCTTCTTTTTATGACTCGAATGAGTATGAGCTGCACTGACCTGAGGCACCTACTGTATACCTATACAGAGATCAGAGAAGAACATGATGTCATAGGTATATTTCCCACCTAACCAAAAACTTATCTTTAAGGCCCCTTTCACATTGTGGCAGGAGCCGCGCTGACGGTATAGCGCCGCTAAAAATAGCGGCGCTATACTATAGAGGAGCATTGCGGGCAGTATTGCCACGATTTCCCATTGTTTTCAATGGGAAGGAGCGGTGAAGTAGCGGTATACACGCCAAATATCCTTTTATACACTGCATGACGGTATACAACATATAATAACCTTAATACTGTCTGTTGTGCTATATGAATTCCATCTATTGTCCCTTTGTGATAATAGGTGACAAACCTCAGCAACTGTTTTACAGGTCTGCTTTTAACACTAATGTCATCAGTATCCTTGCTAACAATGCCAGCCCTAAATACACCCCCCTCCCCCTTTTGATTTGATTTCTTTAGGCATTAAATTATTATGTATATAAGTGAATGGCGTTGCAAATGAATATTCAAAATGTAATAGCAACTGTCTTTATGCTAAATCGCCGTTCACTCATTCAATCAAACAGATTCATCTGTCTATTTACAACATGCAATTTTAGTTGAGGCCACTAGAAGGCAATATACAATTAATGTGTCTTTGTGTCCTGGTTTCTGATTGGCTAATTTGCTCTATTTAATGATCACAATAACCCAGGCATAACATCCAGACGAAGTGACCGTTTTAGGTCACGAAACTAGTCGATGTACAATGCTTTTTCTATCTGACGACTAGGGATGAGCTTCGAGTTCGAGTAGAACTCATGTTCGACTCGAACATTGCCTGTTCGCCGAACAGCGAACTATTTGGGGTGTTCACAGCAAGTTCGTGTGAACTTTAGAACCCTGTTAAAGTCCATGGGACTTGAATGTTTAAAATCTAAAGTGCTAATTTTAAAGGCTAATATGCAAGTTATTGTAAAAAAAAATGTTTGGGGACCTGGATCCTGCCCCAGGGGACATGTATCAATGCAAAAAAAAGTTTTAAAAACTGATTTTTTTTTGGCAGCAGTGATTTTATCAATTCCTTTAAGTAAAACAATAAAAGTGAAATATTCCTTTAAATTTCGTACCTGGGGGGGGGGTGTTTCCCATGCTTAGAACTGTCCCTGCACAAAGTGTCATTTCTGAAGGAAAAAAAGTAATTTAAAATCACTCGCGGCTATAATAAATTGTGGGCTCCAAGCAATACAGAGAAAAGTCATTCATAAAAAAAAAATGTGTGGGGGTACACGGCATTTTTTTTTTAAATTTGGGGTGGAGTTCCCCTTAAAGTCCATACCAGACCTGAAGGGTCTGGAATGGAAATTTGGGGGGAACCCCACATCATTTTTTTTTAATTTGACGCAGGGTTACCCTTAACCACTTGACCACTGGGCACTTAAACCCCCTTAATAACCAGACCAATTTTCAGCTTTCGGTGCGCTCACAGTTTGAATGGCAATAACTCAGTCATACAACACTCTAACCAAATGAAATTTTTGTCCTTTTTTTCCCACAAATAGAGCTTTCTTTTGGTGGTATTTGATCACCTCTGCGGTTTTTATTTTTTTCGCTATAAATGAAAAAAGAACGTAAATTTTGTAAAAAAATTAATTTTTCTTCATTTCTATTATAAAATTTTGCAAAAAAGTAATTTTTCTTCATAAATTTGGCCTAAAATGTATACTGCTACATATCTTTGGTAACAAAAAAAAAAAAATTGGATATTATTTAGTCTGGGTGAAAGTTATAGGGTCTACAAGCTATGGTACCAATTACTGAAAATTTATCAATTTGATCACATCTGATGTACTGACAGCCTCTCTCATTTCTTGAGACCCTAACTTGCCAGAAAAGTACAAATACCCCCCAAATGACCCCTTTTTGGAAAGAAGACATTCCAAGGTATTTAGAAAGAGGCATCGTGAGTTTTTTGAAGTTGTCATTTTTTCCCCACAATTCTTTGCAAAATCAAGATTTTTTAATTTTAATTTTTTTTCCACAAAATTTTCATATTATTAGGTTATTTCTCACACACAGCATATGCATACCACAAATTACACCTCAAAACACATTCTGCTATTCCTCCCGAGTATGGCGATACCCCATGTGTGAGACTTTTACACAGCGTGGCCACATACAGAGGCCCAACATGCAGGGAGCGCCATCAGGCGTTCTGGAACACCCAGACCAATTCTGACATTTCTCTCCTACATGGAAAAATCATCATTTATTTGCTAGAAAATTACATAGAACTCCAAAACATTATATATGCTTTTTTAGCAAAGACCCTAGAGAATACAATGGCGGCCGTTACAACTTTTTATCTCGCATTGTATTTGCATAGCAATTTTTCGAACGCGTTTTTTTTTGGAAACAAAACAGTTTTGTGCTTAAAAAAAAAAAAAAACAGTAAAGTTAGCCCAATATTTTTGCATAATATGAAAGATGAAGTTACGCCGAGTAAATAGATACCCAACATGTCACCCTTCAATATTGCACACGCTTGTGGAATGGCGCCAAACTACGCGACTTAAAAATCCCCATAGGCGACGCTTTAAATGTTTTTCCTGGTTACATCTTTTTAGTTGGAGAGGAGGTCTAGGGCCGAAATTATTGCTCTCGCTCTAACGTTCGCAGCGATACCTCACATGTGTGGTTTGAACACCGTTTTCATATGTGGGCGGGACTTACGTGTGCGGTCGCGTCTGTATACGAGCACACACGTACAGGGGCGCTGTAATTTTTTTTTTTTTTTTTTATTGTTCATTTTACTTTATTTATTTTAGTTTGACACCTTTTTCCCAAAAAAAAATGTTTTTGGTCACTTTTATTCCTATTACAAGGAATGTAAACATCCCTTGTAATAGGAATATAGCATGACAGGTCCTCTTTACAGTGAGATATGGGTCAATAAGACCCCACATCTCACCTCTAGGATGGGAAGCCTGAAAAAAAAACGATTGCAGATTATTGCGCGGGGAGTATTGGCGGGAGTAATTGCGCGGGGAGTATTGCGCGGGGAGTATTTCAGAGTATAGTGGGTAAGTTGGGGAGTATTTTTTAGTATTTTGGCAGAGGGAGTATTGTGCGGGGAGTATTGTGGGGAGTATTGTGCGGGAGTATTGCAGATTATTGCAGAGTATTGGGGGGTATGCGGGGTATGCAGAGTATTGGAGGTATGCAGAGTATTGCGGGGTACTGCGGAGTACTGCGGAGTACTGCGGGGTCTGCAGAGTATTGCGGGGTATTGAGGAGTATTGCGAGTATTGCGGGGTATGGAGTATTGCGGGGTATGGGGAGTATTGCGGGGATATGCGGTGTATTTGCGGGGTACTGCGGAGTATGCGGAGTACTGCGGGGTACTGCGGGGTATTGCAGAGTATGCGGAGTATTGCGGAGTATTGCGGCGGTAGGCGGAGTATTGCGGGGTATGCGGAGTATTGCGGGGTATGCGGAGTATTGGGGGTACTGCGGGTACTGCGAGTATTGCAGAGTATTGCGGTGGTATGCGGAGTATTGCGGGGTATGCGGAGTATTGGGGTAATGCGGAGTATTGCGGGGTAATTGCGGTGGTACTGCGGGATATTGCAGAGTAATGGGGGGCTATTCAGAGTATTGGGGGGTAATGCAGAGTATGGGGTTTGGCGTATGCAGAGTATTGGGGGGGGGTATGCAGAGTATTGGGGGGGTATGCAGAGTATTGTGGGGGGTATGCAGAGTTTTGCGCAGGGTAAGGAAGGAGTTAATGCAGGGATGGCTGAGCAGGGATGGATGGATCTGTGACTGCAATAGTCACAGATCCATCCCACACTGCTGCAGCCATCCGCGCTCTCCTCTCACGCTGTAACCGATCGGTAAAGCGAGAGGAGGGAAGAACCGGCGTCAGCAAGTGACGCGGTTTGTTTACATGTGATCGCGCCGTCATTGGACGGCGCGATCACGTGGTAAGGAGCCGCCACCATTGGCTCCTTACCGAGATCACTGACGCTGCGGGTCCCGTGGACCCGCCGAGCGCCGTGATCGCGTGTGCGCGCCCTCTCGGGCGCGCGGATCTGACGCACGTCAGATTTGTTTACACACGTGGTCGCGCCGTCATTGGACGGCGCGATCACGTGGTAAGGAGCCGCCGCCATTGGCTCCTTACCGCGATCATCGGTGCTGCGGGTCCCGTGGACCCGGTGAGCACCGGTGATCGCGTGTGCGCGCCCGGTTGGGCGCGCACACCTGACTCTAACGGAGGACGTCCATGGACGTCCTGTTAGAGTACAGGAACCGCCCTATAGACGTATTTCGTCTATAGGGCGGTGATTAAGTGGTTAATATCCATACCAGACCCTAAGGTGAGTGATTTTAAATGACTTTTTTCCTTCAGAAATTACATTTTGTGCAGGGACAGTTCTAAGCACAGAAAACAAGCGCTACTTCACAGGCATACTATACACCTCCCTAGGTACGAAATGTAAAGGAATATTTCAATTTTATTGTTTCACTTTAAGCATTATTAAAATCACTGCTCCTGAAAAAATTGCAATTTTTTAAAACTTTTTTTGCATTGATACATGTCCCCTGGGGCAGGACCAAGGTCCCCAAACACTTTTTAGGACAATAACTTGCATATTAGCCTTTAAAATTAGTACTTTAGATTTCAAACGTTCGAGTCCTATAGACTTTAAAGGGGTGTTCCAGCCAAAAATGGTGTTTATTAAATGTCAGCAGCTACAAAAAGTGTAGCTGCTGGCTTTTAATAAACACTCACTTACCTGCTCCTGCGTTCCAGCGACGCGCTGACCGTGGCTCCGCTCCTCTCCCCCCCTCCCCGGCCGGCGTCTCCATCCCGACTATGGGCACCCAGCCGTGACAGCCTTCGGCTTTACGGCTGGGCACCCACTGCGCATGCGCGTGCGGCGTGGCTCGACGCTGATTGGACAGGCGATCGCATGGGACCTGTCATGTGTCCCATGCGATCGCCTACAGGGAGGGGCTGGTGTAGGCGATTAAGCTTAATCGCCTAACCAGCCCCTCGGCGGAAGCAGGAAATGGGACAGGAAGTCCCACTCCTCCTGAAGCCCCCACTCCCCCCCCCAAAAAAAATTACATGCCAAATGTGGCATGTAAGGGGGTAAGGAGTGGGATAAGCGGAAGTTCCATTTTTGGGTGGAACTCCGCTTTAACAGAGTTCTAAAGTTCACACAAACTTTTGGTCTGTTCGCAGGTTCTGGTGCGAACCGAACCCAGGGGTGTTCGGCTCATCCCTACTGACGACCACTGCTATGTCTACTGAAAACCCCATCTGTGTCAGCGTCATGCTCCTGTGAAACACAGAAGTGCTACAGCTCACCTTAAAGGGTTTGTAAAGGATTTTTTTTTTTTTTATCTTAATAGCTTCCTTTACCTTAATGCAGTGCTGTTTTCATGTCATCATTGTTCGTTTTTGCTCTCAAGTTGTTATCCTTCTCTGATCTCCACACTTCCTGGTTGTCTGTTTCCTTGTAACCACAGTACTGGGAGCTTTCTCTCTGTGGTCACTAATCAAGGAGGTGTGATTATTGTGTGTCTAAAACCTCTCAGCACCAATCAATTTTGTTTTACAAACCATCACTGCCCTGTATTGGCTCTGTACATCAGAGAGACAGGAAACTAAACTAAAACTGTAGGTACATTATATGATTGATTTTTATCTATTTTTAATAATTTTTAAAAGGAATCAGTTAACTATTATATTTTATACTATTATATAGATAGTTCTTCAAGGCTCCATCCAGCTCGTGGCTTTGTCATCCCATTTACCTACAGGCTTCCTGGGGTCCCCTATAACTAAGGGACCACCGGGTTCTGGTAAGGAGACATATATTGGCTTTGGTGGTGGAGGATCACAGCTTTCTGGCTGTCACTTCTATTGGTGGTTCATTTGGTTTTAACATTTTAAGGACTTTTTTTTTCGTCACTGGGGAATAAAGCACTTAATTTTTGATTTCTTCATTCAACATTCCACCACATTATTTATGGACTATTGTTTGCATTTATTATATGTTAATTGATGGTAATAGGATTGTTAAACTCCATTAACCACATGACACAGGTTTAATTTTTTGGTCACTCCAATTGTTCTTTAATGTTTAGCGCAACTTGTTTTTTTCCATATTTGTATCACTGTTTAATGTCACACAGTAAGGTGCTGCTTCACATGTGGCTCCTTAGCCAACACTTCCCCGTTTGACATACGGGCCTATTTCACAGCTTATTAGCGCAGTCCTTCCCTATTTTTTTCTCTTGACTGTCATAATAGTTATCACTGTTAAAGCTGAACTAAAGCCCCAGCATTTATTGCAAAATTGCTGGTAAAAATGTGCATTAAAGTGACTCTTAACAATATCCTTAGTCTCCAAAAATAATCCATGCACATCCACTACTTAAAGTGGTTATAAACCCTATGTTTCCCTACAGGTAAGCCTATAATAAGGTTTACCTGTAGGTACTGGAAATATCTCCTAAACCTGCACGGTTTTGGAGATATTAGACATATACGCTTGCGCCAATGTAATGCTTCTTCTGCAGGTAAGTGCCACATAATAGGCTAGTATGCGATGCATACTAGCCCATTATGCTTTTACTTTGCAGGGAACAAAGCCATCAGGGTTTACTTCCTCTTTATTGGCCCTGTAATCTTTTTTTCCTACTGTGTTTTTCTGCCTCATTGTAACATCCTTTGTGAACTCCAAAATCTTTCCCTTTTACCTTACTTCCCTTTGTTTGGAACAAGAAGCCCACGTCATTTGTGTGAACTGATGTATTTGTCCTTCCCCCTTGTGACCCAAAAACTACACGCACACTGTGCATGACTAGCGTAGTTTCAATGGGCTCCCATCACTTTAAACCTACTCCACCCCCATATCAATACTTTAAACCTACCCCACATATCCGTACCTTTTAAATCACCCCCCCCCCCCCTTTCCCCCCCCCCCCCCTCAAGCCCCCTAACCCAGTAAACGAGACCGACACAGTAGAATTGGAATAAACTTGGCCACAACAGCCATTTATTTTGTAACCAAAAATTAAATAATTAACCAAAACTTTTACCACACTTTTTGGTGCTAGGAATTTCCAACAATTCCACTATACTTATTAACAATATAAATACCCAACATTTTTATTATTATTTTAACACCAGTCCTACTTGGTCTTGACGGTAATCCCCCATTAACCATTTTTTCTTCACCACCAGCACTGCGTACCATCACCATACCCAGGCCTCCAGCCGACTCCAGCTCTGAGACACCCCTTTTAACACCGCAGTGCACCGTCACCGTATTGTAGCGGACACCGTTCCACCACAATAACCCCATAAGGAGCCCATCCCACCGATGAGCCTCCCAATCATTTCCATTTTCCGTTAACTTTCACCATCAAGACCAAGAAACACCGCCTCTGCTGTCGTGACATCTCTCTACCGATCTGAAAGAAAGAAAACAAACGCACAACACCACATCGAACAAAACAAGGGAGGGTGGGTGGGAAAACTGCTTCCCTGTGTCTCCCTCACTTCTGCCTGAGCTTTTGGCGCCGACTCCGCCCCCCCCCCCCCATATAAGGCACTCCTCCCCTTCCCCTGGCTAATCCTACAGCCACTCCCCTGAAGGCACCTCCTCCTTCTTTAACCCTTCTTGCCCCTGATTCCACCCCAGTCATGCCAGCCCTGCGTTATCCTCCTCTGTTTTGTCACTCCGGGCTTCACTTGACTAGCGTAGTTTCAATGGGCTCCCATCACTTTAAACCTACTCCACCCCCATATCAATACTTTAAACCTACCCCACATATCCGTACCTTTTAAATCACCCCCCCCCCCCTTTCCCCCCCCCCCTCAAGCCCCCTAACCCAGTAAATGAGACCGACACAGTAGAATTGGAATAAACTTGGCCACAACAGCCATTTATTTTGTAACCAAAAATTAAATAATTAACCAAAACTTTTACCACACTTTTTGGTGCTAGGAATTTCCAACAATTCCACTATACTTATTAACAATATAAATACCCAACATTTTTATTATTATTTTAACACCAGTCCTACTTGGTCTTGACGGTAATCCCCCATTAACCTTTTCTTCACCACCAGCACTGCGTACCATCACCATACCCAGGCCTCCAGCCGACTCCAGCTCTGAGACACCCCTTTTAACACCGCAGTGCACCGTCACCGTATTGTAGCGGACACCGTTCCACCACAATAACCCCATAAGGAGCCCATCCCACCGATGAGCCTCCCAATCATTTCCATTTTCCGTTAACTTTCACCATCAAGACCAAGAACACCGCCACAGCCCGGAAGGAAAATTCCCTTTTCCTTACAGGCCCCTCCACACCCGCAGGGCCCTCTGAATCCCTTCCTGCAGGCCTAGCACCCACAAATCTGTACCTACATCAGTTAGGTGAACACCATCACCGAGTAGGTACATACCCACATTAATCTCCAATTCCCTGTGCCGCACCACCAAACCCCCGTGCTGAGCCACAAACCTCCCCAAAACCTTGTTCACTTTCACCCTCCCCTTATTAACCCTGTCGACTGACCTTGCCATGCGCCACGTGGTTCGCGCAACAATGTCAGACCAGACAATCAGCATCTTTGGAAAGATGCCCGCAATGTCAATACGTCCGCCTTGACTGCGGACATCAAGTCCCCTATGGGCCGAATCCCCAGGTCGTTCCCCCCGACGTGTAACAGTAGCACGTCCGGAGGTCTGTCGAGCTGAGCGTAGCGCTGCACTTCCGGCAGCACCCTGCGCCAACCCATCCCGGGGATGCCCAACCACCTGATCGTCGCCTCCCGCCTAGAAATGCCCAACTGCCGTCCCCCCGGCCTGGCATCCGCTCTACGGGCCCCCCTACAAACGTACGAATGCCCCATAATCCACACGAGGCACGCCTGCTCTCCATCTGAAAAACAAAACAGCAAGCATGACTAACCACATTCATCCCCACAATCCCATCTTGGAATGTCAGTCAATGCACCCCCCAACCCTGTTATTCCACCACCATATGCGGGCGCACATAAGAACGGAATCTCCTCGATTCCCATCTCCCAATCCTTCTCACTGCCGCCTCATCCAACCCGCACCGGGCCGCCTCAGTCGCCGCCCCGATACGGAAGGAGTGCGAGGCAAACAATCCCTCGTCCAACCCCGCCTTCTGCAGACATTTTCTAAATACCGCTATAAATTGAAAACGTGACAGAAAAGAACCATCCTCATGTATCCAGCATGGCCCACCACCCGCTGGCCGTCCTTTCAGAAATTCCCTTACCACCCGCACCGGGCACACTTCAGAACCCGGCAGCGGATATAGCACTACGTCTACCCCTCTACCTCTTTGGTCTGTCTTAGACCGCCGCAGCCGAAAACTCACCTTGTCCTCTGCCCACTTGACGTCCTCACTCAAAAGGCCCCCGGCCGTCCGCTTTGAAGGACTGACTATTTCCCCCACCCGAAACGCCCCAAAAAATGCGACCGAAAAAACCGCCCGAAACAACTGTATTTCGTACCGCGATGAACAAACCTCCCCCACTACTTCAAAAATCCTACAAAGAATAGAAAACGACACTGGTCTCCGCGCATCCCTGCACTGTCGCCCTTTTTTGTATCCCTTAACCGCCTGTTTTACCCAGAACATTTTTGTGAAATCTTCCCGCCCCTCTAGTTTGAACAAAAATGCCAAGGCCGCTAATTTTTTCTCCAAGGACGACACCGACACGCCCTTCTCCATATGCCTCACCACAAAGTACATTACCAACCAGCCCAGTTCCTCCTCCCCCAGCCCAGCGTCCGCCAGCCGTCTAAAACCATCCCATTCTTCCCATACCTTAGAATATGCGGTCCATGTCTGCCCACTCACCGACTTCCTGATCCAATTTGCTGCTACTCCAACGCAAGTCCCCACATCCACCCCGGGCAAGGGACCCCGACTGCATCCGCCCCTGGGGCCAGCTCCCTGAACCTGTCCCACTGGAATCGAGACAAAGCATCAGCGAGTCTGTTCTCTACCCCGGTATGTGCACTGCGTACAGAAATATGTTCCACTGTAAACAGCGCAACACGAGGTGGCGCAGCAGTCGTATCACCGGCAATGAGGAGCCGGAAACCCGATTGATGACCTCCACCACACCCATGTTGTCACAGTTCAACCTGATCTTCAGATTTCTGCATTCCGCCCCCCACAACTCTATCGCCACCACTACCGGGAATAGTTCAAGCAGCACAAGGTTCCTAACAAAACCTGCTGACACCCAGGACTCTGGCCACGCTTCCGCGCTCCATCTTCCTTTAAAGAAAGCCCCATAGCCCGTGGACCCGGCCGCATCCGTGGCCAAGTCCAAGTCAAAGTTGCTGACGGGCCCAGACATCCACATAGCCCTCCCATTGTACGTTTCTAGAAACGTATGCCACACCTGCAAATCAGCCTTCATTTCCTTTGTTATACGGATGTAATGCTTTGGAGCTCTAACACCCGCTGTAGCTGCCGACAGCCGTCGGCAGAAAACCCTGCCCATGGGAATGATGCGGCAAGCAAAATTCAGCTTGCCCAGCAAAGACTGCAAGGCCCGCAGCTGAACCTTGTCCCGCCCCTGCATCTCCCGAATCTCCAGCCGAAGGTTCTCCACCTTATCCACCGGTAGCCTGCACTCCATCGCCTCGGAATCAATCATGATTCCCAAGAAACTCAATGCTGTGACTGGGCCCTCCGTCTTGTCGGCCGCCAGAGGCACCCCGAACCTATCAGCCATGTGCTGCAATGTTGCCAGCAAAATTGCGCACACCCTGGATGACGGAGGGCCCACGCACAGGAAGTCATCCAGGTAATGAATGACGGAGTCTGAGCCAGACACATCCCTGACCACCCACTCCAAGAAGGAACTAAATGTCTCGAACAGTGCGCACGAGATCGAGCAGCCCATTGGCAAGCAGCGATCCACGTAGAACCCCTCTTGCCACCGACAGCCCAACAGTCGGAAACTGTCAGGGTGTACTGGTAGCAGACGGAACGCAGCCTCGATGTCCGCTTTTGCCATCAAAGCCCCTTTTCCGTACCGACGCACCCACCGCACCGCCGCGTCAAATGACGTGTAGGATACCGTGCATGCCTCCGGATCGATTGCATCGTTCACCGACCCCCCTCTTGGAAAGGACAGGTGGTGAATGAGGCGAAACTTGTTTGGCTCCTTCTTGGGGACCACCCCCAGAGGCGACACCACCAAATCCGGCAATGGCATCTCTGTGAACGGACCCGCCATTCTACCCAACTCAACCTCCTTTGCCAATTTTGCCGACACCACGTCCGGGTTCTCCAAGGCAGACCGCAGATTCCTAGCCAAGGGAGGCACCTTCGACAAAGAACAGGGAATGACAAAACCCTCGGAAAACCCGGCCGCGAGCAGCCGCGCCGCGGCCCTGTCAGGGTACCTACTTAGAAAAGGCTCCATCCTTTCCCCCTTCACCGGCGTTGTCCCCTTTTTTAGCAGCATCCCCCGTCCGTTTACCTTTTTTGAAGCAGCGGGACAGGGGGTGATTCCCCCCGCATCCGGAGCATTCGTGTTTAAAACGACATGTACCCCCGAATTTGCAGGAACTTTCGTTGTACTGCCAACACACACCCCATCTCTTTCCGGCCGGCGATCCAGAGGTGGGTGTACCCCCGGCCCCGCCCTGAAAAAACGGAGTACTCGTCCGGGGCGCGGAAATCATCCACATCCACAGGACGATGTCCTTGTGATCCCATCGCAATGTAGGACGCACAGCCCGCCGCTGGCGGAATTGCTCGTCGTACCTCAACCACCCCGTCCCCCCATAAACCCGATAAGCTTCCCCAATGGCGTCCATATAACCAAAAAGCGCAGAACAGTGTTCCGGGCTTTTTTCACCTATAACGCTGGCCATGATAGCAAATGCCTGCAACCAATTGCTGAACGTCCGGGGAATCAACCTGTATCGCCTCTTCTCCTCATCATCCTTTTTTGAACTATCCGGCTTCACCCTATCTAAATTAAATTTTTCTAATGGCAACAGGGAAAAAATCTCCACGTACTCACCTTTTTCGATCTTATCCCTGACCTCCTGCTTCAGGTGGGCCCCCAGCGGCCCCTCATAGCAAACGTATACCTCACCTTTTGCAGAATCATCCATCCTTACCACGTCTGTCCTGACCCCCCCCGTTTTCTCACCCCCTGCGTCACTGCTAGCCCCACGATCCGGTGACACCCCAGCCGGGGCATGCGCCCCCCCATCTACAGGGGCCCCCCCCCCAGCTGGGCCTCCGACCCATGGTGCCGCCTGCGGCGGAGTACCCCCCCCAACGAAACGGTGCAACAGGTCCTGCAACCCCCCCAACAAATCATGCATCCCACCAGGGGAACCCTGGGCAGCAGGCGAAACCCCCGCCACCCCGGGGCCCCCGGTCGGCGACCTCACAGTGGGTAAAGCATTACCTGGCAACCCAGAAGGACCCCCACCCCCAACCCCTAACAGTGCACACAAAGCAGTAGCAAATTCATTATTAGAATTGAAAGGTGTCTTACCAGGCTGGCCGGGCACGTCCCTCACAGCCGATACCGGCAGCTCCACCGTGGGCGACACTTCCTCCGCTTCTGATCCCTCATCCCCGGATGGATCTTCCGAGGCCGGCGACACTGGCGACGTCTGCCTCCCAGGCGCAGGAGGCCTGGAGGCCGTGGATCCCAGCCTCCCGGCGGATCGTCCTCTACCCTTGGACCCGGCCGTGGGTGTCTCTGCTGCTCTGCAGCCCCGACTGGGCCTCCGCTCTGGGGACTCCGGCCTCCCCCCTGCCTGGGAACCGGCGGCCCCGATCCTGGAGGACCCTCCGGCTGTTGCCCCGCGTTTTGTGCGCTGGGATCCCCCCCCCGCCGTCCCCACGCTCTGGGGGGGATCGGCTGCTCCATGCTGCTCCGACGCGTGGCTGGGGTCCGGGCGCCATTGCTGCCCGAAGCCCCGCCCACTGGGCCCAGGCTGGGCGGCGGATGCCGTCCACCATCACCCCCAGCCAAAGCATGCGTTCGCTTGGCCGGGGGGGGCGACGGGTCCCCTTGTGGGCTCCGACTGTGCCGCTGGGCCCTGGCGGTGGGGGTCGGCGAATAACGCTCCGGCGGGTGCGACCGTCGAGCGCGTGGTGTCCGCGATCCCTCCCGAGACCCCCCCGCCACATCCTCGATCAGGCCCCCCACCTGTTCCTCCAGCCATCCTGGTTCCCGATTCGCCGCCGCGGCCCGCAGCCGCGCCAAAAGCGTGTCAATGTCCATGCTGGTCAAACTTCAGGGAGCAGAGGATAAAAACTGCTTCCCTGTGTCTCCCTCACTTCTGCCTGAGCTTTTGGCGCCGACTCCGCCCCCCCCCCATATAAGGCACTCCTCCCCTTCCCCTGGCTAATCCTACAGCCACTCCCCTGAAGGCACCTCCTCCTTCTTTAACCCTTCTTGCCCCTGATTCCACCCCAGTCATGCCAGCCCTGCGTTATCCTCCTCTGTTTTGTCACTCCGGGCTTCACTTCATGGATGTAAATAACTCCTGCTATCAGAACTTTTTTTGCTGTTATAAAAGGGTGAGGGAGGATAGGACAACTTTCTCTGCCCATTGACCATTCAGAAAAGACCCCACAGAAGTCCCACCGTTCCCCCTCTCCACCTGACCCTTGACAGGCAATCAGGAAAGACTTAAATGTCTTCTGATTATCTCCTTGCCTTTCCTTGGATTCTTCTTCTCCTCTTTCAGGTTCCTTCTTCATTAATTGTATTCCTCCACATCAAAACTTCTATTACTTTATTCAACCATCTTATTACTGGTCCTCTTCATCTTTACGGCTCAACTTTTTCCAAGGATAACTTTTTCTCAGCTGGTTGGTTCTTCTCATATTATTCCCACAATAAGCCTACGTTCACATTGGAGCGATTTGTTATGCGATTTGAGAGATCAAATTGCATGACAAGTCGCAGCCTATTGCCGGCAATGGCACTGTTCCAATCGGTGCGACACCGATTTTGCGGCGCGGCACCGATTTGCAAAAGTAGTTCCTGCACTACTTTTGACGATTTTAGGTGCGATTTCTATAGACATCTGTGTATGAAGCCACACAAATGTCTATCAAGTAGCACCTGAAATCGCGCTGACCTTGCTACTTTGAAATCGCGCTACTTCAAGTAAAGAAGCACGATTTCAAAGTAGCATCAGTGTGAACCAGTAGTAACACGCATTTAGACTGGCCATACAGCACTTTAGAGGCTTCCTTGGTTGTAAAGGATAGCGTTTAGTTAAGCTTTAAGGCTCAACTGCAATCATTTTTATTTACTTTTTAGTTTTGGATGGACATGGAAGAGTGATGCCGAGTACACACCATCACTTTATGCGATGGAAAAATCGCGAAGTAAAAAACTAAGTTTTTGAAACTTCAATTTTCAAAAACGACTTTGCCTACACACCATCGTTTTTTCACAATGCTCTAGTAAAGCGAGGTTACGTTCACCACTCTTTTCCATTGAAGCTCGCTTCATAACTTGCTTCTGGGCATGCGCGGGTTGAAAAACATCGTTTTTTGCTACACACAGTGATTTTTTGTGAAACAAAAAAACACGTTTTGAAAAAACGACACAAAAAATTGAAGCATGCTTCAGTTTTTTTTTGTCGTTTTTCACAAGACATAAAACAACATTTTCCCCCACACACGGTCATTTAAATTGACGTTTTTAAAAACGTTGTTTTTTTCCATCACATAAAGTGATGGTGTGTACGCGGCATAAGGATGTGCAAGTTTTTATTGCTGTCCTTAACCCTGCTACATTACACCTCACTTATCTCCCTGTAAAAAGAAAAATGGGAAGTTATTAGAACTGCTTTCAGGTTTTTAAAAAACCTAGGTATAGCCCTGTTACAATCTCCAATTGAATGTGTGAGGCGGCGTACACACGACCGAGGTTCTCGCTGGAAACTGCATTCCAGCGAGGACCTCGGCCGTGTGTACACTCTCGGTGAGCTTCCCGTCGGGAAGCCCGTCGAGCAGAAATAGAGAGCACGCTCTCTATTTGCTCGACGGCCCGCCTGGATGAATGGCTGGTTGCCATTCCTGACGGGCGGTTTGCCGATTTCGACGGCCGGCAGAGAACCTCGACGGACGGAATGATGTGTTCTGCCCGTCGAGGTTCTCTGCCGTGTGTACACGGCCTTGAAAAGTTTGACCAGTAAGATCATGAGATCAAGAGTGTACGATTGTCCTACAATAGGGCACCAGTAAAGCAGAAAACCCCGGTCCTCATTAGATGGAGGTAAATATTCTAAAGGGGAGTTGAAGAAATAAGGATTACTATGTTCAACACACTCACAGCCCTCTACTTATGTACTGTAGATAACAGCCAGGGATTTTCTGTTGAAATACACTATTCATCACCATGTTGCATTGCTCTGTGCACTTCAAACCTTAGTTATTCTAGTGCTCCATGTTGAAACAAGTATCAGAGCTGCACCCCCCCCCCCCCCCCCCCACACACACACACACACATACATAATGGGGCCAGGTGAGAAAGAAGCCAAACAACCATCAGCATGCCTTTGGAATATGGAAGAAAAAACACACAAGCACAGAGAGGACATGCAGACTCCATGCAAACCTAATAGTTGTAACCCTTCTTTGCCATTCAAGATTTAAAAAAACTTGAGCTGACCATAACTGTCTATGCTCCATTTCCTTTCTTATAATGTGCCACCCATAATTTACCCCTTTCTGTCTTGTTATTTTAAATACCTCCACCATGTGGTTTCACCAAATTAAAATCCACTCTAAAGGTTGGCAATAATATGGATCTATGGATCTCTTTATGATGGCCTGTGAACTGCAGTTTGGACCCTATGCAAGTTGTGGATACACTGGATGTTGTTTGTGTTTGTCACAATGGTAATATGTGACCTTCTCCATTACAACAGTGACAAGAAAACCCAGACACTTATCTCATCCACTTTAAGGGAGATTCATTATTACCCTGGCCATACGTCCATTTAACCTGAGTTTTCTATGTATTTAAGGTGCTATGTCAATATGCTGATGACTTTGTATAAATGATAGATGTGTATTATATATATATATATATATATATTAGGGTTGTCCCGATACCAGTATCGGTATCGGGACCGATACCGAGTATTTGCGGGAGTACTTGTACCCCCGCAAATACCCCCGATACCAAAATAGAATACTTTGCCCCCGCCGTCGCCTTCGCACCCGCCGCTGCCGTACCCGCCATTGGTGATGCCGCCGCCGCTACAACGAAAGCCGCCGCCACATGTTTAAAGCGTGTGGGAACATCACAGCTTTCATTTGAATAGCTGTAGTGTTCCCGCCGCGTATAGACAGACACTCCCCCTTGCTCGGGATTGGATGAATGATCGTAATCTGTCCAATTACGAGCAAGGGGGAGTGTCTATATGCGGCCGGGAAAACAGCTTTTCAAATGAAAGCTGTGATGTTCCCCGGGCGGCTGCGACGGCGGCTGCTGCCAGGTATGTGGGAAATGGCTGCGGGGACATGGATGGATGAATGGAGGGACATGGATTGTGGGGACATGGATTGTGGGGACATGGATTGATGGGACATGGATTGTGGGGACATGGATTGATGGGACATGGATTGAGGGGACATGGATTGTGGGGAAATGGATTGTGGGGACATGGATTGTGGGGACATGGATTGTGGGGACATGGATTGATGGGACATGGATTGATGGGACATGGATTGATGGGACATGGATTGTGGACATGGATTGTGGGGACATGGATTGATGGGACATGGATTGTGGGGACATGGATTGTGGGGACATGGATTGATGGGACATGGCTGGAGGGACATGGCTGGGGGGACATGGCTGCAATATGTGGGGGACATGGCTACAATATGTGGGGGACATGGCTGCATATGTGGGGGACATGGCTGCAATATGTGGGGGACATGGCTGCATTTGGGGACACATTTAAAAAAAAGTATCGGTATTCGGTATCGGCGACTACTTGAAAAAAAAGTATCGGTACTTGTACTCTGTCCTAAAAAAGTGGTATCGGGACAACCCTAATATATGTAGTCTTTGTATATATTTACATATGATGATGTGTAGATGACCATGACCATAGAATGTGACACCAGTGCATTAAAGTGTATGTAGAACCAAAACATTTGTTGTCTTCGATAAAGTAGAAGAGGATTAAAACCCCCATAAGGCTATGTTTTGCTGTCTGTGTCCCACTGGGCAGGCTCCTCTGGGCTTCCTGTCTTGGGAAAAGAATAGGAAATTAGAGAAAAAGTGGAAGATCAATATCTTAGACGGGTGTCACCACATCATTTGTCCCCATTAAGTAATTTCCCTTTACCATCTGCCTAGGTGACAGTTCTTAAATGTTGGATTTCATCTTAGGGCCAGTTCACACCAGACGCAGTTCAGATTTGCATGCATTTTTTCTGCACAAAATGCATGCACAGTGTTTTTCATGTATTCCAATGGCTCTAGTTCACACCATGCAGTCAGTTTCTGCACCGGAAACTGACTGCATGTTGTGAACTAGAGCCATTGAAATACATGGAAAACACTGTGCATGCATTTTTAGTGCAGAAAAAATGCACACAAAACTGAACTGCGTCTGGTGTGAACTTACTGTCTATTTCAGTGAAAATGGACCACACTGGAAAAGGCATCCAAAAGGTCTTTGATGTGAGTTCATACTAGGGTTGTCCAGATACTAGTATCGGCATCGGTATCGGGACCGATACCAAGTATTTGCGGGAGTACTTGTACTCGCCCAAATGCTCCCGATACCTAAATAGAATACTTTTTTTGTATTTATCAACATGTTCTGTGAAAATTCTTTGAGTTTTTTACTACTGCGTGACAAGCAAATAAAACATTTTTATTCATTTTTATTCTTTTATAATGTCTTGAGTTAGAGTTCTTCATATTTCTAAAGAAAATATCCTTAGTCTGTATTGTGGTTTGAAAACTGTCACATGACATTTAAAAAAAGTATCGGTATTCGGTATCGGCGAGTACATGAAAAAAAGTATCGGTACTTGTACTCAGTCCTAAAAAAGTGGTTTCGGGACAACCCTAGTTCATACAAAGTAGTGAGAGGTAAAAACCATCTGAGGAGCTCACTGGCTCACAACAGACATGGCTACCCTCCTGTGAGTAACCAGCATGTTACCAGAAAAAAAAAAAAAAAAAAGCATTTATGGAAGGAGCACCAGACTCAATGATAAGAGTCCAAATCAATCTATTGGTTTGCGCTATAAAAAAATACAAGATGTTTTGGGGTCAGAAACATGTTGGATGTTTTTAGTGCAAACCAATACATTATTTTGGACTCTTTTATCATTTGGTCTGGTGCTATTTCCATTGGTTCATTCTTTCCATGCAATTGGCCACCAGGACAGATAGAAGGGTTAACTGTACTCAGCTGAGACAAAGAAAGTGGGGACTAACTCCCTCATGTCCTTTCAAAAACAACATATTTTTTTACCATTACGTATACTTTAATGTGCAGCGATGCCTTGTAATGTATTGTTAAGAAGAGTAATAGATAGTCATGAGGTATGTACTAAAAATACTGTGTCACATTATATGTTTACTCTTTCACCTACCTGTATGCAAGTCATATGTGTTGTGCATTGTCCAAGTGTCACCAAACGTTGTATTCTGTATTTCCAGTATCAGATGTAATAACTATGAATTACATTTAGCTCACATAGCCATACTTTGTAAATAAACCATGACTGATGTGGAAAGTGATGTATTCAGGTCTTTTGTTCTCTGTAACATGAGTATATTTTTCCACATGGTCACATGTGTCTTGTTTGTTTTAACATGAATTATCATGATAAAATACACTTTTTTTAGTTAACATAGTCTGTGAGTCAGTGCATTCATGAATGATATTCCCTCCGGTCTGTTGTCTCCTCCCTAACCCATGGCTTGTTCTGCTGGTCTGGTAAGGGGGCCTAAGCCAATGATGTATGGCAGAAACTTGGGCAGTGCTGATAATTCTGGGTTTCTGCAGGGGGAACCACTAGTCATGGGGCCCAAAATCTAAATTTTGATGTGGCCCCCAGGTAACTCTGGAACAGCTGTCAATGTCAACTGTAACAATATGGGAAATATTTACTAAAACTGAAGCGTGCAAAATTTGGTGCAGCTCTGCATAGAAACCAATCAACTTCCAGGTTTTTTGAACAAGGTAAAGTTAGAAGCTCATTGGCTACAATGCACAGCTGCACCAGATTCTGAGTGCCCCAGTTTTAGTGAATCTCACTGTTTGTGTCAGCCATCTTAACATAACGCATGCCTAAATCAAGGGCAGGAAACAGGAACACTGCCAACATAAGACTACTAGAGACCAACACTTTGGATAAAAATTATAATTTTTTTTTTTTAAATCAAAAAGGTGTTTATTGTATAAAAGCAAAAGGGCACAAACATAACAGGTTAGTATTATTGTATGGATGAACAGATGCTCAAATTCTAAAGCACCTCATCCCTTGAAAACTGGAATAAATAAAGAGGGATTGGGTACCTAGGGACCCTGGGACTATTAAGCAGTGCAGATAAATTGTGAAGGACACAATAGTATAGAAAAATAGAAAAGATTTTTAATAAATTTAAACACATAAATAAATACAAGACCAGCTGAAGTAGATTACATGGAAACTTCAGTTCAGTATAACAAGTTTCCAGGGTATATGTTGATAGCTACCTTGGGTATTGTGGCCTGAGTGTCTATGGGATATTCCTTTTTCCATTTCTCACACGTTAACTGGTTAGTGGAAATGTTTGTGTAGAGGCTTAGGAAGCACTCTTCCTCCTTTTTAGGTATAACTAATGGGACTATACCCAAATGTGGCCTAGCACTACCACAGACATAGCAGTTGGTTTTATTATGTTTACTGGTGCTATATGACTTCCGAGAGGCCGGTTTCAACCTCCATTGTATCTTTGAAGGTAGGATCCGCTATTGCAACCATGTCCCCCAGGGTCTGTACATGGGGCTTCAAGGGGTTTGGTGGGGGCACGTTCTTGACTGGCTGCCATTCTTTGTTGTTGTACATATCTTCTAAACGGAAAGACCCTCTATGACCCCAGTGACCCCCTCCGAACCACCACCCCAACACATACTCTCCCTTATCGGATGGGCTCGGATTCCGTATGTTTAGAACCAGTGTCATACTGGGCCCTGGCTTGGTGAGGGTGAGACGGGTTAGCAATAGTGTTGCTCAAGAATATTGCATATTCGAGTATTCGCGAATAACTTGAATATTGCGGTGAATATTCGCTATTGCGAATATTCGTATTTTTTCAAATTTATTTTTAAAACAGATCACATCCTAGTGATCTCCATCGACGTCTAAAAGCATTGCTGGTATGATTAGAGACCCTGGGCCAAGTAGCTGAGGCGATCCTTTTATGTAGCTGAATAATTGCAATGCGAATATTCGTATTACGAATATTCGCGAATACTTCGCAGGGCAGCACAAAATAGCAATTCGAAAATAAAGATCCAGGAAACGATCTCCGTTTTCAAGTGTTGTTCGCGCGCATGCGCATGCGCGGACGAGAATTTCGCAATCAATTTCGCATTCGCATTAGCGAAATTTCGCAAAAAAATGTTTTGATAAAATATCACTGTGGCAAACCCAGCCACTTCTGGAATGCTGGACGTTACATGTCAAAAGGTTGTCTGTATGATATGCTATGTATTCTGCTGGGTCTTATGTGGGCATAGTAATTGGTATGCTGGCAGCCGTAAGCCACTAGCATTCAAGTACTTTGTTTTATGTTGCCCAATCGGTGTTCGGCAGTTGTAACCGAACTCCCACAACACATAACTCCAGACCCCAGCTATCAACCAACTTTTCCCTCGTGCAGCAATGCCTGATGGGAGAATTATCCAAAATGTTAAGTTCCCCATCTGGTCCTCCCTGTATTACCCCTGTTAAATCTATTTGGCTGTTTGGAAACCCCTTGCATGGGGAATTCTATAAATATTGAAGCCTGTGAATAAAAAGTCAGTTGACTCTCAGAGCTGTGTGTTGTCCGGTTACTGAGGGAGGTTTGGGACATTGTCTTACTTTTCAACGCTGACTGTGGATTTACCCTGGTTACCAGCGGAGATCGTGGAGTTTAATATTGTACTCCGCTACAATTGGTGGCAAGCGACGGGATCCAACCTTACAGCCGATAAGCGCAATTCGTGCAATGTGAACTACCGATGTAAATGGAGACGGATTATTCTAGGCTAAAGCGGCAGACATTAAAGGAACTGCTAGAAGCCAGGGGTAAGGTAGCCAGCAACAAATCCAAAGCTGTACTAACTGCCGAGCTGCTGGATAAGATGGCACGGGGCCAGTATCTCACTACCATAGACTTATGTAAGGGATACTGGCAGATTCCACTGGCTGAGGAGGCCATCCCCAAGTCGGCGTTTGTCACCCCGTTTGGCCTGTATCAATTTCGGGTCATGCCATTCGGGATGAAGAATGCTCCGGTAACTTTTCAGCGGATGGTCGATCGGTTATTGCACGGATTCCAGGAATACGCATGTGCCTATTTAGATGACATTGCCATATTTAGCCAGACCTGGGCAGAGCACCTACAACACATAGGGGCCATTCTAGATCGTATTGGAGAGGCAGGGTTAACACTGAAACCCAGCAAGTGTCATATAGGGATGGCCGAAGTGCAGTACTTGGGCCACCGGGTGGGGAGCGGGCGACAGAGACCCGAACCAGCTAAAGTTGAAGCCGTAGCTAAATGGCCCACCCCCAGAACGAAAACCCAAGTGCTAGCGTTTCTAGGTACCGCGGGGTACTATAGAAAATTTGTACCCAATTATAGTGCTCTGGCCAAACCCTTAACTGACTTGACACCAAGAACCTGCCCCGACAGGTTGTCTGGGCCCCAGAGTGATCAGGCATTCCAACAACTAAAGACTGTTCTAACTAATGCCCCTGTACTTGCTGCTCCTGATCCAACTAAAAGATTTCTTGTCCACACAGACGCTTCAATATTTGGATTGGGAGCAGTGCTGTGCCAAGGGGGAGCCGATGGCGGAGAACACCCCGTAGCTTACCTGAGTCGAAAGTTATTGCCACGAGAAGTAAGCTACGCCGCCATTGAGAAGGAATGCCTGGCTGTGGTGTGGGCCCTCAAAAAGTTGCAGCCATATTTGTATGGACAACCTTTTTCGCTACTCACAGATCACAACCCATTGGTGTGGCTAAACCGTGTGGCAGGGGACAATGCCCGGCTGCTGCGCTGGAGTCTGGCGCTGCAGCCGTTTGATTTTACAATCCACTACCGTCCAGGGAAGCAAAACGGTAACGCCGACGGGTTATCTAGACAAACTGAACTTGAAAAGTGATCTGTGAGTACTTCCCCGGACATCCCCAAGCCGATCCGTTGGGATCAGACTGTGTATGCCGGCTTGGTTCTGGGGGAGCATTGTGGCAAACCTAGCCACTTCTGGAATGCTGGACGTTACATGTCAAAAGGTTGTCTGTATGATATGCTATGTATTCTGCTGGGTCTTATGTGGGCATAGTAATTGGTATGCTGGCAGCCGTAAGCCACTAGCATTCAAGTACTTTGTTTTACGTTGCCCAATCGGTGTTCGGCAGTTTTAAACCGAACTCCCACAACACATAACTCCAGACCCCAGCTATCAACCGACTTTTCCCTCGTGCAGCAATGCCTGATGGGAGAATTATCCAAAATGTTAAGTTCCCCATCTGGTCCTCCCTGTATTACCCCTGTTAAATCTATTTGGCTGTTTGGAAACCCCTTGCATGGGGAATTCTATAAATATTGAAGCCTGTGAATAAAAAGTCAGTTGACTCTCAGAGCTGTGTGTTGTCCGGTTACTGAGGGAGATTTGGGACATTGCCTTACTTTTCAACGCTGACTGTGGATTTACCCTGGTTACCAGCGGAGATCGTGGAGTTTAATATTGTACTCCGCTACAATCACGAATATTCGATATTAACGAATATTTCACGAATATTCTTCTATCGAATATGGCGCATTCTGCTCAACACTAGTTAGCAAGGGCTCCCCCTGGCTGTCTTTACTGTCATAGGCTGGTTGAGGTTTATATCCCCAGGGTGTCCCTGTGTTCCAAGCTGCTGCTCCCCAACTGTCACAATTCTTTCCCCACGACCCTTTAGTGACACATATATATGCCTCTCCATCACCTTTTTCATACCGTTCTGACCTGCTATTATGCTCTGGACATGGGAGTATCTTACATGGGTGGAAATCAAATGTGGCTACATGGGTATCAGATGAATTATACCAAAAAATAACCTTCCCATCTTTCTTAGTGATGGCTGCATGTTGTGCCCTAGTCAAACCACACAGACAAAGGATATATAAGATCATGATTTATCTTTTCCTGCTTCCTCGGGTATGGAAGCCTTCTTACAATGGGAGGCGTGTATCCAGGTGTTCTTCCCTGCAACTTTCACCGATGTAGCTGTTATTAAGAGGACCTAGAAGGGACCATCATATCTTGGTTCAAGAGGGTGTTTTCTCACAAATTTCTTTATCATAACCCAATCACCGGGGACCAGCTTGTGTGTTCCTGTATCTAACTCAGGATCTGGAATGAAAGAGAAAACTTTTGCATGGATACGGGTTAATTTACGAGACAAAGCAGTCACATAATCAGTTAATACATCGGATTGTAACTGTAATTGCTGTGAATAATAACACCCTAATCTCGGTGCTGAACCAAACAGTATTTCATAAGGAGATAAACCATGGCTCTCTTTAGGAGTGTATCTTACACTGAACAGGGCAATGGGTAGACTGTCTGGCCAGCTCATCCCAGTCTCCTGAGACATTTTCAACATTTGGGATTTTATTGTGCCATTCAATCTCTCTACCTTCCCACTGCTCTGAGGGTGGTATGGGGTGTGGAAAGCCAGTGTGACCCCTAGGGCTGTCCATATTTCTTTGGTTAATGAGGCCGTGAAAGCCGGGCCCTGATCACTCTCTATGACCTCTGGGACACCATATCTGCACACTATGGGCCAGATTCAGCAAGACTTGCGCTGGAGTATATCGATATGCGCCGCGTAACTGTAAAGATGCGCCGTTGTATCTACGCGGCCGTACCCACCAAACTAGATGCGACAGAAAACTGGCTTTTTCCGACCGGCTTAACTCTCCTTCGCCAGAGTAACGTAAACGCATATTTTCGCTCGTCGCATCCGTCGCGCCTATTGATTTCTCATTCAAATATGCAAATGAGGAAGATTTCCCAATTCGCGAACGGATTAGCACCAGACGCTGGCTACATGCGCCGCGCGTATCTTGTTCGTCTGTCGCAAATTTATTTCTACAAATAGCTGCTTTATCTTTACTCCAGACGGCCTCAGGTCAGCAGGAGAGCAGCTACAGCAGCAGCGTTACCGACGAAAATAGCAAGCTGAACAACCACACTTGCAAGGACAACACCTCTGTGTGCCAACATGCCAGGGGCAGTCGCGGTCCTAGCACTACTAATGGGTCCCCCGGTACGGAGGAGGCAGGCACATGAGAGGATATACCGCACGCGCATGAGCCTCTTTGGCATGGGTGATGAGGAGGTGTATCGCCTCTTCAGATTCAGCCCTGATGCAATACTTGAACTAACCACAACCCTGCAGGATGACATCACAAGCAAGACACACCGCTCACAAGCAGTGCAGCCACTGGTGAAGGTCCTGGCAACACTCTATTTCCTTGCCAGTGGATCATTCCAGTGTACAAGTGGAGTGGTGGCTGGGATGTCACAATCCTCCATGAGCAGATGTGTGCACCAGGTTGTCCCTGCAATCCTCAGATGCATGTCCCACCACTTCATCAGACCCACCACTGAGGAGCTGCGGCTAAAGGCAATGACAGATTTCTACAACAGGATTCCCACGCACTGTGGGGGCCATTGATTGCACACATGTGGCACTCCAGCCCCCCAGTGCCACAGAGCACATATATCGCAATCGGAAGCATTGGCACTCCATCAACGTACAGGTGATAGCCGATGCCCAACGCCTCATATGGCACGTCCATGCCAAACACCCCGTATCCAGCCATGACAGCTTCATATACAATCAGAGCCCCAGCCCAATGGAATTCGAACAGAACGTGTATGGGGACAGCTGGTTGGTTGGTGAGTGACATGGGTGGCAGGCATGACTGCCCCCCCCCCCCATGATGCTGACATCACAAGGGGCACATGCATGACTAACATCCTCCTGTCTTTTCCCTTACAGGTGACTCTGCATATGCACTGGGACCCCATATCATGACTCCTTTCCAGAACCCCCAAACCAGAGGAGAGAGAAGATACAATGAAGCACACATCAAAACCCGTGCACTGGTGGAGCAAACATTTGGGCTCCTGAAGTCCCGTTTCCGATGCCTGGATAAGTCTGGGGGTGCCCTATTGTACTCCCCTACCTTCGTGTGTCAGATCATCGGTGCATGTTGTATTCTGCACAACTTTGCCATGAGAAAAGGCCTGCAGATTGACATACGTGATGACCTGACCCCCCAACCAGACAATCCCCCCCCTGCCAGAAGAGAACCCATCTGCTGATGGAAGAGCAGTCAGGAGGGTCCTCGCCGTAGGCATCTTTGGACACTAAACAAAAACATTGATCGCACGGACAATGCACGCATGCACACCACTGATGTCCCTAGATCACACACACCACATGCACATCTCATTGGATTAGCCCAAATCCAACATGTAGGACTTGGGAGCAGCAACGCCGCGTCAAGGCCCCAATGGTGTCGCTGTCCATTCATACAACATTCACACAGCCGTGGGAATAACTTCTCCACCACGGCTGAGGGTGACACCCCTTACTGGCAGGAGTGCCACCCCCTCACATTCACACACCATTCACACTGCAACGTGTGCAGTATCAATAAAAATAAAAAAGCTCATAACCTGAGCATAATCACAAATAAAAAAGCTCATAACCTGAGCATAATCACAAATAAAAAAGCTCATAACCTGAGCATTAATGAAAAAAAAATGAAAAAAACATCATCTGGGAAGGCTAGGGCTCCTTCTGGTGGCCCCTCTCTGGCTCCTCAGCTGCCTGGATGGAGTGGGTGAGGGTGGGGGGCATCTGGAGGTGGCTGATCCCCGGGTGGGCCACTCCTGGCAGGTGTGGCCTGCCTGCCCTCCAAGGCCATGGCTATCCGGCCGAGGTTAGAGTTTGTCTGGGCCTGCATCCTCAGCTGCCAGGTGACCTGGTAATGCTGGGCCCGCTGACTCTGCCTCCCCTGGCAGCAGTGTTTGCCTGGACGGCTGCAGTGAGGTGCCTTATATCAGCTTGCACCTCCCCCAGACTGGTCACCACTGCAGCGCAGTTGCAGCTGACATCCTGCACTGCATTAGATATCTGGGCCACGGAGCACAGGTTGTCAGCCACTCTGTCCAGGTGCCCAACTATGTCCCCCATTTGCTGGGTCTGCCTGGCGTGGTCCCTCGCCACCTGGTCCTGGACCAGATCAGAGACCCCCCTGGTCTTCCGGGTGGCCTTCCTGGGGCCAGTAGATGGTTGTCCCCGGGGGGATGGAGTTGCCCTTGAGGGGCTTCCTAGGATGGGCTGCTTCCTCTCCCGGCTGGTCTTTCTGCTTTTCCTGCCATGGAGGACATCGTTGTGGGTCTCCATAGCTGAAATTACAATCGAGACCTCCTGGGCATTAAAATTGAGGTTCCTCCTCTCTTTGGGGGGAGCGGAAGCAGCCATTACAGAGCAAAAGTAACTTCCCTGGGGTGGGGGGGAAACGGAAATACTTTTGCGCCGGAATGGTGCTTCCGCTGGCGCTTTTATACGCACAACGGAACACATTGCGCTGACGTTTCCTGTGAAGTGGTGCCGACGGAAGTTGTGAGCATGCGCACAGGGGGGCGAGTGGAGCCTCACTCACTGCGCATGCTCCGTGGATGATGCGCTGAACGTAAGCCTCTGCGCTGGGCTCCGCCCATCATTTACATATGATCACACCCACTTCCACTTGCGTCAGGTTACGCCAGCGCATTTTCGTTACTCCGGCGCAACTTTAGGAGCAAGTGCTATGTGAGTAACAGTACTTGCTCCTAAAGTTTCGGCGGAGTAACGTAAATGAGAAACGTTACTCCAACTTAAAGATTCGCCCATCTACCTGAATCTGGCCCTATTTCCGTTAGAAGCTTCTTGGCTGTAGTCTTTGCCATCATGTTGGTCACAGGGAACGCTTCAGGCCAGGAACTGAACATATCAACGATTACTAGAGCGTATTCATACCGGCCACTCTTCGGCATCTGAATGTGATCGATCTGTATTCGTTGAAAGGGATATTGAGCTTTAGCTAGATGTTTCACGGGTGTCTTTTCCATTCTTCCTGGGTTGCACTTAGCACAAATGACGCATGACTTGCAGAAGTTGTTGGTAAGCGGGGTAATTCCCGGGGCCAGGTAGTATTTATTGATCAAAGAATTCATCAAGGTCTTTGACAGGTGAGAAGCACCATGAGTCCACTGCAGCACAGCTGGGAACATGGACCGTGGTAAACATGGTCTCTTATTCACTTCCATGAGTCCATCCTTCAATATGGCTCCCTTCTTTGTCCATGTTCCTTTTTCCTCCTCACTTGCTGCCTCTTGCATTTCCTTCAAGCGTGCCCAATCCAGAGGAGGGTTCTGCAAGATCATGGTGGCCTGTACCGCGTCTTGGACCAAAGTTTCTTGTGTCAAAACATTTTGTAGCTGAGTGTCTTGGACGTCCACTTTGCGTACGACTTCTCGCACACCTTTCGCGGCATGTTTTGCTGCAGTGTCCAAGTGATTACCTCGTGCTTCTTGAGTATTCAGTCTGCCATGTGCCTTTACCTTGAGAAACGCCACTTGGGTAGGAAGAAGCAGAGCGTCAATCAGGTCCCTGACTGCTGCGCTGTGTTTTATGGGTGTTCTCACTGCTGTCAGAAATCCCCTATTCTTCCCCAGGACCCCATAATCACAGGCAACTCCCAGGGCGTATCTTGAGTCTGTATAAATGTTAGCCTTTTTCCCCTCCACCAGCTTGCATGCCTTGATTAAGGCCTGAAGTTCTGCTTCTTGTGCGGACTTAGAGATGGGCAATGCAGAGGCATGGAGGATTGTGTCTTTGGTAGTGACAGCATATCCAGTATGGTACCTCCCTTCATGATCTGCATATCTTGATCCATCAACATAGATAGTCAGGTCAGGGTCATCCAGCGGCACTCTGCTAACTGTTGGCAGGTGTGTAGTTTCCATCTTCATCATTTCGAGACAGTCGTGAGGGGTATCGTATGGGTCGTTTCCCCCCTCGAGAAGTGGGAGCAAAGTGGACGGGTTGAGGGTGTTACACCTGAGGAGGGAGATGTTATCCGGGAGGAGCAAAGTGCATTGTAGTCTGAGATGTCTTGCTGCTGACATACGTTTTGGTTGTACTTGGTTCAGCACAGCTGATATGTCACGAGGGGCTAGTAGGATGAGAAGGTGGCCCAGCACAAGATCTGCAGTTTTGTTCAGAAGGGCTTGGGCTGCAAAAACGGCTCTAAAGCAGGAGGGTGCCCCCCTAGCTACTGGATCCAATCGACAGGAATAGTACCCGATAGGCAGGGGCGTTGCTAGGTGGCAAAAAGACCAGGGGCTTCAGCCCGAAGCCAGCCCGGGGGGGGGGGTGGGTGTGGGCGCGGTGGAGTGGTGCTGTGTACATGTCAGTGTGTGTGTATCAGTAGGTGTGTGTGCGTGTGTGTCAGTAGGTGTGTGTGTGTGTCAGTAGGATTGTGTGTCAATACATACACACACTGACATGTCTTGAGTTCTATGGTACAGGCCAGTCTAAGGTTCCATGGTCCCGGTCAACCTTAAGGTCTATGGTGCCAGCCACTCAGTTATTCTTATTCTATGTTGTCAGTTGGTCTTCCCTAGGGTGGCACAGTACTTGTGATATCCTGATGTTCTCTGTTTTGCAAGGTGCAGACCAAGGCTAGTCACATATAGTACAGATTGAATTGCCTAAGTACCCTCAATCTTGCAGGAGAATGGAAGCCTTTGATGGAAGCTGCCATTTCAGCAACCCACAACTTAACTGCTACAAATCCTAGATCCACAGTTGGCCTTCCAACCATCCCATGGCCAAAGCTCCCTTTCCCTCCTAACCCACACACTGCACACTGACCGCTAACCCACACAGCACCACACTGACCACTAACCCACACAGCACCACACTGACCACTAACCCACACAGCACCACACTGACCACTAACCCACACAGCACCACACTGACCACTAACCCACACAGCACCACACTGTCCACTAACCCACACAGCACCACACTGTCCACTAACCCACACAGCACCACACTGACCACTAACCCACACAGCACCACACTGACCACTAACCCACACAGCACCACACTGACCACTAACCCACACAGCACCACACTGACCACTAACCCACACAGCACCACACTGACCACTAACCCACACAGCACCACACTGACCACTAACCCACACAGCACCACACTGACCACTAACCCACACAGCACCACACTGACCACTAACCCACACAGCACCACACTGACCACTAACCCACACAGCACCACACTGACCACTAACCCACACAGCACCACACTGACCACTAACCCACACAGCACCACACTGTCCACTAACCCACACAGCACCACACTGACCACTAACCCACACAGCACCACACTGACCACTAACCCACACAGCACCACACTGACCACTAACCCACACAGCACCACACTGACCACTAACCCACACAGCACCACACTGACCACTAACCCACACAGCACCACACTGACCACTAACCCACACAGCACCACACTGACCACTAACCCACACAGCACCACACTGACCACTAACCCACACAGCACCACACTGACCACTAACCCACACAGCACCACACTGACCACTAACCCACACAGCACCACACTGACCACTAACCCACACAGCACCACACTGTCCACTAACCCACACAGCACCACACTGACCACTAACCCACACAGCACCACACTGACCACTAACCCACACAGCACCACACTGACCACTAACCCACACAGCACCACACTGACCACTAACCCACACAGCACCACACTGACCACTAACCCACACAGCACCACACTGACCACTAACCCACACAGCACCACACTGACCACTAACCCACACTGACCACTAACCCACAGCACCACACTGACCACTAACCCACACAGCACCACACTGTCCACTAACCCACACAGCAACCCACACAGCACCACACTGACCACTAACCCACACACTGCACACTGACCACTAACCCACACACTGCACACTGACCACTAACCCACACACTGCACACTGACCACTAACCCACACACTGCACACTGACCACTAACCCACACAGCACCACACTGACCACTAACCCACACAGCACCACACTGAACACTAACCTGTGACCTTAGAAAAAAAGAAGCCCTAAGGCAAATGCTATGCTAGTTTAAGAAGATAATAAAAAAAAAATGATGATAAAGTGTATAAGAAAGCAGCTGGCATTTACGTTCACTACAAAAAAAATATTTAGGACAGATAGCAAAACATGGAAAGAGTGCAGCGCTATGTGGTTAAAACCACGTGTGAAATAAATGTTATATCTTGAAGTGTAAACCAATGATATGTGAAAAATGTATTAAAAGAAAAACTAATGCAGAGTCCAAAAAGAACATAACATCTGTGAAGTTAATTCCAAAAGCAAATCCATGAAGGGTTAACTCCCCAAAAAGACACATTGCTTGCCAAGAAAGTGAAGATAAAGTTTGGTGAATAACAAGTCCCAAAACAAACCAGGGTATTGCCCGAGAATTTTGGGACTTGTTATTCACCAAACTTTATCTTCACTTTCTTGGCAAGCAATGTGTCTTTTTGGGGAGTTAACCCTTCATGGATTTGCTTTTGGAATTAACTTCACAGGGCCAGATTCAGGTAGATGAGAGTATCTTTCCTCTGGAGTAACGCTTCTCATTTACGTTACTCTGAAGACCCTTTCAGCGCAAGTCCTGTAATTCACATAGCAGTTGCGCGTAAACTTGCGCCAGAGTAACGATAATGCGCTGGCGTAACCCGACGCAAGTGGAAGTGGGTGTGATCATATGTAAATGATGGGCGGAGCCCAGCACAGAGGCTTACGTTCAGCGCATCATCCACGGAGCATGCGCAGTGAGTGCGGCTCCACTCGCCCCCCTTGTGCGCATGCTCACAACTTCCGTCGGCACCACTTCCTGGGAAACGTCAGCGCAATGCGTTCCGCTGGGCGCTTTAAAGCGCTGGCGGAAACGCCATTCCGGCGCAAAAGTAGTTCCGTTTCCCCCCACCCCAGGGAAGATACTTTTGCACTGTAATGGCTGCTCCCGCTACCCCCAGAGAGAGGAGGAACCTCAACTTTAATGCCCAGGAGGTCTCTGTCATTATCTCGGCTATGGAGACGGATAATCATTTTCTCCATGGCAAAAAAAGCCGGAAGACCAGCCGGGAGAGAAAGCAGGGCATCCTGGAGTCGATTGCTGCCAGGGTCAATGTCCTGGGCTACTCCACCCGGACTGCTGGGGACATACAAAAAAAAATTAACGACCTGCGGCGCAAGGTGAGGGACAAGGTGGCCTCCATCAGGAGGTATGAGAGGGGCACAGGTGGTGGTCCCCCATGTCCTGTCACCCTAACCGCAGAGGAGGAGGTGGTTGCTCGCTGCCTGGAGAGGGAGCAGGTGGAGGGGGTCGCAGGCTATGACTCCGTGGAGGAAGGCACAAGGACAGGTAAGTGTTTTTTAATCCCCTATTTGTTGTTTTGCATTTGGGGGGGGAGGGTACATGTGCCAAGTGTGTGGGACCACCAACATGTGTCTGCTTTGTGTCATCCACAGATGACGGAGCTGGGCCATCATCTGTCAGCCTGCATTCCACCCCATCCCCCCCACGCCATCATGTGCCCGAGCCACTGGGTGGTGAAGAGGTTGTGGAGGAGGAGAGTGGCCACACCACACCTGCCGAGGTGGTTGTGGAGGATCCTGCTGTGGCAGAGCAGGACTTTTCTTTGGTTTTGTCTGTCTCCTCCCCTTCTCCTGGCCCGTCTGTCGTCCCCTCCCCCATCCTTGGAAGCCCCTCAAGGGCGACACCTTCCACCCGAGGACAACCATCTTCTGGCCCCAGGAAGGCGACCCAGAAGACCAGGGGGGTGTCTGATGGTGTCCAGGACCAGTTGGCGAGGGATCACGCCAGGCAGACGGAACAGATGGGGGCCATAGCGGTGCACTTGGAGAAAGTGTCTGACAGCCTGGGCTCCGTTGCCAACCTCAGCAACGCAGTGCAGGATGTCAGCTGCAACTGCGCTGCAGTGGTCACCACTTTGGGGGAGGTGCAGGGGGATATAAGGCACCTCACTGCAGCCGTCCAGGCCAACACTGCTGCCATCCATGGGAACAGTGCTGCCATCCGGGAGCAGGGGAGGCTGAGTCGGCGGGCCCAGCATTACCAGGTGACCCGTCAGCTCCGGATGCAGGCCCAGACGAACACATACCTTGGACGGATAGCCAGGGCCTTGGAGGGCACGCAGGCCACACCTGCCAGGAGTGGCCCACCTGGGGATCAGCCACCTCCAGATGTCCCCCCACCCCCACCCACATCATCCAGGCAGCTGCGGAGCCAGAGAGGGGCCCCCAGAAGAAGCCCCCGGCATCCCCGATGAGGCCTTTTTTTTTTTTCTTGTTTTTGATTTTTGATTTTGACATACTCAGGTCATGAGTTTATTTATTATTTTTCTCAGGTTATGAGATTTTTTTTCGTTTAATTATCAGGATATGATATTAATTTTTTATTTTTGTACTGCACACGGTCAGGAGTGCAGGGGACAGTGTGAATGGTGTGTGAATGTGAGAGGGTGGCACTCCTGAAAGTAAGGGGTGTCACCCTCGGCCGTGGTGGTGAAGTGAACCCCACGGCTGAATGAATGATGTGTGAAAGGTGTGTGAATGGACAGTGACATCATTGGGGCCTTGACGCTGGCGTTACTGCTCCCAACTCCTACATGCTGGACTTGGGCTAATCCAATGCGATGTGGATGTGGTGTGTGTGATCTAGGGACATCAGTGGTGTACACGCGTGCACTGTCTGTGTGATAAATGTTTTGGTTTAGTGTCCAAAGATGCCTACGGCGAGGACCCTCCTGACTGCTCTTCCATCAGCAGACTGGGTGTCCTCTGGCAGGTGGGGACTGTGTGGGTCGGGGGTCAGGTCATCACGTATGTCAATCTGCAGGCCTTTTTTCATAGCAAAGTTGTGCAGAATGCAACATGCACCGATGATCTGACACACAAAGGTAGGGGAATACAATAGGGCCCCCCCAGACTTATCCAGGCAGCGGAAACGGGACTTCAGGAGCCCAAATGTTTGCTCCACCACTGCACGGGTTTTGATGTGTGCTTCATTGTATTTTCTCTCTCCTCTGGTTTGGGGGTTCCGGAAAGGAGTCATTAGATGGGGTCCCAATGCATATGCAGAGTCACCTGGAAGGGAAAAGACAGGAGAATGTTAGTCATACATGTGCGATTTCTGTTGTGCATCACGGGAGGGGATAGTCATGCCTGACTCCCTTGTCACTCACCAATCAGCCAGCTGTCCCCATACATGTTCTGGTTAAATTCTGCTGGGATGGGGCTCTGACGGTATATGAAGCTGTCATGGCTGGACCCGGGGTGTTTGGCACGGACGTGCCATATGAGGCGTTGGGCATCGGCTATCACCTGTACGTTGATGGAATGCCAATGCTTCCGATTGCGGTATATGTGCTCTGTGGCACTGGGGGGCTGTAGGGCCACATGTGTGCAATCAATGGCCCCGATGGTGCGTGGGAATCTGGCAATGTTGTAGAAATCTGTCATAGCCTTCTGCCGCAGCTCCTCAGTGGTTGGTCTGATGAACTGGTTGGACATGCGTCTGAGGATTGCAGGGACAACCTGGTGCACACATCTGCTTATGGAGGACTGTGACATCCCAGCCACCACTCCACTTGTACGCTGGAATGATCCACTTGCAAGGAAATGAAGTGTTGCCAGGACCTTCACCAGTGGCTGCACTGCTTGTGATCGGTGTGTTGGGCTGGTGATGTCATCCTGCAGGGTTGTGGTTAGTTCAAGTATTGCATCTGGGCTGAATCTGAATAGGCGATACACCTCCTCATCCCCCATGCCAAAGAGGCTCATACGAGTGCGGTATATCCTCTCACGTGGCCGCCTTCTTGGTTCCAGGGGACCCATCAGTAGTTCTAGGACCACGAGTGCCCCTGGCATGTTGGCACACAGAGGTGTTGTCCTTGCAAGTGTTGTTGTTCAGCAAGCTCCTATCGTCGGTAACGCTGCTGTAGCTGCTCTCCTGCTGACCTGTGGCCGTCTGGAGTAAAGATAAAGCAGCCTTTTGTAGAAATAACTTTGCGCCGGACGGACCAGATACGCGCGGCGCATGTAGCCAGCGTATGGTGCTAATCCGTTCGTGAATTGTGAAAAATCCCTCATTTGCATACTTGCAGGGGAAATCAATGGGCGCGACTGATGCGCCCAGCGAAAATAAACGCTGACGATACTCTGGCGTCGGAACGTTCCGCCGGTCGCAAATGAGCCGTTATTGGGCGCATCTAGTTTGGTGGGTACGGGCACATAGAAACGTCGGCGCATCAGCACAGTTACGCGGCGCATATCCAAATACTCCATGTTCGTGAATCTGGCCCACAGATGTTATGTTCTTTTTGGACTCTGCATTAGTTTTTCTTTTAATACATTTTTCACATATCATTTGTTTACACTTCAAGGTATAACATTTATTTCACACGTGGTTTTAACCACATAGCGCTGCACTCTTTCCATGTTTTAACACAGGTGACCTATCTGACCCCCTGACACACACACTGATCCACCTGACTCCTACATTCTGCATTACTCACATTACACTGACCCCCGACATAGACAATGCCCCCCCCCCAAACAGACACTGACCCCCGACATAGAAACGGACCCCCCCCACACACCCAGACACTGACCCCCCCCCCACACACTGACCCCCGACATAGACACTGACCCCCCCCCACACACACCCAGACACTGACCCCCGACATAGACACTGACCCCCCCCCCACACACACCCAGACACTGACCCCCGACATAGATACTGACCCCCCCCCCCACACACACACCCAGACACTGACCCCCGACATAGATACTGACCCCCCCCCACACACCCAGACACTGACCACCTACAGTAAGCGTCCTCCTACTTTCTGCACTACTCACACCCCCCTCCCCACAGCTCTGTCCTCCTTACCTCTGTTTTTGTCTCAACTCCCCGCCATCCATCTGCAGCCCGCTCCATGGTGCAAGATGCTGCACCTCCATGATCTTCTCTACCGAACCGTAGCTCCGCTAGACACCCCGCCGCCGAGATGACAGAGTGCAGAGGGACACATCGCCGCCGAGGGACATAGTACAGAGGGACACACTGGCGCCGAGGGACACACCGCCACAGAGGGACACAAAAGCGGAGGGGAAGATCGAAGCCCGGGCGGCTCAAACAGTGCTCATCTCCCGCCATTGCCGCCAACATGTTCCATATTTCCCGTCGCACTGTGATTGGGCGTATAGCGGTCATGTGCGGAGGCGGGACTTCTAGACGATCGCAGACAGGCCAGCCCCACGCCGCACATGACCCCCATACACCCAATCACAGGGCGCTGGACTGGACACGTCACCAAACATGGCGGGCGAGATCAGGTCCCTGCTCGCCGGCATTGACTCGGGGCTCCTAATTAAAAACTGTATGCCCGGGACTCGGGGCTTTTCGGCGGCACATTCGGGGCTCCAGCCTCCTTAGCCCACCCCTAACGACGCCTCTGCCGATAGGTCTGAGTCTGTTGTCATAAGATTGGGCCAGTACTCCTGTGGCGTGTCCTCTCTCTGAGACGAAAAGCTTGAAGCTTTTTACATAGTCTGGAAGGCCAAGCACAGGGGCCACAGACAGGATCTGTTTCAGAATTTCAAAGTTTGTAAGGGCCTCTGGTGGCAGTGTGAAAAGATCAGTCTTCAGAGCATCATAGAGTGGTTGCATTAGCAGAGATGCTTCTGGAATCCAAGAACGACAATAAGATATTAGGCCCAAAAATGCATGGAGAGACTTGTGGCCAGCTGGCACCGGAATTGCCTTGATCACAGCTATTCGCTCTTGAGTAAGATGTCTTACTCCTTGTGAGATACAATGTCCAAGAAAGACCACTGTTTGCTTGCACCACTGAATCTTCTGCTTTGACGCTTTACAACCTTGTTCGGCCAGGTAACAGAGAAGATCTTCAGAATGGGCTGCAGCATCATCTTGGGTATCCGCACAGAGCAAGAGATCATCCACATACTCGAGAAGTACAACGTCTGGGTGGAGTTTGATCCATGTGTCCAAAATGAATTTCATTGAATTTGACACCGCGGGTCTATGGGGACACTGAAATAGGCATTCGATCGGTCCACCACAGTGAAGTATTTGGCCGTGGGTGGTATTCCTGCCAGCAAGGTGTGTGGGTTGGGTACGATGGGCGTTTCCAATATGGTGGCCTCATTCACTGCTCGGAGGTCCTATACCCTGCAATATTTCACAGGTTCTCCTTTTGGGGTTTTCTTTTTGACTGGGAAGAGCGGGGTGTTGCAGGGGCTTGTGCAGTGTATGACAGCCCCATTCCGTAGGAGGGCCTCTATCTGGAGAGTGATCACTGCTTACACGGAGGGCTTGAGGGGGTATTGGGGTTTTCTGGGGAAAGGGGCTCCAGGCTTCATTCTGACCATGACTGGCGGGACTTTCAGATGATCGATGTCTTCTGGGCCTGTAGACCACAGGCAGGAAGGTATTCGAGTTAAAACCTCTTCCGGAATTCCAGTCTTGTCTTCTACGTTCAGGGACAGCAAAAGTGGGATGGAGCATAATGCTGAGATGTCTTCATTAGTCAGTGGTGAGGTCACTCGGATACCACCATCAGGTTGGAAGGAGATTGAGGCCTGGAGTCTGGATAAGACGTCAGCCCCTAGTAAGTTCAAGGGACAGGTATCGGAGACCACAAATCTTGTTAGTAGGTCAGGGATGTTGCCAACTTGTAGGGGGCGGGTCAGAGGACTTTTTTGGGGTGTTCCATCCACTCCAACGCATGTAATGTTGTTGTCCGATAGGAAGGAGGTATCGGGTAGTTCTTTTGTTCTAATGTCAGGGATTCTAAATGGACCAGGACTGTGTGCCTACACAGAGGAGACCAACACTGTATATCAGGGGTCTTCAAACGGCCCTCCAGTTGTTCAGGAACTACAATTCCCATCATGCCTAGTCATGTCTGTGAATGTCAGAGTTTTACAATGCCTCATGGGACATGTAGTTCTGCAACAGCTGGAGGGCCATAGTTTGAGGATCCCTGCTGTATATAGTGGAATAAAAAGGTGTTTTATTTACAAAGGTTAACAAACAGGTGACGACAACCAGTGCACGAATAACACAAAGCATATATACAAGTCCAGGGGAAATGCCGTAATCATAAACCAAAAGCCAAGCCGGGGTCAAATACCAGGAGATCACCAAATAAGCTGCAGACAGGGAATGGGCAGGAAGGAAATGTCCAGGAGAGGGATCAGGTCGGGACAGATCGGATCGGGTCAGAAGTCCAGAACGGGGACAGCAGGCTCAGGGTCAGATATCAGGCTCAGGGTCCGGTTAATAGACAGATACCAGGGCGAGTTCTGCTTGAACTTGCCGGGTATAAATAGAGGCGTGTTAATTAAGTTCAGGTCACACCTGAACGCAGCAAGGGCCAGGTGCTCCACACTGCCAGGGTCCATCCGCTGGTGGAGGCCAGTACTGCGTCCCAAAGGTGATATACCAGCAGGGGGAAGTTCCCCTGACAGCTCCGAACTGCCAGGAGACCCCTGCTGGTGGGACGCAGCACTGCAAGACAGAACATAAATAGCACCAGCGGATGGAACCTTTCCTGACATCTAATCATGCTTCGGGCAGCTCCTGTGTCACAGACAAATGTGGTGGGCCGGCCCTCGATACTGAGAGTTATCTTGGCTAGCGGTCCTCCTGAATCTTTGTGTGCTGCGATCATGGTTGGAGTGTATGACACAGGCTTGCTGAATTCCTATGGGTCCATATGGCCAAAAAGAGGAGGAGGCCAATCATTAGGTGCTGGGCTGGAATTCCCCTGGACATTTTGTCCTTGGTGTTGAGTATCTCCCCTTCTTGGGCCGTCTCCATGATCGGGCTGTCTTCGATCGGGTCTCCACGGGCTTCGGCATTGTCTCCGAAAGTGTCCGGGCCTCCCACAGTTTTAACAGCAGGCTCGCGAGTTTCATGCTTGTGGTGGCGGATATGGTGTGTCAGAAGCCAACATGAGAGGGACTGCCTTCCTATTACCCTGTGAGGACTCTATACCCTTTGCTACCAGTAGTAGAGTGTCAAGAGGTAACACTCTGTATTCTGGCCGAGATAGTAGCAGGCCTTTCCGGATTGCTTCCCTGAGGCCTGCTACAAATGCAGAGGATAGCATCTGCGTATGTGCCTTGTTTTGTGTGCTGAACCCCAAATCAGTGAACACCTGTAACATCCTAGTATGGAATTTCTCAACTGATTCAGCCTTGTCTTATGTAATGTCTTGTATGCTTGTTGCTTGGTCTGCCAGGCGGTCACGTGCCCACCATTGTAACTGTGTTACAAACTCACATCCCGAACCATATGTATTGTCAGGGACGCCACTGTCCACCCTAAAACACCTTTCCATTACTGGCCAGTAAGCATCCCCTGCTTTGATTTCACACAGGCTTACCAGGTCCCGCCAGGCACAGGAGTATGCCTTCTGGATCTGGGCAATCCTTCTGTAAAATGGCATGGGCTGTTTCTCAGGGTCTGGTAGACTGGTTACAAGGGATGATGCTTGTTGAGGGTTAAAGGTCACATACATCAGTGGTGTGCCTAATGGTGCAGGCGGCATTTCCCCTCTTGGTATGTGAGGTATGTGAGGCTGCAACCCATGGGGTGGAGGTCTCCAGTCATTTCCCTGTTGTGGAAGTTGAAGAGGTAGTCCCCTATTTGGTGGGGGGGGGACCATACTGTATGGTGTCATGTGAATCACCTGTGGGTCTTTCTGAGACATTTGCCATGTCCTCAGAGAAGGGTTGTGAAAGAGGAGGGGAATACAGTGGGAGTGAGTACCTAGCACCCACTCTGGCTTTTTGCACTGCTCCCAAAGGGCCTGCGGATGTAGGCCGTGCTGCTGTGGATGTGGGATGGGGATGTGAGGATGTCACTCGGTCAGATTCCATACAGATTTCCCGCAGTGCCCTTTGAGGTGACTGGTAGGGGGAGCGTACTGGTTCATGACCCTGGTAGGGAAGTGTAGTTGCCTTGGTGTCCACATTCGACAGGCCTCCAGACACTATAATCTGAGTTGGGCCATGGCTTCCATGACTGGCTGAACTGGGAGTGGTTGCAGTTGGATTGACGCCCCCCTTGGTCACTAGCACTTCTTGGAGCTCAGGTGAGTGGCAGTGACTGCCACTGCTTGCCTCTGCCCCGTCCTCATCATCTTCTAACATCATTAATGGGTTAACATGGTTAACATCTTCCCTGTAATATGCTCCGGTCTGATCTAACACTGAGCATATAGGTATGGGTGTACCAATATGGCCGTCACAGGAAGTAGTCATAGGGAGTCTTCCTGTGGGTTGAGTGGGTGTGTCACCACTGTTGGGTGTAGCAAGATGGCCACCATCCTGGGGAGGTGGGTGGTAAGGGAGGTGGTACATTGGGGTTGAGCCTGATGGGAGGATCAAGCGAGGGGGTGGTTGCTGAAGGGCAGGGTTTCCTGTCTTGTGTTCGAACTCCATTATAGGGTGGTGGCCTTTTCGGCCAATGTACTTTCTGGTTTATGATACACATATACAATATATCCATGTTGATTTGTCTCTCGCTCTACAAACCCCTCCCCCTGAATGGCTTTTGATACTCTCTACCAGGCTTCAGCTGTAGCCAATAAGCCATGATCCGACAACAAACCCTTTTTTCGTTTTAACAATATCCGCCATTCCTCTGGTTGCAATCTCCCACCCATATGCATGTTGATGTCACATATTCTTGCAAGCTCGTTCACTTACTTAACTGCTCCTCTTCCTTCCCTCTCTGCAACCAAGCTGCACGCTAAACTCCCTTCCTCCGGCTTGTGTAATTTCTGTCCCATTTTTATCCCACTATACAAGGAAAGACTTAAGTTTTGGCTGTCTGTACTCTTGAAATCTTTCCCTTAGAACAGCAGCGCTGCCACTTCCTCTTTTTAAAAGTACACTTTCTCTTTTTTTTTTAAAACAAAAGTGTTTTTACCCTGCTGCAGACAGGCTTAACAAAACAACAGTTAAATTCAGTGCGTTCCTTCAAATATCATCCACTCGTCCCAGAGGCAAACCCAGACTTCTAACTCTATCCTTTTCACTCTCCTCACACTTCTCTGGCTGTTCTGGCTGGAGTAGACACCTAATAGGTAAGTATCCCCTTTCTCTAGCTTCACCTTCTATCGCTGGCAATGATGCACCGACTACAATTCTAACAGGGTAATGCACATTTAATCTGAACACTAAGGCCTCGTACACACGAGCGGATATGTCCGCTGAAAACGGTCCGATGGACCGTTTCAGCAGACATCTCCGATCGTGTGTATGGGCTAGCGGACAGATTTGTCCATCGGACAAATTTCAAAGCATGCTTTGAAATTTGTCCGCTACAAACCTGTCCGTCTGATATGTCCGCTGGTTAGTACGGGAAACCAGCGGACATATCCTCCCACACATGTGTCGTATCCTGTGAATGGATCCGACGCATGCGCGTGGAAGTGTTTACTTCCTGGTGCGTGACGTAGCTGTGACGTGGCGGCGTCAACGTCACCGCCGTGTCACCGACACGTCAGTGCGCCGTCCGCCGGCGGGGAATTTGATCCGATGGTGTGTACACGCCATCGGACCAAACTCCAGATCGGACATATCCGATGGAAACGGTCCGCGGACCGTTTTCATCGGTTATGTCCGATCGTGTGTACAAGGCCTAACACATCTGGAACATCCACCAACAAAGGTTTCAGGCCAAGAATTCACCAACAAAGGTTTCAGGCCAAGAATTTCCTCCCTGTACCCTGGGTTTATCACTTTCACCAGCCCCCAGCCTTCTGAATGAATTCCCAACAGTAGCCCACAGACACAATGACATTCATGGCTCATGTGATGGGAAGATAAGACCTCAGAACACCTCACAGGATTATCATGTACATGTACCTACATGTACCTCTTATTTAATACCTGATACCCTGGCTATGCGCCCTCTCTCCGGCACACTTTGCATCAACCCTGAGAGAAGTTTGACCACGTTTCACAGCCAGTTATCGCTTCTGTGACCCTATTCCGTTCTGCCTGTCTCATCAACCCACCAGAAGCCAGCACATATTACAATAAACCAACAGGATATGTGACAACCGCAGTGAAGTACAGGATTATCAGTCCTCACGGGATCCCCACGAAACTACTATGCGTTCTCCTGGCCATTTCCATTGGCCATTTTTACCATATCCACAACAATGTCAGGGTGGGATTTGTTATCTCCCTCCTTCTGGATGAGCCCCAATCCTGGGCCTTTCAGCTTCGTGAGCAGCTTGATCCAGCCCTAGCCTCTATGGACTGTTTTTTCTCTGCCATGTCTCAGCTGTACGCTGACCCCTTTTGTAGGCAAACTGCCGAACAAGAACTCAGCAAACTACAACAGGGTCAGAGACCTGTGGAGGATTATGTAACAGACTTTCGCCTCTGGAGTACTGATACAGAGTGGAACCAATCAGCCCTTCATCACCAGTTTCGTCTTGGTTTATCTGATGCTATTAAGGATGAACTTGCCAGAGTGGAAGTACCCCCTGTTTTGGAGGATCTGATTAACCTTGTCATTTTGATTGACCGACGGTTACGGGAACGCCAGTCTGAGAAAACCCACAGAGACTCTCCTCATCACAGATCCAAAAATGCCATTACCTGTCTCTCCAGTGACACAACTAACTCACCCCAAGCTCCTTCTCGGAAAAGTTTTTTGAGGTCCCCTCTGTCCGCAGCCGAACGCCTTCGTCACCAGCACTCTGACCTTTGCCTCTACTGTGGTGACGCCGGTCACTATCTGCACAGCTGTCCTGTACGGCCACACAAGTCCCCTATCAACTGGATCCACAGGATGCATCCACCCGGACCTGACCGGGTTCACCTAACCCTTCCTTTCCATCTACAGCTTGCTGAGAAAACCATTTCTGTTTCTGCAATCATAGACTCTGGTGCCTGCAGCTGCTTTGTGGACTCAATCTCCCTCTTTGTACCAAGAAGCAAGGGTTCGTGGTACACCTTGCTGATGGCTCTGGTATCAAGTCTGGCCCAGTAACACAGGAAACGGTCCCCATCCTCTGCCTGTCTTCTACCAGTCATCAAGAGTTCCTACGTCTAGATGTCATCTCATCACCCTTGTTCCCCATCATCTTGGGCATGCCCTGGCTGAAGGCACATAATCCCAGCATTAATTGGCTCACAGGGGAGGTTCTGTTCTCTTCACCTAACTGCCTGGCACACTGTATTTCACATGAAGTACGCACCACTACACCCCTCCTGGCCATCCAGTCTGATCCAGAAACCTCAAAACTTGTTCCTGCAGTCTATCACGAATTTCTCGATGTCTTCTCTTCAACAAGAAGAATGCAGACTCTCTACCTCCTCACCGGGCCTATGATTGCCCCATAGAACTGTTGCCCGGAGCTGAGATTCCGTTTGGCCGCATCTATCCTCTTTCTGAGCCAAAATTAGAAGCCCTCCGTCACTACATTGACGAAAATTTGGAGAAGGGCTTCATCCGACACTCCACATCTCCTGCAGGGGCAGGCATCTTCTTTGTCGAAAAGAAGGATCACACCCTCAGACCCTGTGTGGATTATCGAGATCTTAACAAGATAACGGTTAAGAATCGGTACCCACTTCCCCTGATTCCAGAACTTTTCCAAAGATTGCGAGGGGCACAAGTGTTTTCTAAATTAGATCTGAGGGGTGCATACAACTTAGTCAGAATTCGTAACGGGGACGAATGGAAAACTGCATTCCGAACACGCTTTGGACACTATGGGCCAGATTCAGGTAGAGTTACTCTGGAGTATCAGTGATACTCCAGCCTAACTCTCACTTTGAGCCGGCGTTTCTGTTTTCAGTAAGCAGAAAACAAGAAACGCCGGGTTGGAGTTCCTACACGAGCGGCGTAATTGTATTTCGCCGTCGTATCGGAACTGCAATTTTAAAAATGGCGCTCGGGGCGTTCTCGCTGATTAACGCAGAGAATATGTTAATCAGCGAGAATCGGCAATTCACGATCGTATTCGGGCCCGACGCAGTGACTTTCCGACGTTTCCGTAAGAGATACGCGGCGCAAAGAAAAACCAGCCCCCTAGTGGAGTATCCTATGTTAAGTATGGCCGTGATCATCGCGTCAAACATTTTTTTTCGAGTCGCTTGCGTAAAACGTCCGTGAATGGGGATTGACGTCATTGACGTTCACCGACAGAATTTGGAGCATGCGCACTAACAGTCGACGCATGCACAGTACGTTCGCCGCGGGATCGCGCCTAGTTTAAATAATACACGCCCCCTACTTGCCCAATTTGAATTCCGCCGGCTCATTTTCGCTATGCCGCCGCAACTTTAGGAGCAAGTGCTGTGTGAATACAGTACTTGCTCCTAAAGTTTTGGCGGAGTAACGTAAATGAGAAACGTTATTCCAGATTAAAGATTCGCCCATCTACCTGAATCTGGCCCTATGAATACCTTGTCATGCCATTTGGCCTCTGCAATGCCCCTGCCACATTCCAACATCTGGTGAATGACATCTTTCGGGACTGCCTAGATTTGTTCATTATCGTCTACCTGGACGATATTCTTATATTCTCCAGTTCTCTTGATCTTCACAGGTGTCATGTAAAGAAAGTACTTGAAAGACTGTGACAACACCATCTTTACGCTAAAGCCGAAAAATGCGACTTTGAAAGACCTTGTATCCAATTCTTGGGACTTGTTATTTCAAATTCTGCAGAAGGCATCTCTATGGATCCGCAAAAGGTTGCTGCTATGCTTGATTGGCCTGCTCCTGAAGACAAGAAAGCCATTCAATGTTTTGTAGGCTTTGCCAATTTTTATAGAAAATGTATTAAAAATGTTTCTGGTATCATTGCTCCTGTCACCCTGTTGACTAAACAACATACTTCTTTCAAATGGACTTCCGAGGCACAGGATGCCTTTGAAAAGTTAAAGACCTTGTTCAATTCTGCCCCCATTCTAAAACACACTGACCCTGCTCTGCCCTACGTGCTCGAGGTAGACGCCTCTGAAACGGCAGTTGGGGCTATACTATCCCAAAGACAGGGGGCTAAAGCTTTACTCCATCCGATTGCCTTCTTCTCTAGGAAACTGAACTCTTCTGAAAAGAATTATGACGTGGGTGATCGTGAACTATTAGCCATCAAAGCCGCCCTAGAGGAATGGCGCTATCTGTTGGAAGGGGCAGCACATCCTATCCTTATTTTTACAGATCATAAAAACGTGGAATATTTAAGAACTGCCAAATGCCTAAGACCCCGACAGGCCAGATGGGCACTATTCTTTTCACGATTCACTTTTCATCTTACTTTCCGCCCCGGATCCAAGAACGGTAAACCCGATGCGCTCTTGCGCATGTTCACTGAATCGGCCCCACCTCCTGAACCTGACACTATTTTACCTGCCAAAAACGTTCTACTCCTGCAGGCAGATGTGATGTCCCAAATTAAGGAGGCAGTTGCTAATCACCCCCCTGCTCTGGATCTGCATCTTCGACCAAAGGATGGGCTCTTCTTCCATAAGGAGCACATTTTTATTCCTGAGCAGTTTAGAGTTCACATCCTCAAGAAATGCCATGACCATCCACTTGCCGGACACTTTGGAATTCACAAGACCTCTGACCTAGTGTCCCGTTCCTTTTGGTGGCCTGATTTATTAAAAGACTGTAGAGATTATGTAAGGTCCTGCTCCGTATGTCTCAGAAACAAATCTGATCGTGCCAAGACCTGGGGGTTGTTAGAATCTCTTCCTGTACCTGAAAAACCTTGGAACATGATTTCCTTGGATTTTATTGTGGAACTCCCCCCATCTGAAGGATTCACCACCATCTTTGTTATAGTGGATCGTTTTTCAAAGATGGCCCATTTTGTACCTCTGAAAGGAACCCCCTCTGCCTCTGAAACCGCTTTTGTATTTATTAAGGAGATTGTGAGACTGCATGGCATTCCAGCAAGCATAACCTCAGATCGTGGGGTACAGTTCACCTCCAAATTTTGGAGGGCCCTATGTAAAGCCTTAGGGATTGAACTATGTCTTTCATCTGCTTATCACCCGCAGACCAATGGTCAGACTGAAAGGACTAATCAGTCCCTGGAGCAATACTTGAGATGCTTCTCATCATTCTCTCAGGATGATTGGGTGTCCCTACTCCCCTTGGCAGAATTTGTGTATAATAATTCTGTTCATTCTGCTATCAAACAGTCACCCTTCTATGTTAATTATGGGTATCACCCTTACTTTCTACCTGATGTACCCACGGAATCTTCTGTACCAGCTGTGCAAGAGAGACTGGACTTTTTTACCATCAATAATCAACTCTTGCGAGAGACGATCCTAAAATCACAGGCGGCAAACAAGACGTTTTTTGATAGGAAGAGAAGAGGGAACCTGAACTTGAAGCCAGGAGACAGGATTTTTCTGTCCACAGCTAACCTAAAGCTGAGATGCCCTTCAAAGAAACTTGGCCCAACATTTTTGGGTCCTTTTTCAATAAAAAAATGGTTCAATTCTGTGGCTTTTGAATTATCCTTGCCAAGCAGTTTAAAGATTCATCCTGTGTTCCACATTTTGCTGCTCAAACCTACGGTCTCTAACCCCTTCCCAAATCATGGTACCGAAGCCCCTGTCCCACTTCTGATTGAAGGAAGTGAAGAATACGAGGTTGAGACTGTTCTAGACTGTAGGAAGAGGGGAGGTCGGACTCAGTTCCTCATTAAATGGAAAGGTTATGGCCCTGAGGATAACTCCTGGGAACCAGCCTCCAATGTTCATGCTCCCCTGTTAATACAGGCATACCTCCAACTTCATCCTGAAAAACGGTCTCTTGTGGGCATCTGCAGGCTGCCCCTAAGGGGGGGGCAATGTCAGGGAACCCCTGTGAGACGTTTTGCACACAGACGTGCGCAAGCGCATAACCTTTGCAATAGAATGGCACGTACGAGCCTAATCACGTTTGGCACCTGACAGCCTATTTAAAGGGAGTCTGGGCTCTTGTGCTTTGCTGACTGATCTTCAGCTGTGTTCCTGAATCCTGATCTGATCCTGTGTGTCTTCCCAGTATTCTGACCCGGCTTGCTCTTGATCTTAGCTCTGTGTTCTGTTCCTGTACTGATGCCCATCCCTGACCCGGCTCCGTCCCTGACTCTGGCTCTGTCTATGATTTTGTACCTCACTGCCCACTTGCTGACAAACCTGGCTATCCCTGAGACCTTGCTCCTGTCCATGTTCCTGGTTGCTGTTAACCCTTGGTTACCTGCCTGGCTGTTACCTGGTCCTGCACAGCTCATCATAGTCTGTTCAGGCCTCTGAACCCTACCAAGCTGTTCTCCCGGGACCCCCTGCTCCAGGCACTCTTGTCCCTCTTGTCCTTCGGCTTCCTCTGTCTCACCTTCAGCGGAGCCAGGACAGGAGATATAAGAGAGGCCGACCTCATCAAATCAGTCTCACACCTGATCCCTGACATATTGCCTCAAAAATGAAGAGGATCTGAATTGCTGTTTGAATAGGCAGAAATGCAATCTAGAGGGAGAGAGCACATGAAAACAATCATAAGTTTCACTGTTTCTCCAGCACTGGTGGGGTTAAATTAACCTTAGGGATAGAGATTAATAAATAAAGGGCATTTTGAAATTCCCTTGAGTAATAAAAACATACCATTCAGAGTTAGCAAGGTCCGTAGTGTCCCGAGTGTGCGGCGATGTGCTGCTTGCTAGTTACTGAAATTGTGGACTGACATTGCGGCTAGCACAGCCGTGCTTTATATGTCACATCAGAGCGGGCGCAAGCCAATGGCGTCCGCTCTAACTGGGACATGTGACCTCCCTAGCTGCAACCCTGATGATCATCCCAGCTGAATGTCAGCTGACTGATTTTGTGAGAATTCCACTTCTGTATTGACCATCTGTTTTATATTGATTTTTCCTTTTTGATCCATTGCAGTCAGTTCGAATTACTCCTGAAGAAGCTCTAACGAGCGAAACATGTTGAGCAAACTAAAACTGCAACAAATTGTTATACTGAACTGAAGTTTCCATGTAATCTACTTCAGCTGGTCTTGTATTTATTTATTAAAAATCTTTTCTATTTTTCTATACTATTGTGTCCTTCACAATTTAGCTGCACTGCTTAATAGTCCCAGGTACCCAATCCCTCTTTATTTATAACAGGTTAGTAGACAAAAAGGCTATATAAAATACATTGACAGTTGTACAAATAAAAGCACAATACAAACTCAGTGTCATGTCTGAAATAGGTACCTAGTACAACTTCTATCTCGCCCCTTGTTATAGTTTTTCAGTAGGAGGAACAGAAATATAAAACAATAAAACAAAAGTGTAAAAAGAAAAAAACAAAAGCAAAACATAGACCAACTCAACCCGACGATACCAGCAGATGATTTCTCAAGCCACCTGACCCGGTACCCACCTGTCCCTTGACCCCAAAAACTGGTCAGATCCTAATGGCCCTCCCATCCAAGTTATCAGCATTGCAATACTCTGTTCAGGACTAGGGATGAGCTGAACACCCCCGGGTTCGGTTCTCACCAGAACGTTCGAACAGACCGCAGGTTCGCATGAATATTTCGAACCCCATTGAAGTCTATGGGACCCGAACGTTCGAATTCAAAAACGGTCATTTTAAAGACCAAAATGTAATTAAATGTTGGAAAACGTCATTCAGAACCCGGGTCTTGCCCCAGGGAACATGTATCAATGGAATTTTTTTTTTTTTAAACGGCCGTTTTTTGCGGAGCAGCCATTTTAATGATGCTTAAAGTGAAATAAAAAATTTTTTTCTTTAAATATCACACCTGCTGGGTGTCTATAGTAGTGGCACATGTTTAGAGATGTCCCTGCACAACATGAAAGGACAAAAGAAAAAGTAATTAATGCTACTTGCGCAAGTTCTGTGTGGCAACATTATGTCGAATATTTTAGTGGTGGTGGGGGGCCATTATTGTTTTGTGAAAGAAAATTTTTAGAAAAAAGGGCACCCCTCAAACATACTGTAATTGGAGCGCAACAAGGAGCCACGTGCAAAGTATTGCATCAAAATTTTTTATTAGGCGCCCCTGTTAAACAGGGGCAGAAAAATGGTGTATTGGGCACAACACAACACTGCAACCCCTCCCAATAACTCCAATTGTAGCGCAACAAGGAGCCACGTGCAAATTATTGCATCAAAAATTGTTATTAGGTGCCCGTGTTAAACAGGGGCAGAGAAATTGTGCCTTGGGCACAACACTGCAACCCCTCCCAATAACTCCAATTGGAGCGCAACAAGGAGCCACGTGCAAATTGTTGCATCAAAAATTGTTATTAGGCGCCCCTGTTAAACAGGGGCAGAAAAATTGGGCCTCGGGCACAACACAACACTGCAACCCCTCACAATAACTCCAATTGGAGCGCAACAAGGAGCCACGTGCAAATTGTTGCATCAAAAATTGTTATTAGGCGCCCCTGTTAAACAGGGGCAGAAAAATTGGGCCTCGGGCACAACACAACACTGCAACCCCTCACAATAACTCCAATTGGAGCGCAACAAGGAGCCACGTGCAAAGTATTGCAACAAAAATTGTTATTAGGCGCCCCTGTTAAACAGGGGCTGAAAAATTGTGCCTTAGGGACTGGTGGCGGAGCCCAGAAACACAACATTTCTTACTAGCTATCAGCAAGAAAAGTGAGCAGGAGAAGGATATTCCATCATCAGCATAAGAGGTCAGTCACTCAGCATCAGCAGTCTAAAAGGGATCCGACATTTCAACAAAAAGATATTATTCATTAATATCAGCATCAGGTGCTTGGTAGCTGGAGTTGATCCAAGCCTGATTCATTTTGATGAAGGTCAGTCGATCAACAGAGCCGGTGGAGAGGCGCACCCTGTGATCAGTGACAAAGCCTCCAGCAGCACTGAATGTCCGTTCTGAAAGAACACTGGATGCAGGGCAAGCCAGTAGCTCAATTGTGTACTGAACAAGCTTTGGCCAGTGATCCATCCTCAAGACCCAGTAAGCCAGAGGATTTTCGGTGGGGAAGGTGTCCAAGTCGGATCTTGCCCCTAGGTATTCCCGGACCATGTAAACCAGACGCTGGCGATGGTTGCTGGAACCGGTCAGACCTTGGGGCTGCGGACTAAAAAACTGCCTGAACGCTTCGGTCAGACAACCACCTTCTCCACCGCCCCTCCTGTGACTCACCGAAGCCTCAGCAAGACGTTGTCCAGAGCCAGGTTTTGGTAATCCCCCCGGTTCTGGGAACGTATTGCACAGACCCTTCTGCAAGGCCTCCCGCAGAAGTTTCATCTTCTGCTCCCTCTGCGATGGCAACATAAGGTCCGCAACCTTACTCTTGTAACGTGGATCAAGGAGAGTCGCCAGCCAGTACTGATCCCTCTCCTTAATAGCACGTACACGAGGATCCTTACGCAGGCTTTGCAGAATCAGGGAGGCCATGCAGCGTAGGTTTGCTGAGGCATTCGGGCCACAGTCCTCTGGGTCACTGAGGATGACAGGATCCACAGGCATCTCATCCCAGCCACGTAAAACTCCACGTGCTCCTTGGGACTCTAAATGATCCCTTGAAGACTGCTGCTGCTGAGTGCTAGGCTCCACCTCCATGCTGCTGATACAATCCTCCTCCTCCTCCTCATCCTCTTCCTGTGTGCTAGGTGGGCAAGCAGGACCACTGTCTGGGTAAAGGGGGCCTTGAGAGGTAAGGAAGTCCTCCTCTTCCTCCCTCTGTTCTGCCTCAAGGGCCCTGTCCATTATTCCACGTAGAGTGTGCTCCAACATGTGAATAAGAGGGACAGTCTCACTGATGCATGCACTGTCATTGCTCACCATCCTCGTGGCCTCCTCAAATGGTGACAGGACAGTGCATGCATCCCTGATCAAAGCCCACTGGCGTGGTGAAAAAAAACCTAGCTGCCCTGACCCAGTTCTGCTGCCATATTGGCACAGGTACTCATTGATGGCCCGCTGCTGTGTGTGCAGCTGCTGCAGCATGGCCAACGTTGAGTTCCATCTGGTGGGCATGTCACAAATTAGGCGGTTCTTGGGCAGGTTGTATTCCCTTTGGAGGTCAGTCAGCCGAGCAGTGGCATTATATGACCTCAGAAAATGCACACAGACTTTCCTGGCCTGCTTCAGGACATCCTGCAAGCCCGGGTACCTGCCCATGAACTGCTGCACCACTAAATTGAGGACATGCGCAAAACAGGGCACGTGGGTGAGTTTTCCCTGTCGCAGGGCAGAGAGGAGGTTGGTGCCATTATCGCTGACCACCATTCCAGGCTTCAGCTGGCGTGGCGTCAACCACCTCTCAGCCTGACCCTGCAGAGCTGAGAAAATCTCTTCCCCATTGTGGCTCCTGTCTCCCAAGCACACCAGCTCTAGCACCGCATGGCATCTCTTGGCCTGCATTCCTGCGTATCCCCTCGTACGCCTACGGAGCACGGCTGGTTCGGAGAAAACATCCCCACAGGAAGAGGCCACAGAGGAAGAAGAAGAGGAGGGGGTGGAGGAAAGAGGTGTGTCACAAGCAGTAGTATTTTTTTGGAGGCGTGGTGGCGGAACAACCTCAAAAACTACTGTACCTTGCCCTGCGTCCTTCCCAGCTGCCAGCAGAGTCACCCAATGCACCATAAAAGACAGGTAACGTCCCTGTCCATGCCTGCTGGACCATGAGTCAGCGGTAATATGCACCTTACCACTGACCGCCCTGTCCAGCGAGGCATGGACATTGCCTTCCACATGCTGCTAAATAGCCTTCCGTGAGAAAAAGTGGCGTTTTGGTACTTGCCACTGAGGTACTGCACATTGCACAAACTCACGGAAGGGGGCAGAATCTACCAACTGAAAAGGTAGCAGTTGAAGTGCTAGCAATTTCGCTAAGCAAGCATTCAACTGCTGGGCATGTGGATGGCTGGGATTGTACTTCTTTCGGCACTGCAGCAGTTGGGGCAGGGAAATTTGCCTGGTACTATCAGTAGATTGACCGCTACTACTAGCTTGTGACACACCTATTTCTACACCTTCACTGCAGGCTTCAGAAAGGACTGGGGGTCTACTGGGGTTGGAGGTCCCAGAAGGGCAAGGGGGAGTACACTTTTGTCTTTGATGTGGGTCTTTCTGGTGTGCTTGCCAACGAGCTGCATGGCTGGTCGACATGTGTCTGGACAAGCATGTGGTACCCAGGCGGTTGATGTTTTGGCCACGCGAGATACGCTTGCGACATAAGTTGCAAATAGCAAAGGTACGATCTTGTGGACATGTTTCAAAAAAGGCCCACACCAAGGAACTTTTGCTGTACTGGTCAGACACAGCAGCGCCATGCACAAGCGTCATAGATGTGCGCTGTAATTCAGTTTGTGTGCCCTTAAGCTGACCCCTGGAGGGCATCCTGCCTCTTTGGAGATGTGCCTGTGCCTCGTCCTCCTCCTCCTCCTTTTCCTCCTCCTCCTCCTCTCTCCTATTAGGCACCCAGGTAGAGTCAGTGACCTCATCATCCCTCCCTCCTCATCACTGTCAAAAACCTGGCAGTATGCTCCAGCTGGGGGAACATCACTGCCAGATTGCAGTCCCTCTCGGCCACCCCCTCTCCCTGGACTCACATCAATGCCATCCTCTATCTGTGTTCCATCATCGGAGCCTTCAAAACGCTGCGCATCTTCATTCAGCATGTACCCAACACTGTGTTGAAACAGTTCAGGGGACTCCTCAGGAGGACACGGTGGGACTAGGGAAGGATTGTGTGATGGCATGGTACAGAGGGAAGAGGAAGCCTTGGCAGCTGCTTTGCCAGACAAACTAAGATCAGTCTGTGTGAGAGAGGACGAGGAGGATGAGGACGGCTTGGTCATCCAATCTACTATTTTCTCTGCATGTTGAGGCTCAACATGGCCAGCTCCCGAAAATAAGGACGAGCGGCCACGTGCTGAAGAGGATGCACCGCGTCCACCACCAGCGTTGCCTCTAGATGCAGAGCCTGCTTGCCCTCGTGACGCTCTGCCTTTCTTTGTTGTCCTTCGTGTCCAGTAAGAGCAACTGCGTTTATGGGCAAAAACACAGCAAACGTGCAGTATGATCGACTGCATTTATGGGCAAAAACAGCAAATGTGCAGTAAGATCGATTGAGTTTATGGGCAAAACAGCACAGCAAACATGCAACGTGCAGTATGATCGACTGTGTTTATGGGCAAAACAGCACAGCAAATGTGCAACGTGCAGTATGATCGACTGTGTTTATGGGAAAAACAACACAACAAACGTGCAACGTGCAGTATGATCGACTGTGTTTATGGGCAAAACAGCACAGCAAACGTGCAGCGTGCAGTATGATCGACTGTGTTTATGGGCAAAACAACACAGCAAACGTGCAACGTGCAGTATGATCGACTGTGTTTATGGGCAAAACCAGCAAACGTACACTATGATGGACTGCGTTTATGGGCAACAACACAGCAAACGTATAGTAAGATCGACTGAGTTTATGGCCAAAAACAGCAAACGTGCAGTATGATCGATTGGGTTTATGAGCAAAACAACACAGCAAACGTGCAACGTGCAGTATGATCGACTGTGTTTATGGGCAAAACAGCACAGCAAACGTGCAACGTGCAGTATGATCGACTGTGTTTATGGGCAAAACAACACAGCAAATGTGCAGTCTGATCGACTGTGTTTATGGGCAAAAACACAGCAAAAGTGCAACGTGCAGTATGATCGACTGTGTTTATGGGCAAAACAACACAGCAAACGTGCAATGTGCAGTATGATCAACTGTGTCTATGGGCAAAACAACACAGCAAACATGCAACGTGCAGTATGATCGACTGTGTTTATGGGCAAAACAGCACAGCAAACGTGCAGCGTGCAGTATGATCGACTGTGTTTATGGGCAAAACAACACAGCAAACGTGCAATGTGCAGTATGATCGACTGTGTTTATGGGCAAAACCAGCAAACGTGCACTATGATGGACTGCGTTTATGGGCAACAACACAGCAAACGTATAGTAAGATCGACTGAGTTTATGACCAAAAACAGCAAACGTGCAGTATGATCGATTGAGTTTATGGGCAAAACAACACAGCAAACGTGCAATGTGCAGTATGATCGACTGTGTTTATGGGCAAAACCAGCAAACGTGCACTATGATGGACTGCATTTATGGGCAAAAACACAGCAAACGTATAGTAAGATCGACTGAGTTTATGGCCAAAAACAGCAAACGTGCAGTATGATCGACTGTGTTTATGGGCAAAACAACACAGCAAATGTGCAACGTGCAGTATGATCGACTGTGTTTATGGGCAAAAAAAACACAGCAAACGTGCAACGTGCAGTATGATCGACTATGTTTATGGCCAAAAACAACACAGCAAAGGTGCAACATGCAGTATGATCGACTGTGTTTATGGCCAAAAACACAGCAAACGTACAACGTGCAGTATGATCGACTGTGTTTATGGGCAAAAAACACAGCAAACGTGCAGTATAATCGACTGTGTTTATGGCCAAAAATCAGCACAAATCAGCACAAAAAACAGCACAATCTCCTGCCTGACAAGTACTAATAGCAGATCTAGCTAAGCTATACAGTGTATTAATATATGTACAACTCCTAAGGATGTATATATATTCTCTACTGACTACTAGATCTATCTATCTATCTATCTGTCTGTCTGTCTGTCTATCTGTCTATCTGTCTATCGTAGATTCATATAGAGATACGACGGCGTATCTACTGATACACCGTCGTATCTCTGAGGTCCGAAGATCTCCCTTAGAGCCGACAGGTGTAAGTGACTTACACCGTCGGATCTTAGGCTGCAATCTCCCGCCGGCCGCTAGGTGGCGCTTCCGTTTTTATACGCGACAAATATGCAAATGAGGAGAACCACCGATTCAGAAACGAACGCCCGGCCGTCCATTTTTTTTACGTTGTTTGCATTCGGCTTTTTCCGGCGGATAGTTACCCCTGCTTTATGAGGGGTAAGTGCGGCGTATCCTATGTTAAGTATGGCCGTCATTCCCGCGTCGAGTTTTGAATTTTTTACGTCGTTTACGTAAGTCGTTTGCGAATACGGCCATACGTAATTTGCGTTAACGTCAAAACCAATGACGTCCTTGCGACGTCATTTGGAGCAATGCACGCTGGGAAATTTAGCCGGCGGCGCATGCCCAGTACGATTGGCGCAGGGACGCGCCTGATTTAAATAGTAAACTTCCCCTAGCCGCGGAATTTGAATTCCGCCGGGGGATTTACGATCCACCAGGGCAACTTTCGAGGCAAGTGCTTTCTGAATACAGCACTTGCCTCAAAAACTGGCGCTGGCGGATCGTAAATAAGTTAGATCACGCGGATCTAAAGATCCGCTGATCTATGTGAATCTACCCCACTGTGTATTTATCTATCTCTCTCTCTCTAACTGACTGTCTGTCTGACTTCTCTGTAAAGCAAGCCGGAACACACTACACAAGGCCGCCCGGGAGGCGGCCTTTTATAGTGTGGGGCGTGTGCTAAAGCCCTAAGCCCTAATTGGCCAAAGCACCCAGGCTTTGGCTAATTAGGTCTTTTCGTTTTTTGGGCGCTGTGATTGGCCAAGCATGGGGGGTCATGGTGCATGCTTGGCCAATCATCAGTGCGCAACGCCGCAGTGAATTATGGGCCGTTGCACGTCATTCGAATTTGGCGCAAATTGTTAGTTTTCGACGAACGATCGAACCGGCAATGTTCGATTCGAACATGTGTTTGAATCGAACACGAAGCTCATCCCTAATGCACAACACCTGGGATGTATATATATCCTCTACACACTGTAACATAAACTGACTAGCCTGCCCGCCTGCTCTATCTACCTGCAAAAAATGACACTCTCACTGTCTCTCTCTGTTCTCTCTAACCACTGCCGCAACACACGACCTGCAGGCGGCCTTTTATAGTCTGGGACGTGTACTAAAGCCCCTGAGCCATAATTGGCCAAAGTCACCCGTTTTTTGGGCGCTGTGATTGGCCAAGCATGCGGGTCATAGTGCATGCTTGGCCAATCATCAGCCAGCGATGCCGCAGTGAATTATGGTCTGTGAAACGTAACTTGAATTTGGCGCGAACGACCCGTTTTGTTCATATTTCGATGAACGATCGAACATACGATGTTCGAGTTGAACATGAGTTTGACTCGAATACGAAACTCATCCCTACTCAGGAGCCATTCTACTGTGGCCCAGTATTAGCTTGTAGGCAGGTACAGTCTACTTTCTTATCCACAGCAGCCTTGCGGCTGGAGAGGATGTCAAGATATACACAGTTCCTCTATGGCTTTATGGGTCACTGGGGAAGCAATCCAGTTGGATGATGCCTCCCCATGTAATTCTGGCAGCCATCTTGGATCAGGCATAGCCTATTTAAGGCCATGACTCCCAGGCTTGGCGTGCTTTTGTGAGTTGGTAGAGTAGGGACAGGTACCCCACATGTTAGGGAAAAGTATTGTCAGTAAGGTGAGGTTCCTTAGGAGGTGGGAATTTGTAGGGTCACAACTCCTTTGGACACACGATGGCCAGGCCGCATTCTGCTCTCCTAACAGATGCTGTCAGTCTGGCTGATACCTGTTCTCTTCTCAGTACCGGAGACCATGAAGTTTGTTGTGAACTTTTGCTGTTCTCTTTTAATACAGTTTTTTTTTTTATTGCAATTGATTGTGTAAATGATTGCCGCTGCACCACAGTACACCCCACCTACAAAGTAGAAAGGGACCACAGCAGTGTTAGAATCCTGGTGGGGATGTTGGACAGGGGGGTCTTTGCCATGAAGCGAGAGGGCACTGTAAATGTACTGCTTTTGAACCAGGAGGCTAAATTGCTCCTGCAATGCTGGGGTAAAACATTTACAACTGTCATGTCCTGGAAAGAAGCCAGGACATACAGTAGGAATGTAAATGGCACCCCATAGCACTGTACAGTAAAATTGAAATTCACAATGCACCGCAGCCCAGCACAACATACATTATATTGATTGCAGTGAACTGCGTTGTTGAAAACAGGTTGTGTACATTTTTTTCATTTGTAGCAGTGTGTTGTAGTCCATTCATATTGAATAACCTTAATGTATCACATGGTAACACATCATAATAGAACACACAGGTGGGAATCAGCCCTCAGGATTGTCCTGCTGTCCTCTTCTTGGCACCCGAGTAGAATCCCATCAACCTCCATCTGCTTTAGCACCACCATATCTAAATGTGGACACACAATATGCAGGGATACATAGGAAGAAATAACATAGAACTAAAAGTTAGGTTGAGAGAACATGTGTATGGCATTGTTAACCACTTCCATACCAGGCACTTACGCACCTTCCGCCTAGCCAATTTTCAGCTTTCAGCACTGTCGCATTTTGAATGACAATTGCGCGGTCATGCTACAATGTACCCAAACAAAATTGGCGTCCTTTTTTCCCCACAAATAGAGCTTTCTTTTGGTGGTATTTGATCGCCTCTGAGGTTTTTATTTTTTGCGCAACAACTAATAAAAGACTGAAAATTTAGAAGAAAAAAAATTATTATTTTTTTCTGTTAACTTTTTTGTAAATAAGTATGTTTTCTCTTTCAATTACGGGCACTTATATGGCTGCACTGATGGGCACCGATAAGGTAGTACTGATGGGCACCGATGAGGTGGCACTGATGGGCACTGATAGGCGGCGCTGGTATGCCGCACTGATGGGCACTCATAGGTGGCACTGATGGGCACTCATAGGCGGCACTGATGGGCACTCATAGGCGGCACTGATGGGCACTCATGGGCAGCACTGGGAACTCATAGGCAGCACAGAATGGCACTCATGGGTGGCACTGATGGGTACAGATGGGCACTGATAGGTGGGCACTGGGCATGGATTGGCACGGAGGGGTGGCACTGAAGGACACTGTGGGGTGGCACTGATGTATATGTTGCCAGTCAGTGCCCATGTGTGTGCCCATTCTTTTTTTTTTACCTGTATTTTCCATTTTTTTATACTGTGTTTTTTTTTTTTTTTGTGTGTGTGTTCTTTGCCCTGCCAGTGTGGGCATCCCTGGTGGTCTAGTGTGGGCAAACAAGGGGGGCTGTGCTGATAAACAATCAGCGCGAACCCCCCCTGTCAGGAGAGCCGCCGATCGGCTCTCCTCTACTCGCGTCTGTCAGACGCGAGTGAGGAAGAGCCATCGGCGGCTCTTCCTGTTTACATCGTGATCAGCCATGATTGGACACGGCTGATCACGTGGTAGCGAGCCTCCGCCGGAGACTCGTTACCCCGATCGGTGATGCAGGGTGTCAGACTGACACCCCGCATCAGCGATCGCCGCGATGCACGCCCCCACGGGCGAGCGCGGCATGAAATCTTGCTGGACGTTTGAGAACGTCTAGTCACGATTTCATAACCACTTCCCGGCTGTAAATCTGCTATTGGCCGGGCGGGAAGTGGTTAAAGGAAAAAATAGCATCCTACAGACAAGTCCATAATACTGCGGGTGCAGCATGGTAGTGCAGCATTAAAACAAGTGGTAAGGAAGCAAGATATTGCCTCCTTACCACCTGTCAAATGCCCATGAAAAGCAATCTGAGCATTTATTGCTTTTCAGAGGAATGTTAGTCCCTGCTACTAGTCTGAACAAGCCCTTATGTTTTCCCCAAACCTGTAATTTAAAGTTGTTGTTAACCCTTTACAACCACTTTTACCTACAGGTAAGCCTAGATTAAGGTGCTTGAAATATCTCCTAAACCTCCATGGTTTAGGAGATATTTACAAAAATTACGCACTTTAGCAATGGCAATCGTGCCGTTCCTAAAGGAGGCCATGCCGTGACTGGCAGCTCTCGTGTGGGAGTGATGTCATCGCAGCTTCGGCCAATCACAGCGCGGAGCTGCCATACCCAGAATTAACCCTCAGGAGAGATGCTATGAATACTAGCTCATTATGCGTTTGTCTTGCAGGTGGTGTTTTTTCTTTTTTTTTTTTTTGTATAAGTGGGTCTACTTCCTCTTTAAGATTTGTGCATTTTCAATGTTGTATCAAAGTGTCAAATTATCCCCTTCAGTTGTGATCTTTTGTGAATTTTTTCTCATATGATGACAGTAACAGAAGGATGATTTCATAGAGATGAGGAAACAAAGATTCCAAGTTATAGGTATCAAATATATTTGCTCAAAATTGTAATTCACAAACAGTGTGGAATCTGCAACCAAGATGTTTCTCATCTCATATCACCTGGAAGACAATTGGTAACACCTTGTCTGACCAACCTTTCCAGGTGGAAAGTCTTGTATGCTTTAGGTTTATGTTAATTGTTTTCCAAATCATTGTCAATTACTTTCATGACTATTCTGACCTACACCCACTTCTCTCCCAACACCCAACTACTTCTAATCCCTCATTCACACTGAACCCATTTGTCATGCGATTTGACAGGTCGCAGCCTATTGCCGGCAATGGCACCTTTCCAATCGGTGTGACGCCGCACCAACTTGCAAAAGTAGTTCCTGCACTACTCTTGCTAATTTTGGGTGCTACTTCAATAGACATTTATGCATGAAGTCGCACCTGAAGTCACATGGACATGCTGCTTTAGAAATCGCGTGGATTCAGATGAAGTCGCATTATTTCAAAGCTGTGTTTATTGTGAACGAAGGCTAAGTGCTCTTCCACACAGGCATTGAATTCTAAGGGTCATTTCACACGGGCGGTCCGCCTGACAGACTCCGCTTTGCTCAGCGGGAGATCGATTCCCTAATACCCGCTGAGCAGGCAGATGACAGGTCCAGAAAGACCTATCAGAGCCCTGCTCTCCTCTATGGTGAAATCGGATGAAAATGGACCGCCTGTCTGTTTTTATCCGATAGTCCAGATGGATGAAAAATCTGTCTGGATGTTGTGCTTTAGCACATTTTTAATATGTTGTGTTATAATTTATTGAAAAACATATATTCACTTTACATGTGTTTTCATCCTTGGTTACCTGAAAAAAAAAAAAAATTTGATTAAAAGAAAGAAACTTGAAAAATGTGTGTTGCATTTGCTTTGAGTATAAATGATGGTGCGTTTTTGGTGCATTTTTTAAACAGGGGAACCAAAGATACAGCTAACAGGACTTTTTAAAAAACAGTGTAGGGAGGTGAACAAATAGATTTTAGAGGGAATTATTTTTCATGCACTTTTATCACACTAGAAACGTGAATGTTAGTGCGGGAAAAGCACAACAGAACCTTAACCACTTCCTGTTCAGCGACCTACCCATATGTCACCGGACTTTCGGTAATTGTACCAGGATGATGTATGCAGCTGCAGATATCACCCAGTATTGTTTTTTTAGAGCAATCGGTCAGCTCTCTTTTAATAGAAATCTTCCCCTTCCACCTTTCCTGGACTCTCCAGACCCTCCGGGAGACATCCAAGCAAAGCTGGAATAAGCTTTCATTGGCTGTTCATAATAGTAACCCAAAGCGATGACCCATCATCCCTTTTGGTTTAGCAATTTGGAAACTGATATCAGTGTTTTAAATGCTTACAGTGCAAAGGAGGGATTTGGGGTTTGAGGACCTGTTACATGACTAATGGATGTGCAGATTACCGAGGCTCCGAATTTTTACCCCCCAAAAGGCTACAAGCAAAAGAAAACCCAACCTTAAACTCTAAAATTGACCAGTCAACACATACTCTTTTGGAGTCGAATGGCCATAGCAGCCATTTGTTTATTACAAACAATAATACAATACAAAAATTCTCCACATACAATTTAAATGCATAGCATACATCTTACATAAACCGTTACAACAAAATTACAATCTTTGAAGGGCAATTATTTTCATTAAATAGTTGTATCTGTACACCCCATTAACCAAGGCCCCACGCCGCATATTACGCCAACTCAGGGAAAATTACTATTACCTCCTTCAGATACAACCAACTACCGAAAAAAACATTGGGCCAGATTCAGGTACACGTAAATTTGCGCAGCGTATTCGAAATACTCTACGCTGCCGTATTTTACCAGGCTCTACATGGAATTCTGGTAGATTTTTGCCCGTACGTTACGGCGGGGTAGTCTATTTCTCGCCGTGTAAACGAAATACACGATTAGGTGGCGTGAAGCATTTAAATTAAGCGCGTCCCCGCGACGATCGAACTGCACATGCTCCATTCAGAAATTTCCCGCCGTGCATTGCGCGAACTAACGTCGATACGTCATTTGTTGTTTGAGTAGCGTCGTTTACGTACATTCCTATTCCTAGACGACTTACGTAAAAAATAAAAACAAACGTTGAAATTTGACGCGGGAACGACGGCCATACTTAACATGGGCTGTCTAATATTAGACCAGCAAAAAGCTGGTATAGTGTTACGCAAAAAAAAGATGACTAAAGATGTCGTAAGAGATTGCGATTGAAGATCGTAATTTCGGGGATCACCGGCAAAAGCTCATTAGCATACCCCGATGCGGAAAACGACGGGAAGTCCACCCAGTGGCTGCAATTTTATTGCAGCGTAGATCCGAAGGCGTACGAACTAAAAAACGTGCGTAATTTGAAAGTACTCCAGTCTAACACCAGTTAGACAGGAGTTACGGCTCTCTGAATCTGGCCCATTGTTCCCATTGTCGTGTTAGTAAGGTAAGGGACACCCATACCTCCAGATGGGCCCAACCCCCCTAAACCTTCATTAGTTTCTCGGCACCGCCTTCAAAGAGCCTATCATTTTTTGTTCCTTCTGTGGCCTCAAGCTCCGAATGAAGCTGGTGGCCTAAGAAACACCTCCTTGCTACCCCCCCTTAGCAACCTCCCCCAAAGCACCTGACTGCCCTAACCCAAAACAACATGTCCCATCATCTAAGAAACTCCCCCTACACTCCCAATTCTTCCTACTACGCCTCACTGCCCACCTAAGTCATGCCGGCCCTCCTCCTTGTTGCACTTCTGCTCCGGGCCTTTCTTTACTATTACTGTCACATGGATGTTTACATTCCTTGTGACAGTATTACAAGTCATACAAAAAATAAATACAAATTAAAGCAACAGTGTAAAAACAGCGTAAAAAGTGTTTTAAATGCCCCCGTCCTCCCTTTTCAAAGGCGAACACTTGCTTCGGTCCCGCACACAAACAGCGATCGTCTTTGTGTCCCATTAAAAATGATTTTCGTGTTTTCTGTGTGAAAATATTGTATAAAAAAAATCAGGTGTGTGTGTGGGCCCCGTCAGGTAGGCTGTACGGGGCCCCATGATTCCTAGCAGCGGCCCTGTCTGCCACCTATTTTACCATTTTGAGCAGCAAAAAAAAAAAAAAACACATGACCCAACCGCTTATTTTCAACCTCTTTGTGAATCCTAAGGCCTCATGCACACTTGGTATATAATTTTATAATAAACACCACAAAATGGATAATATATACTCCCTCTGTAAATAAATGGATTGCTGCTAGCATTGACGTGTGTTCCTAAACCTTCTATATACATGAATTAAGTAAATTGAAATGCAGTGCATTCCTCTAAAAAGACCATATTATATTATAAATGCATGTGAATCAAGTGTAAATACCACCTAAGGTACCACAACAAAAATAAAATTACCATGGAAATAAAGCAATTTAGTATTATGAAAGGTGGTGTCACCCTCTGCTGAGCAGGGTGTATTTAAATACCTCTCAATTCAATATTGTAACAGTAAGAGCCCTTTCACACTGGGGTGGGTAGGCATCCGCGGTAAAGCGCCGCTATTTTTAGCAGTGCTTTACCATTGTTTTTGCAGAGGTATGCGGCTGCTAGCGGGGTGCTTTTAACCCCCACTAGCAGGTGAAAAGGGGTTAAAATCATCCGCAAAGTGCCACTTTGCCGGCGGTTTGGCCGCGCTGTCCATTCATTTCAATGGGCAGGGGCGGTGGAGTATACACACCAAGATGCTGCTTGCAGGAGTTTTTTAATGTCCTGCCAGCGCATTGCCTCAGGGGATGCAGGAGACACGTTTATCAGGTGCTTTACAGGCACCAGGGGTGGACTGACCATTGGAACTCTCGGGCACTGCCCGAGGGCCCCATGCCACTAGGGGGCCCCATCAAGGTTGCCAGGTTCAATAAAATCAGGGACAGTATGTAAAAATCTGTGTTTTTTTTTACATCTGTCCCTGATAAGTTTGAAACTGACTTTTGCTTTTGATGTGAAAATCCTGAGATTTTAGCTGCCCTGCCTCCTGGTGTGGTGGCCCTCTGTAAAGCCGAGGGCCCCATAATCTTCTATTGCCCAGGGGCCCCACGAGTTGTCAGTCCGCCCCTGTCAGGCACTATTTTTTATCCCAAAAGCACCTGGAAAATGGCACAGTGTAAAGGGGGTCTAAAGCCCCATACACACTATCAGTTTTCCTGACGGTTTTCTCTTCAGGTTTACCAAAACCATCTAATATGAGGTCAAACCTCAAGAGTTTCAGTTTGTATGCAATCAGGCAGGCTCTTGTACTACATGGTTTTGGTAAACCTGATGAGAAAACCGTCAGGAAAACTGATAGTGTGTATGGGGCTTAAGTGTTATGCCTCTAGAAACACCTATTTGAAATACTAATAAGTGCAATCTTATCATGACAACAGTATATGAACAATGGTGACCCCCCAATAATGACACCTTCTGCTATGCAGGGTATGTATGAACACCACTAAATCTATTATTTTTCAATATTCAACACATCTGGAAGTGTGGACTGACTGTTTTATCTACTTAATTTCATATATAGTGTGTCACTCTTGAGATATAATTTCATTGGGGGTGTCACCATTGTTCATAGACTGCAATACTGCACTGATTATTTATAACAGGTGTTTCTATAGGTCTAATATCCTTTGTTGTATTATTGATTTAGTGATGTTTAGACATATCCTGCCTAGCAGAGGGTGTCATTATTAGGGGGGTGCCACCAATGCTCATACTCTATACTGTTGTCATTGTAATATTAATCCGCGTATTTCAAACATGTGTTTCTAAAGGTAATATTGGATCGAAAGGTGTTTAGATACACCCTGATCAGCAGAGGGTGTCACCACCATTCATTAACATATAATTTACTTTATTTGCATTGTAATTTTAATGTTGTTAGTGGTACCTTAGGTGGTATTTATAAATATGGTAATTTTTATGCATTCATAAAAATAAAAATAAATTAAGGTTTGTGTTGAATTTCATTTCACTTGATACACATTTAGCCACACTACATGAGGTTATGGGGTTGGGTTGCCTGTGGAAGGCATAAGTGTAAGGTCTAGCCCTGCAGCCAGCAGTCTGTACAAGCTACTTCAGCTGAATGGGGCTGGATAATGACCAAGTGTTAAGGCTTATACACACTATAAGAAAACTGGCAAACATTTTCGTCCAAAGACTTTTTGTATAGTGTGTAGACAGGCAAATCCGATTTTTTTTACAAAAATTCCCGAAGGGACAAACTCCAAAAATGTTCTCCTCTGAGAAAAGAATGAACAATTTTAATTTTGTGTGTACCGTTTCCAAACAAGAAATATCAGAAAAGAATGATCAGAAACAAGAAACAAAAAAAGCTTTTGTCATACGAAAATATTCGGAAGAATTTTCATTCATCGGTTTCCGATTTGCTGTGAAACATCGAGAAAAATCAGATGAACGTTCGCTTGATTTTCTTATATTGTGTACCCCACTTTACTAACATTTAGGACAATATGTGCCCAGGCATGAGTGCTCAGAATGCAACCAATCTGTGTTCTGGGCATTCATCCCTGCTGCCCTAAGTTCTGGTTCACATCTATGTGACTTTGGCAGCTGACATTCTGCGCAACTTAATTACAGCTTGCTTGTGACTCCATTAACAAAGGTCAATGCCGGTCATGATGATGTCGCAACTCATTAACAGCAATGTAACCAATAAAGCAACTTTGAACTCTCAAGGTGCATGACAAGTCATGGCAGTGTGTAGCAGCACCAGGGTGGTCTTAAAAGTAGCATGGGCCCCTGGGCAAAGTGATACACTGGGGGTCCCCTACCAGGGATATCGCAACAAAATGTGTGTGTGGTAGGGTGAGGGGGATTAACTTTTTTTTGTAGAGTGCAGGGCCCAGGAGTGCACTACGTACAGAGTGCAGGGTTCAGAAGAATGCTACATACAGAGTTTACTGTTCAGGAGTGCATACTTCAGGCCTTAGCTACGCACAGGGTACAGCGTTCAGAAATGCACCATGTACAGAGTGCAGAGTTTAGGAGTAAGCTAGGTACAGGGTACAGAGTTCAAGCGTGTGCTATGTACAAAGCAGGGCTGTCTTAATAGCATCATGGGCCCCTGGGCAAAGTAATGCTCTGGGGCCCCTACAATGATGACAGTGCAGTTAAACGGACATCAAGTAGGTAGGCGGCAGACAGCCTTGCCCTGTGTATCTATCACTCTCAGTGCCATCATGGGGCCCCCAATTTTGGAGCAGCGTGGGCTCAAGGACTAGCTGTTTTGGGGAAAGTGCAGGGGCCCCCTGGGCAGTGCCCAGGTGTGCCCTCTCATTAAGACAGCTCTGAGCGGAACTAAACATGAGTATTGCTTAGGTCACTGTCCAGCTGCAGCAGCTGTTAATCTGTCATTAAACTGACAGGCTGCCAGCTGTGGGGCTTGGCATTGCAGCTGTGCTTTATGCCCACACCAAAATGTTCTAATCTCATACATCAGGTCTAAACACCAAGTGTGCATGAGGCTTTATTTCATTTCCTTTTATGGTCCAGTTTTTGCAGTCTTTTACACTTTCGCAGATTGTTGTATTAGCCCAGGTTCACGCTGCTGCGGGATTGAAATTGTGCTAGTTCAGCTGAACTCAGACGATTTTATTCCCGCATGTCAGTCCGACGATTTCAGAGACATCTGTGTGGTTTCCTGTACAGATATCGAATAAAATTGCCAAAAGTAGTACAGAAACTACTTTAGGGTATCAGTGCAGCGCCACAAAGTTGGTATTGCACCGGTTCAGACTGTTCCATTGCGAGCAATAGCCACTGATTAGGCATGGATTTGACATGTCAAGTCGCATCAATGTGAACCAGGGCTTAATTGGAGAATTTATCAAGGTATTTTCATAACCCCTGTATATCAACATTGCATGATAAGAGTTCACAATGATCATCCAGGGAGGATCACTTGTATGTTGATGGGTGCATGATTGATTACATGCAAGTGGCTGTGATTAGCTGCAAGATCGGGAAGTTCCCCATTGCTTTCAATGAGTCTGCCTCTTGCAGCTAATTTTGGGAATCCCCGCTGGGGTTCTCGCATGTAATGACAGTGCTGGAATATTTGTAAGCGTGAATGCATCCTAACACAGACATAAAATTGCACCATTTCTGTTACTGTGGTGCAGGGCCCCTTACACAGCTTTAGGAATGGGCCCCCTGGAGCAGAGAACGGGGGGGTGCTGCCGCCTGAAATTGAGAAGCGGGGTGGGGGGGGGCACCGCTACTTGAAAAGCGGGGGGGCTTTCTTTTACAAAAGAAAGAAATAAAGAAAAATATATATAAAAAATAAATTATAAAAAAAAGGGGAGGTAGCCATCTGGGGCCCTGGGGACCTCTGGGCCCTTTAATAAAAATAAATAAAATAATATATATATATATAATTACAAAAAAGGGGGGGTTGCCATCCGGGACCCTGGGGACCTCCGGGCCCTTTAATAAAAAGAAAAAAAGAAACCCCTGGGCCTTTTAATAAAAAAAATTATAAAAAAAGAAAAATGTATAAAACAAAAGTAAAAAAAAGGGGGGTTGCCATCCGGGGTCCCTGGGGTCCTCCGGGCCCTTTAATAAAAAAATAAAAAAATAAACCTCTGGACCCTTTTAAAAAAAAAAAATTATATATATATAAAAAAAGTATAAAACAAAAGCAAAAAAAAAAAGGGGGTTGCCATCCGGGGCCCTGGGGACCCCCGGGCCATTTAATTAAAAAAGAAATACATATATATAAAAAAATAAAAAATAAACATTAAAAAATGTAAAAAGGGGGTGTTGCAACATGGGGCCCTGGGGACCTCCGGGCCCTTTAAAAAAAAAATAAAAAAAAAAATATATATATATATATATATATATATATATATATATAAAAAGAAATTAAAAAAAGAAATTAAAAAATATATAAAAAAAAGTTCATTTCTTTTATAATACAAAAGGGGGGGGGGGGGGGGTTGCCATACGGGGCCCTGGGGACCTCTGGGCCCTTTAATAATATTAATTTTTGTTTTATATAAAGAATTATTTAAAAAAGGGGGTTGCCATCTGGGCCCCTTACAGGTTTACTGCCTGTACCCCCCTGATGGCGGCCCTGCTGTGGTGCACCACAATACACACTAATGCATTCTAGTGTGTTGCTGATTGCTTTAGCCCAAATGTGCCATGCATTGTGGTAATGCATCCTAAACGCATGTTATTGTAGTGCATATATGTGAAGCTGGCCTTAGCCTGGGTTTACACTGCTGCGAATCTTGAGCGGTTTATTGTGGTTAGGGAGATCAAGATTCGCATGTCACTTGAATAGAATTAATATCTCTGTGTTTGGTTCACATATTAGCGTTGTGAATTTGATGCGGTGGGGGGAGGGACTCCTGTGATTCTTTGGTGTGTGTGCGATGCAGACTTCTGTGCTGCAATGTAAATTTGTTTGCACTGCAAATCACAACTTAAATTCTTACCTTACCCTGGACAAAAACCTGCATCAAATTTGCACCACATCGCAGCGCAGCAGTGTGAACCCAGGATAAAAGTATAATCTATAAAGCAGTATATTATACAGTAATGAAAACATGTTATACCTAGCATAAGAGGTAAAGGTAACATAAAAAATCACCTAAGGGTAAACTGTAGAATCAGAACTTAAAACTTATAGAGTGAAAATAACATATATTTGTTTTTAATCACTTTAATGCTTGCAAATGCTAAAATGACAGGACCTCTTTTCTGTTAGGTAAAAATCCTTGCAATTTCACATGAACCTACAATGATTGGTCTCATTATCACACCTGCAATTACTGACACACCTGCGTTATGTGAAGGATTATTGCCATTGGCTGGTCAGTCTGACCAATGTTATTTAAGGTCTTCCTGAACAAGCCCAGCCTTCAGAAAGTTGTTATTCCTTGTGATGAAATGTGTGATCTAGATTTAGTGTCTTATGAAGAGGGTTTATTAGTGGAAAATTTAGCTACGCCTCTAGTGATTCTTTTTGCCAATTTTATTATTTGTTACTTTGTAGCTGCCAGTAGTTTAAATACTATAAATGGAACAGATTTGATGCAATGACTTGTAATCTCAGACACAGAAGTGGTCAGGGATGGGCACTATATAGGATGAACTGTTGGATAATTAGCACAAAAGCTATTTAACTGAAAAAATCACACACAGTTGTAAACCTTTTATATATCTTATGTGTACATAGTGATGAGTCCAAGAGAAAAGTATGTATAATATAGATGTTAATATGGAGCACATTTGTAGATAGCCAGCTATCAGAGTAAGGCTCCATTCACACCTGAGCCTATTGATTTACTGGCGTCTTTAAGGTGTTTTTTTTTGCAGATTTTTACAAAGTGTTTTACAGCTTCAGGTGTTTTTGTTTAGCCAAAAGAAATCACTAGAGGGAGGGGAGGGAGAGTATTTATGGGTGGAGCTCTGCTAATTGAGACTTTTACTGCGCAAGTCAGGCATTTCTATTGAAGTCTATGGGGACAAAACCGCTTGTAATCTGCCAAAAAGAAGCTTCTTTATTCGTTTGGGCTTTTAGATGTTTTTCTTCAGGTGCCAGAACACTCAGATGTTATCAGGGGCCATTGAAATGAATTGCATTTGGCTTGTTGCACATTTTAGAGCTGCAAGCAAAAAATCGCTCAGGTGTAAAAACTGGGCATTAGAAGTGACTCTGTAGCATAGGTGTGCGCAGCCTTTGGCATTAGGGTGTGCACCCCAAAGTTCAAACACACTCTACCGATCACTCACCATGTTCATTCAGAAAGGGAAAGGGCCCATAAATGGCATATTTAAAGGCCCTTCCCCCACTCATCCTAAAACATCCACAGCAACAAACAGTGGGAGAGGAGGGGAAGCCGGAAGTGTTGTGGGGGGAAGGAGGGGAAGCCAGGGCAGTAGGGTTCATCTGTGCTGCATTGGGAGATTAGGGTGTGCCCAGGCACACCTGGCACACCCTGTGCGCACGCCTATGCTCTGTAGGTATAGAAAAGCTTTCTCTTTTTGTATTTTCACAAAGCTACTTTTAGAGCAATGAGTGGAGGATTTTTTTTCAATGTAAAATCGGTTTCATTGTTCTGTATTCCTTTTCTTTCCGTGAAAGGATTAAGACCCCCAATGTTTTTGTTAAGTAAAGCGTGATGCACATCTTGCAAAACTAAAACAATTATTATTTGTTACTTTGACCTGCAAATAGCTTTAAATCCTGTAGATGAGGCAGATTATCACACACGGATGGTTTACCCAGACACAAACACAAGATGTAAGGGACAGGTTTTGTATTTTCACAAAGCTAATTTCAAGCAACTGAGGGAGGAACTTGATTCAATCTGAAATCTTAAAGTGAATCACTTGCTGCTCCTTTTTTAGAATTACTTTCTGTGCGAACAGATCAATGTTTTACAGGACAATAATGTGCTCCCATCTGTGTTTAAATCTACATAATAAACTTCTTACAATAAAATATTAAAATATTAATACATAAGAGAAGAAAATCTTAGACCAAGGACCCATTCACACTTCTGTGTCTGTGCATTAATGCAGTCCGTGCATCTCCTATTATATTTAATAAAGTTCACCTCCGAATTCACCTTGAGTAATTTTGACTGATTTAGGTAAACTCTAATCAAATCTAAATTTTCCTAATTTACTCAGTCATATGAAAAAAACATATCCTTAAAATTAAAGTAAGGGTGAAAATGTGCTAAAGAAACAATATTGTTGCCCATAGAAACCTGCGTGGATTTTCTCCAGGTAATCCGGTTTCCTCCCACACTCCAAAAACATGCTGCTATGTTAATTGGCTTCTGTTCTAAATTGGCCCTACTATAAATGTGAGTTAGGGACTAGTGTTGCTCACGAATATTCGCATTGCGAATATTCGCTACGAATATTGCATATTCGAGTATTCGCAAATAACTCGAATATCGCGGCGAAAATTCGCTATTTCGAATATTCGTATTTTTCAAATTTCGCAATAAATGTCGTAATAAATTTCGCATTCGCGAAATTTCGCAATAGCGAAATTTCGCATTTTTTTTTTTTTATAAAATATAGCGAATATTCGTAAATATCGAATATTCGTTATATTTTATAAAAAAAAAAAAAATCGCGAAAATTCGCATTGGCGAAAATTCGCAATTTTTTTTTTTTATATAAAATATCACGAATATTCGATATTAACGAATATTCGCGAATATTCTTCAAAATATTCGCGAAATCGAATATGGCGTATTCCGCTCATCACTATTAGGGACCTTAGATTGTAAGCTCCTTGAGGGTAGGGACAGATGTGAATGTACAATTTTTTAATGTAAAGTGCTGCATAAATTGATGGCGCTATATAAGTACCTTAATAATAATGCTTTGTGTGTGCTGGGATTCCATTTACTAAGAACATTCTTTGTGGAAACGTGAATCTGGCATTAAAGATTATACAAAGCTGTAATAAAAACATATTTGGCATAGAAGTGAAAAGCACAAAATAATCAGTAAACTGTAATGAGAACTAAAACAGTGAAAATATTTTATTTTAATTCACTTTAAAATAAGGCATAATCTAGTATGCACTGCATGCTAGCTCATTATGAAATACTTACCTTTGATCGAGGTGTCGGCATAGGATCTCGACCACCACCGAGGGAGCTGACATTTCCCCTTGGTGTGTCTTCTAGGTTTGTGGCTCCGGTGCTGTGAGTGGATGGAGCTGCGATTATGTCATGCATGTGCACAGTAGTCTTCTTTTGGGCTACCTCCACCAGTCCTTTAGAGAGCATGCGCCGCTGATGTCAGTGGCCACATGAAAGATAAATTTCTCCTAAAACGTACAGGTTTAGGAGATGGTAATTTTACCTACAGGTAAGCGTTATTCTAGGATTACTCGTAGGTAAAAATAGTTGTATACAACAACTTTAGTGATGAAATAATGTTAAAAAAAGCCAATTTCTATGCTGCGAGGTAAGATTCCCAACATATTACATAAACCTAAGATTGGTCTTTTTTTTTTTTCTCTCCACCTCAGAGAACTCTATTTGGAGACTTTAATTAATTGTGCGTTCATACGCTGTCTCCTTTTTTAGTTCACATCATAGGCGAGAAAGCTACTATTCTTATCTTCAGAATAAATATAGTTAATAATTGTAAATAAGAAAAGTGAATGCATAAGGGAAGGAAACCAGTTCCAGTCATTAAAAATAGAACACCCCAATACAAAAATGACTTGGTAGTAGGGAATTTCCCCTTGCCCGGCCCCCCACCCAAAACCCCTCCCCCGCCCAACCTCACCCCCCATTCTCCGAACGTCTTTTGTCTTTTCAAACTCTGTCTTTATAACTGTTGTGTTACCTGCTCTAAAGCATCTTGTCTAAATACAATCCTGCCATTTCAGCTTAAAACCCCTTTCTCCTTCCTCCCCCATGAACCTAAGCTGTTTGTGATAATAGGTATCATTTAATTTGTGTAGGCAACTCCTCATAGTTGGACTCTCAGGGTCTTTCCAATGTTTAGGGATCAGGCTCTTGGCAGAGTTTAAAATATACGGGCGTAAGGTACCTAGATATTGTTTAATGGGCATGTTTGTCCCGTGGAACAGACATACCCACGGGTCAACAGGAATCACGATTCCTGTAATCTCTTGGATTAACGCTACGACATTTATCCAATAAGTTTTAATTTTTGTACATGTCCACCATATGTGTGACATGGTTCCGGTTTCCATGCAACCCCTCCAGCAAAATTTGGAGGTCTCCTCTTGATGGTGGTGTGCAATGTATGGGGTTATATACCAACCTGCCAAACATTTAATGTTCATTTCTACCACTCTGCATTCATTTGATGTAATATGTACCATGTTTAATATTTTCCCTAGGTCTTTCTCGGTATTCCCAGTTGCCAGTTCATCTTCCCATTTTTTAATATATGATGGTGGGGTCTTAAAATTTAAGCATATCAAGATTTTTGTGGATCTTAGAGATCCCTCCCCCACTGCCGGGCGCTGAACACACTCTCTCCAAAGGGAGCAAGTTCTCCCCCGTCCTGATCAGTCGGGGAAGGGAGTCAACGAAATGCTTCAGTTGTAGATATCTCCACCAATTCAACTCAAACATTTCAAGAATGAATTTTTCTTCATTTCTATCATAACATTTTGTAAAAAAGTAATTTTTCCTCAAATTTGGCCTAAAATGTATACTGTTACATATTTTTGGTAAAAAAAAAATAAAATAAAAAATTAGTCTCGGTGAAAGTTATAGGGTCTACAAGCTATGGTACCAATTTCTGAAAATTGAACAATTTGATCACACCTGAAGTACTGACAGCTTCTCTCATTTCTTGAGACCCTAACAAGCCAATAAACTACCAATACCCCCCAAATGACCCCTTTTTGGAAAGTAGACATTCCAAGGTAGTTAGTAAGAGGCATAGTTATTTTTTTGAAGATGTCATTTATTCCCACAATTCTTTGCAAAATTATTATTTATTGTTTTCATACCATATTGTCATAACAGGTTATTTCTCTTACATGGCATGTATATTCCACAAATGACACCACAAATTATATTCTGCTGCTCCTCCTGAGTATTGTGGCCACATACAGAGGCCCAACACCGAAGTAGCAACCTATTACACTTTTGAAGGCCCTGGAGCACCAGTACAATGGAAATGCCCACAAAGTGACCCCATTTTGGAAAGCTAACACCCCAACGTATAACCTATGAGGCATAATGAGTCTTTTGAACAGTTCATTTTTTGCAGATGTTTTTGGAAAATGTGGAAAAAAAATGAACACTTATTTTTTTTTTTTACACAAAGTTGTCCATTTATAGGATATTTCCAACACATAGCATGTACATAGCAAAAATTATACCCCAAAATATATTCTGCTGCTCCTTCTGAGTATGGCGATATCACATGTGTGAGACTTTTACACAGCCTGGTCACATAGAGACCCAACATCCAAGAAGCACAATCAGGTGTTGTAGGGACACAAATTTACACATCCAATTTCCTTACAATCTATCACATTTTTGAAGGCCCCTCATATTTCTAACACAGCATGTACATACCAAGAGTTACACCCTAAAATACATTCTGCTGAGTAATGGGTAAAAAAAAGGATTACCTGTGTTTTTAGTAGTGCAATTGTCCACAGGAGGAGAGCCCTGATCCAGGCAGCAGACAGGGACGTGGTCAAAGACAATGAATAGAATTGTCCAGGCAGCAGGCAGGAATATTGTCCATAGTCGGTACAAGCAGGACAGGGCCAGTGCAAGTAGAAACATTGCCAGCAGTGCCAAAATATTCGTCCTGTAAGCAGGAACATGGTCCAAGTAGCGGGCCAGGAAAGAATGGGGACAGGGGTAGAGGCTTCTCCCACCCAAATCTCTTTGAAGCCTCCGGGCAACCAGACCCTAATCTGGGAATGAGAAAACTAAAAAATTTGTTTTTTCATCCAGAAAAAAACAATTCTGGAGCCCCTCACATGTGTGAGACCCCTGTGTTCCATCTAGAATACCAGGGTAAAAGATCAATCCAAGGGGCAGGCAAAAAACGTGGTCAAACAGTCCAGGGTCAATTCCAGAGCAGGCAGAGGTAAGTACAGTTAAGCGTTAGGCAGAAGCGTGGTTGTATAAAAAGCCAGGGTCAGTTCCAGAGAAAGCAGAGGTATTTTTAGCATTAGGCAAAAGCGTGGTCGTATAACAGTCCAGGGTCGGTTCCGGAGAAGGCAGAGGTATGTACAGTGCAATGGCATAAGCGGTGTGGAGGAAAATGACAGGGAATTTGAATTTTGTTTACCTAATAATTTTGGAGCAGTATGGTAACGGCGGAAACATGCACCTAAACAGAGGCCTGGTTGGGAGGGAAAAACTGTGGTGTCTCTTCTGACTCCTCTGGCACACACCCGACATTTCTTCTGGTGTTTGCACCCATTTTCATGGGGGGGGATTTTGTCAGGAACGTGTCGTTCATTGAGTCTGCTCACGCAATCGGTGCAAAGAATTTCTGGTGGGATTTCAGGGAACAAAAGGGCGGTGATGACTTCTTCTTGAAAGTAAAGATAGGGTGCGGGATTCAGTGTTGACTTTTTGTATAAAACATAAGCGTTATAGAAGGCCAAACTGAAAAAATAAATGGACACTTTTTTTGTACCAGTGACGGGTTTTTCTTGAGGGAAGGTAGGGTTCGATCATCTGGTCGTTGAAGTCTACTCCTCCCATAAACAAATTGTAGTCGTAGACACAAGATGGTTTCTGGACTGAGCCTCTTCCTTTGGGGACTTCCACGTAGGTGTCGTCGTGGATCGTGGTAAGCATGTGGACGTCTTGTCTGTCCTTCCACTTGACAGCCAATAGCTCCTTGTTCCGCAAAGATGTTGTCTCTCCTCGTCTTAGCTTTTGGTTCACCAATTTTTGTGGGAAGCCCTTTCTGTTAATTCTTACTGTGCCACATGCTGGGGTGTCTCTCCGGTAAAGATTTCTAAACAGGGGAAGGCTAGTATAAAAATTGTCCACATTAAGGTGGTATCCTTTTCCAAGTAGTGAATAGATCAGCTTCCAGACCACTTTTTCCACTGGTTCCGATGTATTCGGGGGGATGCAGTTGGAAGTCCTTCCCTTCGTACACATAGGAGTAGATGTACCTCGTGTCTCGGTCGCACAGTTTATACATTTTCACCCCATATCGGGCCCTTTTGCTGGGGATGAACTGTTTGATGCCCAGCCTGGCGGAGAATTTGACAAGAGACTCATCCACGGATATATTTTGTTCAGGGTTATATAACTGGGGGAATTTTTCAGAAAAAAAATTAGGAGTGGCCGAATTTTAAAAAATTTGTCAAAAGCAGGGTCATTTCGGGGAGGGCACTGGGTGTTATTATAGTGGAAGAACCGTAGAATCATAAAGTATCGGGATCTGGGCATACAGGATGAGAAGACTGGCATGTGGTGGATGGCTTTGGTAGACCAATAGGAATACCCTTTGTTTTTTTTTGAGAGACCCATATTGAAGGTTAGGCCTAAGAATATTTTGAACTCCTCTATGGTCAGGTCTCTCCACTGAAAGGGGCGGGCATAACTGGAACCAGGGTTGCTTGCTATAAACTGCTCAGCGTAGAGGTTGCTCTGGGCCACAATGGATGACAATAATTCTTCTGTAAAAATCAAATAAAAATCAAGCCTTGGGTAGTGAAAGGGGGGATATTTGATGCTCCAGAATTAGAAGGCAGCCACAGGGGGTTTTGAAGGCCATAGGGAAGGCTGGCATGGCCCCTATCCCATTGGGGCGGAGAGGACACCCTACTGGTTCCTGACCTTTGTTGCACTGCTCGCGAGGTGGACGGCACTGCTCTTCTAGTAGTAGGCTGCTGCTGCTCCACACCAGAACGCCTTCTTTTAACAGGCACAGGTTCCTCCTCTGATTCTGTATCAGACCCTCTTCCTGTTATGGGCTCATAGGCCGAATCTGAATCGGACAGAGACTCCTCACAGCTCCCATCAGTCACGCATAGTTTCTGGTAGGCCTCCTCGGTGGTAAAAAATGTTTTTGCCATACTGGTGGCTAGTGAGGCTGCACTGCAGAACACTGGTGGGCACTGGTGGCACTGCAGTGGCGCAGGTGTAACTGATGGGCAAAGGCGGCACTGGTGTGAACTGGTGTGGCTCTGGTTGCACTGCTGTGGCTCTAGGGTCACTGATTAGCAGGCGGCACTGGTGGGCAAAGGCGGCACTGCAGTGGTGCAGGTGGAATTGGTGTGGCACTGGTGTGGCACAGGCGGCACAGGCGGCACTGGTGTGGCACAGGCGGCACTGGTGTGCACTGGTGGGGCACAGGTGGCACTGCTAAAGCACAGATGGGGAACAGATGGGGCACTGCTGGGCACTTACGTTTGGTCACTAATCTCTTTCCTCTTCTCTCACGCTGCAATGGTGTGAGGAGAGGAGAGAGATGACCTGCAGATGACCCACACTGCCCAGGTTTGTTTACATCTGTGATCGCAAGGTCATTGGACGTGGTAAGGAGCCGCTGCCATTGGCTCCTTTACCAAGATCATTGACGCTGCGGGTCCCATAGACCCGCCGAGCGCCGTGACCGCGTGTGCGCACCCGCTCTGACGCTGGCCGGGTTTGTTTACATCTGTGATCGCGCCGTTATTGGACGGCACAATCACGTGGTAAGGAGCCACTGCAAGTCCCGTGGACACGGTGAGCACCGGTGATAGCGCCCAGTCGGGCGCGCACACCTGACTCTAACGGAGGACGTCCTGTTAGAGTAGAGGAACCACCTTATAGACTTATTTTGTCTATAGGGCGGTTACTAAGTGGTTAAAGGATTCATTTGAAAATTTGATATTTCCCCATAAAATTTTGAGGGTATTTAGGAGATTAGGGAGACTTATATTTGGATTCATTATTTATAACAGAATATCATCGGCGTATGTCGCAAGTTTATATTCCTCATCATCTATCCGTATCCACACTATGTCCGGATTATTTCTAATGCTAATCAATAAGGGTTCCAATGATAAAATAAACAATAAGGGAGACAAGGGACAGCCCTGACAAATCCCATTAACCATCTCGAAAGGTCTAGATAACAATCCGTTTACCTTAACTCTAGCAGTAGGATGGTTGTACAGGGCTTTTATCCAGCCCAAGATCTTCGCTCCAAACCCATAACATTCTAACGCTGCATGCAAAAATCCCCAGTCTACTCTGTCAAATGCCTTTTTAGCATCTATAGACAGAAGTAAACCTGGGGACTTGCTATTTGTATTTCTTGGATCAGTAGAAGTGTCTTAATACTATTATCTCTACCTTCCCTACCTGGGATGAACCCCACTTGGTTGGTATGTACCAGATCGGTCATAATGGTCTTAATTCTACTGGCTAAAATTTTTGCAAATAGTTTCACATCGGCATTTAATAGGGAAATAGGTCTGTAACTAGAGCACAGTAATGGATTTTTGCCTGTTTTTGGGGTAATCATGATTGTTGCCTCTAAAGCCTCGCGGCGAAACTCCCAGTTTGTGCCAATGCCGTTCATGTAGGAACACATCCTTGGGACTAAAATCTCACTAAATTTCTTATAGTATATAGTAGTTAATCCGTACGGACCAGGGCTTTTCCCCGCGTGGGATTCATTTAGATTATGTAAGATTTCCGATTCTGTAATAGGGTCTTCTAGGAAGCTGAGTTTATCAGCTGATACTTTTTTTATAAAACCTAATTCTTTCAAGAACCTATTAGTACTTTCTAGCCTCCGGTTTACCTTTTTGGGGGAATCACCTTGCAAAATCGAATACAACTTCCCATAGTATTCCTGGAATGTCTGTGCAATTTCGGGGGTTGTATGTACCTTAAAAGTTTGAATGCTTTCAATAAAGTTTCCTCTGCGGTAGTTTTTTAGTACTTTAGCTAAATATTTACCCGATCCCCTCCTTGATACCTTTCTCTCCTAATTTTTTGGCAGGCTATTCTATGCTCTTGTTCCATATATTCCCTTTAATTCCTCCCTTTTCAGAAAAATTAGACGTTAGGTAGCTGCATCTCCTGTATATTTGTTTTTGTTCAAGATCGTAAATTATGTTATATAGTTCCTCCCGTTTCATCTTATTTTTTTTTTCAGCTGATCCGATTGCAATGAAAATGCCCCAGATATAAGCCTTATGGGCCTCCCATGCTAACGCTTCTGAAGTAGATTCTGAGCTGTTTACTTTAAAATACCAATTTAGTTCTTGTTTGATTCTTTCTATAACCTCATCGTCTTGTAATAAATCTTCATTTAATCTCCAGGTTCTATCGTTCTTTTGAGTTCCTTCTATTTCAAGATCGATTTGAAACTGGGGCATGATCTGATAGGGTTACTATTCCAATGTCTGAACTTTTGACATTACCCAGAGAACCATGGTCCACCAGGACTAAATCGATTCTCGAGTATGACCGGTAGAGCGGTATGTATAATCACGAACTTTCGGATGTTGTATTCTCCATACATCCATCAGTTGGTGTTTGTGTAGTTTCTTTTGGAGTACATTTCGTTGAGAACACCCAGCTCGCCGTACACGTGACGTACAATCGATATCAGGGTTTAGGGTAAAATTTATATCCCCAGCCATAATTATCCAGCCCCTCTTGAAATCCATAAACCTCTCTATTGCTTCTCGTAGGAATTTTATGGGGTTTTGATTTGGGCCATAGACATTGGCTATAGAATAGGTGACATCATTTATTTTGCCACTAAAATAGATAGCGTCCCTCTGGGTCTACCATTCTTTCCCCTAGGGCAAATCTAACCTCTCTAGCCATTAGATCCAGCATACTGCTGACATCTGCAGTATGCTTGTGTTTTTTTTTTTTTCGTACTTATCGTTTTTAGCAGGCTTTCTTATCTGTCTCCGTGCGGGGATTCCTTCCGGGTATAGGCATTCCTAAGGCAAGCGTAGTTGATTGACGGGCTTGGATAGCGCGTCACGCCTTCCGAAAATAGCGTAGTTGATTGACGGGCTTGGATAGCGCGTCACGCCTTCCGAAAATAGCCGAAGTGACACTTTGCAATTTACGGCGCCTGCGCAGTCAGCTCTGCACCACAGGCGCAGTATAGGGCCGTAAACAGCCGAGTGTCACTTTGGCTATTTTCGGAAGGCGTGACGAGTTATCCAAGCCCGTCAATCAACTACGCTTGCCTTAGGAACGCCTATTCCCCACAGGAATCCACGCTCTGAGCCAGATAAGAAAGCCTGCTAAAACGATAAGTACGAAAAAAAAACCACCAGCATACTGCAGATGTCAGCAGTATGCTGGATCTAATGGCAGAAAGTTGATTTTTGGGTGAACCTCCGCTTTAATATTAGTTTCCTATATAGTGGTAATCACTTTTTTTATTTTTATAACAATTTCACCTATGTTACACTGTATATGTACAGTGCCTTGTATTCACCCCTTTTGCATTTTTTGTTGCCTCACAACCTGGAATTAACATGGATTGTTTGAGGATTTGCGTCATTTAAAGGGTCACTAAAGGAAAAAAAATGATTTTGCTGAAATGACTGTTTACAGGGTATAGAGGCATAAAAGTTAACTGATTCCTTTTAAAAATGATTAAAAATAGTTAAAAATCAATCATATGATGTGCCTGCAGTTTAGTTTCACTTTTTAAACTGGTTTCATGTTTCTGTAAAGTAAATAGAGACACAGAACAAAAACAAATCCAGGGCAGTGTTTTGTTTTTAAAATGAATCTGATTGGTTCTGAGGAGTTTTAGACACACAGTAATGACAGCTTGGACCACAGTGAAAAGCTGCCATGAGATTTTTCATAAGGAGCCAGACAAGCAGGAAGTGGGGAGATCCGAGCAGAATTACAGCAACTTCAAAGAAAAAACAATCAATGAGGACGTGAAACCAGGACTGCAATAAGGTAATGAGGACATGAAACCAGGACTGCAATAAGGTAAAGGAAGCTATTTAGCTACAAAAAATTCCTTTAGTGATCCTTTAATTTAGGGAACATGCCCACGTCTGAAGATTTTTTTTTTTTTTTATTATTATTAAGAAAGAAAACAACAAAATAACAGGAAAAGGTCAATGTACATAACTATTCACCCCTAATGTCAATACTTTGTAGAGCTATCATGGCTCCAAGTCGCTTTGGATAAGTCCTATGAGCTTGCCACTGGGATTTTTGCCCATTCCTTCTTGCAAAACTGCCCCAGCTCCTTTAAGTTGGATGGTTTCTGCTTGTGAACAGCAAGACTTAAGTCTGACCACAGATTTTCTATTGGATTGAGGTCTGGGTTTTGATTAGGCCATTCCGACACTTTTACATATTTCCCATTAAACCAATTAAGTGTTACTTTAGCATTGTGTTTGGGGTCATTGTCCTGCTGGAAGTTGAACCTCCATCCTAGCCTCAAATCGCACACAAATTTGTACATGTTTTGCTCCAGAATATCCCTGTATTTGGTACCATCAATCTTTCCCTCAACTCGAACCAGTTTCCCAGTCCTGACTGCTGAAAAACATCCCCACAGTATGATGCCGCCACCACCATGTTTCACTGTGGATGGTGTTATTTGGGTGATGTGTTGTGTTGGGTTTGTAAAAAAAAAAAAAAAAAGGAGCACTGCCCAGAGGGGGAACTGATTCCAGAACAAGTGACCTATTTTCCTCCCATGTTTTGAGTTAAAATGACAGGCTACATTAGTGGGCTTATATAATCTAATGTCTTCTAAATGCTCACAAAACCTGTCTGAGTCTGCGAGTGGTTCCGTACGGAACATGCTGCAGAGGTAATGGCATACACCACATAAAATGAAAAATTGTTATCCATACTTACCCCAATTTTCCTTTCCTGGCTCTGCCTCAGGACAGCACAACCTCGGGACAACCCCGCCCCTTGACCCGGTATAGGACACCTCTGTCTAGAGAGATAAAAGGCAGACCGTACCTGGCGCAGGTGTTCTTATGAATAGAATATAAACTACCCATACATCCCATGGAAAGCAGAGCTCCCGGGTAATAATGAAGAAAAGATGATGATCAAACAATCCATGTTAATTCCAGTCATTGCTCTTAAACAATTGACATATTTATTGACAAGCCACAGTAGACAAACGCAATAGGAAAGTTTGACACGTTTCAGCCTATAGGGCCTTAGTCATAATCATATTACAGACGTGAAACTTGTGAAATAGTAGCTTTAAGGATCACTGACTCCACCCATTAATTGTCTAAATTGACCGCAGGCAATTTATCCAAAGAAGGCAATTGGCTGCAATGCATATTGGGTGATCCATGTGTATGCCACTATTCACACACCTTTTTGTAGGGATATGTACACACACTCATGCATGCATCCATACACATATTCATGATTAAACACATCATGAAATACGAGAAACATACAAAATAATAATCCAGGTATGTGAAAAAAGTGAGACGAGCACCGCGGAAGCAGATTTGGTCTGCTCTGTCACTCAGAGCTGCACCTGCCTCCTCCTGACATCTAGGCTGTGCGGGAAATACAATATGCAGCCTGGAGATGTACATTTCTGCTGGAGCAAGTATGGTAAAAAAGCCAGTGCCTCCCTTTTTTTATGGTTGTGCACTTAAGCCTGTTTACTATCAATGGTGAACATGTGTGCAGTGATGACACATATGTACATGGGGGGTAAAGCGATGCAACGTGTATGTAGTGTCATGGACATATTGATACCTCACTTAAATAATTAAACTGAGCGATTTAAAACCTTTTTGTCTTTATAAAAATTAAATCAAAGAATAGCAGTGCGAAAAAGAGAAAAGGATTACATTTATTGATACAGAGAAGAAACTTGCATTAATCCAATATTCGTGACTATTACATAACAGATACCACCTTTAAAACCAAGATGATATCATTGTTACATAATTATACAAATAATAATATGGCTAGAATGGACACAGCAGTAAGTAATGACACGTTGTAGTTAAATGAATCTATGAGGAAAGCAACAGAGAAGTGATTAATCTTAATAGAACAAATGTAGGGAGAGAGAGATATTGCATGTCTTGTCTTGCTCAAAGCATCGTCTCCAGGGAAAAGGCTTTCTCAAACTTTCTATCTGACCTTTATGCTCCCCTGCCCTCCGCTACCCCCCCCCCTCGCCTGGATTCAAAATCCTTAGGATGCTATTGGTGTAAAGTTGCCTTACAGCCGGATTGGTTTAATCTCAAGCCTAGATATTCATTGGTTCAGAGTTCCAATCAGAATCTAATTGGTTGCCTTTTCAAGCTTCTTTCTAGCATGGCTAAATCTAAAAAAACTCTCTTTGGTTTGTCAAGCAATCCTTAGATGTGTAGATTGACCATCTGTTACACTAGCATGCTAAGGGCCCCTGCTGTGATGGAGCCTTTCAGCCTCTCCGAGAACAAAAGGACATTTTAGCTCATTTAATTATCACCTGGGACCTTTACCAGGAAAAAGTCATTTTTTAAAGGACAGCTGAGCCCTTAATTTGTCATATCACAAAATTGAACCAGTCCAGTAAAACATATACATTCATATTTGCACTTGTTCCCCTGGTATAAATATGAAATTCAAACTTTACACCACAGTCCCCCCTGAATTTCATTCTTGAACTTATGTCCTCCTTCATTTGTAAAATATGGCATTGGTGGGCAGGAATGCTCACGCGTCTTAAAAAAATTATATGACTGATGTCCTAGTTACATTATCCTGAGAAGATGGATGATAGAAACCAAAGGAAAAACTTAGAGAGCATACTATTGCAGAAGGAAAGGACAAGAGGTGAGTAATGAAAAAGAATACGATTTCTGGCGAGGTTAGCACAACGGGAATATCAAACCACAAACATATCCGAAATTCAGACAGCAAATAGAGCAAAAGTAAAAGAACCGGAGAAGATATTAGAGGCCTTTAGAGAATATTACAGTTTATTGTACACCTCCTCTCTCCTCTCCGACTTCTGCCCAGAAGCCATGACAGGTCTTTTAGACCGGATAGCTTTTGGGTGGTTGTCGGATGAGGAGAGGAGGACATTGGTATGCCCCATTACCAGCGAGGAGGTTATGGAGGTTATACGTACACTTCCGGGAGAAAAGGCACCAGGCCCTGACGGAATTCCGGGGGAAGTGTACCAATAATATGGAGCCATAATAGCCCCTAAATTGGCAGAAGTATTTACAAATGGATTAGCGAAAGGGACACTAACAGATTTCATGAGAGAAGCACATATAATAATTCATAAAGAAATGAAAGATCCAAAATGATGTTCTTCATATAGACCAATTGCGCTATTAAACATAGATCTGAAAATATTAACAAAGATATTAACCCTAAGAATACAACCCCTGCTCAAAAACATCATAGACTCAGATCAGACAGGATTTATGCCTCAGAGAACAACAGATGTTAACCACTTAAGACCCGGACCAATACGCTGGCAAATGACCCAAGGGGTTTTTGCGATTCGGCACTGCGTCGCTTTAACAGACAATTGCGCGGTCGTGCGACGTGGCTCCCAAACAAAATTCGCGTCCTTTTTTTCCCACAAATAGAGCTTTCTTTTGGTGGTATTTGATCGCCTCTGCGATTTCTATTTTTTGCACTATATACAAAAATAGAGCGACATTTTTGGAAAAAAATCAATATTTTTTACTTTTTGTTATAATAAAAAAACAATAAACTAAATTTTAGTCAAACATTTAGGCCAAAATTTATTTAGCCGCATGTCTTTAGTAAAAAAAAAAATCGCATTAAAAAAAAATTAGCTACCTAGCGGGAACAGCGACACTAATACAGCGATCAGAAAAATGATCGCTTAGTGATGCTGGCAATAGGGAGTGAAAGGGTTAACTAGGGCAGTGATCAAGGGGTTAAAACTTTATTGGGGGGGGTGAGGGGGCGACCCTGACACTAACACTGACTGACTGTCACACTGTCTGTCACACTGACACTAAATACAGTAATCATACATGTATGATTACTGCATTCAGTGACACTGTGACAGGGGGGGGGCGATCGCAGGGGTTAAATGTGATTTTGTGTGTGTGTAGTGTAGTGTTGTTGCAGGACTTACTTGATGTGTTGTGATCTCTCCTCAGCGGCGCTTGAAACAAACGCCGAGGGAGAGATCACGTCGCTTCCTCCTTCCTGTGTTTACACAGGAGGAGGAAGTGACAGGTCAGGCGGGCGCGCGCATTGGCTGGGAGCGATCCGGAGGGGGCGGATGAAAACGGATAGCCGTCCCCACTTGTCGGATCGCTCCTGCAGCCGCGCGGACCGCCGCATGTACGGGGGGGGGGTCCGATCGGACCCCCGATCCCCCCCAAGGCACCGACGTATATATACGTTGATGTGCCTGTCGGTGCCATTCTGCCGACATAAATGTACATGCGGCGGTCCTTAAGTGGTTAACCTACGTAGGCTATATACTAATATACACACTCACCATCTACAGGAAGGATCCAGGACAGTGGCCTCTCTAGATATAGAGAAGGCCTTTGATACAATTGAATGGCCCTTCTTATGGGAGATACTTAGGAGGATGGGTTTTTCCATTGGTGTTCATTAAGTGGATACAAACAATATATGAGAGACCTATGTCGGCTGTAAAATAGGGAGGAAAACTGTCATAATTTTTTAAGTTGTATAGAGGTATGAGGCAGGGCTGCCCCCTCTCTCCGACACTCTTTGCAATAGAACCGGTAGCAGAAGCCCTGAGGACCTTTCCAAATATCCAAGGACTTCGAGTAGGGGGGCTGGAGGAGAGATTAGCCCTGTATGCAGACGATATGCTACTATTTTTGAGAGATGCGGGTCCATCTCTGGAGGGAGCATTAGAACTACTAAATACTTTTTCGTCCTTTACTGGGCTTAAAGTGAATTGGGGGAAGTCTATGCTATTTCCTATTGATCAGGGAGCGCAGGATACCGCAGCCCCAACAATGCCATTGAAATGGGTGAGCCAATTTAAATATCTCGGAATAGTAATATCTAGGCAAGTTGAAGATTTTTGGACACTAAATTTGTGTCCTGTGATGCAGGAACTTGGGAGGAATCTGAAGATATGGGTATCGTTACCACTGTCCCTATTAGGACGTATAAATCTGATAAAGATGAAGGTTCTTCCCAGGTTCCTGTATCTATTCAGGAACTCTCCACAGTGGTTACCCAAGAGATTCTTTGTGCAGCTGCATGGAATGCTCTCATAATTTATATGGGAAAATAAAACAGTAAGAATTAAACTAAATACACTTATGAGACCGGCAGAACAGGAGGGCTTGAACTTCCAGGATTTTCACAAATATTATATAGCCATGCAGTTGGTGATGGTAGCGAGATGGTTGAACCCGGATGGGTTAGATTCCGCAACAATGTTAGAAGCAGCAGTGGTTCAATCAGTAGAGGCACTGCAGGGTCTATTGTATAGAGGGCTAAAATCTAGGCGGGAGATGACTCCTCTAATGAAAACAGTTAAAATATGGAAAGCGGCTATGGTAAAAGAGGGATGGTTAGAAACTAATCTATCCCCAAACACCCCATTATGGAGGAACCCTGAACTGCTGCACCTGGATTCCATACAGGATCCAGGGGCATGGACTAAATTATGGGGTAAAAAATATATCACAAATAATACAGGGAGAAAGGTTCTCCACATTTGAGGAGATGAGAGAGTCATGGAATGTCCCACAGAGTTACATGTTTAGACATAGGCAACTTACCCATGCATTAGCGGCTCAGTTTTCAGGGCGAACACCGCAAATAATGGAAGTAGGTCTCGAAAAAATGGTGAAAAGTGGAAAAGGGACAATCTCAATCCTATATAGACACTTAGTAAAAAATACACCATTCGATACAAATAAATTATGTTAACCGTGGAGAAGAGATGTCCCAAACTTGGAGGGGGAAAACTTGGAAGAAGTGTGGGGGTCCCACTACAGATACTGGTATCACTTCGAGATAAACTAATACAATACAAGATAATATATAGGAGTCACTATACACCATATAAATTAAATAAGATCTCACAGTCTAACCCTCCGAATTGTTGGAGATGTGCAGACATTTCAGGAGATTTTATGCATATATTTTGGCGATGTCCTAAGATTGTGGCATTCTGGCGGGATGTTCTAAGAATAATTGCTATAGTAACATCAAAAGTTCTGGAACAGGAGGCAGAGATATGTCTATTGGGATTGGTAAGGAAGAAGATTGTCCCGATGGGAAGGAGAACACAGGTGGCACTATTAATGTACTATGCTAGAAAGACGATAGTCCTAAATTGGAAAAAGGAAGAGGCCCCTTCGGTGGCACATTGGAAAAATCTAGTCAACAACTGTTTACTACTATACAGGGAGACATACAGTAACAGAGGGAGAAATTTAAGAGCCTTTTGGCAAGCTGGATAGAAAATCCTATGACAGCTTCAGGATAAATAGGACACAGGGTAAGGGTAAATGCACCAATAAAGGAAGGGAAGGAATGTAAGAGGAATGTGTTAGATGGATGAAGATATAGAAGGAATGTTAGAATGGTAGGAATATGGTGTGTGTATATATATGTATGTTTACTGTTTCCTTTTTTTTTGTATGGAAATGAAAAAAATTTAAAGAGATTTGTAAAAAAAAAAAGCATAGCTGTTTTCTGTCCACCAATCAGTGGAATGAACCACGTGACGTTCCACTTTTCTTTGGCCCCTTATGAGAAGCAGGACCCTTGCTGGTGCGGTACGGTTCGCTTTTATGGCACGCTTTCATAATGGAAACACCCAAAATAGCAAACCGTACTGAACCGATCCGCTCAGTGGAAACGAGGCATAAGTGTCACCTCCATTTCCTCCTGACCTGCCTCATAGTCTGGGGCATAAGGAGATGGGGGAACTGATACGCGGGGAGGGGGGTGGGACAGGACAGGAAGGAAGGGGGGCAGAAAAAGAGGGGGGAGAGGAATAGCAGAGGAAGATCCTGACCCTTTTTTAGGAGGGACAAGACCCTTCCCAGAAGGTCCCTTGGGGGCCGCCTTACCACTCCCTACCTTTTTGGGGACAGAAGGACCAGGGGCAGCTGGACTTACCCCTGTCCTTCCTCTGGTAGGTCTTTGCCTTTGAGGCAAGGGTGCAGGTTGGCCATCAAGCCTAGGGTCCAGTGTAGCTGGGCCTTTCATACCCACCTCCAGCACGGGCTCCTTGGGCACCCCAGGCTCCTCGGGTTCCCTAAAAGCCTGTGGGCACAGACTGAAGGGGTGACCCATCTCGCCACATAAGTTGCACATGATGCGGTTATACCCCTCCGCAAGGTGCCCCTCTCATTGCACTTCGTGCAACGTACAATGGTACACTCTGCGCTCAGATGGGTAGGAGACCCACATTTAAAGCATCTCCTCGGCTGGCCGGGGTAAAATACCAGGATTCTGTCCCGGCCGATAAAAGCACTGCCAGGGATATGAGACATGCTATATTACCTTGTAATTTTAGTTTAATTTTTGCCGCCCATGCACCGGTCCAGATCCCCCTCTCATCCACATTCTTGCGGAGGGGACCCTGGAGCTGCCCATGGCAACCTAGACAGGTGACCGCTTCTCGGAGCAGACCTACCGCCCGGGTCTTGCTGGGATTCTGCTGTAACCTTCCCGTCGGCCATGGGACCTACTTGAAGGCGGGGAGCCTCACCACGGGGTTGAGACCTCTCCCGATTACACTGGCATTTCCCACTTCATGGTGCAACCCCCGCTAGGTGCTGTGCCCCCCACATCCTTCGCAGGCTGGGGTTCAGCGGGCGCATGGGCGCCCTCTGCGGTACTCACCATACCAATTACTGAGGCCTCGGATTCCACTTGTAACGGGGTCATCCTGTAAGAGTCTAATGACAGGCCATCCCCGCTGAGACTATATCCACATCTGTAAATATGTACAATACCTTTAAGAAAGCGATGCATTGTGGGACTGCAAGTAGCCGGAGATATGGACTCCATAGAATCCTTATGAGAATCAGACTACATTTCCCACAACACTCTGCCCTGATGGAACATGTGACGCCTCCGCACAGACTTGTGGAGGAGGCTACTAAAGAAGAAGCACTTTTTCTCTCTTTCGAGACCAGCTTTTCTCGTCTGTGGAGCTGCTGAAGGGGACAGCCGTGCTGCTGGGCCTAAATTTCCTGAGAGGCCAGCCATCCAGAAGGAAGCAAGACTCCTGCATCCAGCCTGTGTATCCGGAGATTGGAGAGGAAGCCCAGCTGACCAGTGAAACAGTGGAATACCCTCGTCCGGGATCTTTGCACCGTGGAGCAGTGATTCACCGACACGCTTTCTGAGAGGAGATTAGGCAGATCAACCTGTCGGGTGAGAGGGCACATGCTCAGTGTAACGGAATGAACCGTGACAATCAGAGACTTTGGAAGGATGAGAGATACTCCTGTGCCAGGGACACTAATAACTCCTGGGTTTAAGTCCACCCTGTGCCCTTTTGGGTGTAGGGTGGCTAATAGGATCATAATTCATATATTACATGAGATGGGACATTAATAATAATTCATATTGCAGGACTGGAATATTACAAGGGGTTCATGTTGACTTGAGACCAGGTCAACAAGACAGTGACTCATCCCTCAGTATAATAGGCTTTTAAAATGCTAAGTGGCCCGGCTTGTGAAAGACATTTCTTTGTAGAAGGGTGTTAATTACACTGGCTCCTGAAAGACCTTTCCATTGTGTTCTGCAGGAAGCATGAATCAGACGTACACAGATATAAATGAAAGAAGGTCTTTATTAAAAACCAAACAGCAAGGTAAAAGTCCAAACAGATGATCAGAAGCCAGAAGGGTCCTCCGCCAGAGCCAGGGTCGATAGCCAGAGATGGAAGTCAGCCAAGCCAGAATCAGTAGCCAAAGGGTGGTGAAACGAAGCCGGGGATCAGGAACCAGAAGAAACGTCCGTAAGAGCCGGGTCGGTGACCCAAACAGCAGCACAATCACAGGAGGCTGTAAGACAAGGACCAAGCAAGGGAATGCTGCAGCAGCCGTGGTATATATGTGCTGAGAATCCAGCTCCACCCAGTGGGAAGGAGGAGCTGCAGGATGTGAGAAGTTACAAGAAGCCCAGGAGGCAAGATGGCCGCCAGCACAGGTCAGTGATAAGGAGGCGAGAAAAAGGAGGGAGTTCCCCGTTGGGGTTTTTAGGCAGCAATCAAGTGATCATGTCATAAGGATAAGGATGAGTAATGAAAACGTTCTACAAAATTATGTATAAGTAGAAAAAGTATATTTTAATGGATAAAATTCATAAAATACAAATTGGCTCTGGTATTGTGTACATTAGAAGCGACTGCACGTGGAGTATGCACCAAATGAACATGACAGACAATTAACATGAATGGTTAACTGGTGGGTCAGGTATTTTCTGACGCGTTTCAACCCTTCAATGGGTCTTCTTCAGAGAATTAGGTGCAACTGTAACAACATATATAACAGAAATAAAAATGAGCTATCTTTCACATTTAAATACGAACACATGCATATCTTTGTCTAAGTATAGTTACCCATTCGCAGTGTGCAGTTTAGTTTATGTACAGGGCCAGAGTCAGTCCACAGACAGATTCCTGAATGGATACCACTGAGACTGGAGGGGCCAGCTCACCACCAATTCCCTCCAAAGTGATAAGGAGGCTGCAAGGAGGTAAGACCATGACAGTCACAGACGGAATGTCTCGGGGAGATAATTGGCTTACCTGAATGCCTTTTAGAATGTGATTGAGGTTCCTTATATGTGTGTGAAGATTATCTGTGATTGTGTATTATTCAAAAGGTTAATTGAAGTCTATTGATTATGCTGTGCCCAAATGTCTAGCTACTGATTAGATAATTAGCCTCAGTGTGTGAATAGGGGGGTGGAGATTGCATTGTCCTGTGATTAACTGTAACATCTTGTACTGTATAAAAAGCTGAGAAGAAACCAATAAATTGTTCATATCTTTGGAAACAAGTACAGAGCAGAGTCTCGTCTTGATTATGGGAAATGGAATGGATCGTGTATGCAAGATTGTCGCAGTGTGTCAGATAAGCTTGTCGTGGTTGGATGGAAGGTCGTAAACGGTGGTGACCGTTACACTCAGCTCTTATTTCTCTCTCTACACAGACACTTTAGTACCATCTCACAGGGCTCCCGTGCCCCCTGCTTGGTTTCCACCTTGAACTTATACCTTTTTCACTGTCTATAGTGGTTATACAGAAGTGACTGATGCTGGCTAGCGATTAGCTCATCAACATTTAGGTTGACCACGCTTTGTTGGATTAACCTTCCCTTACCTTTCCTTGTTTGTGGATTACAAATATAACGTACACCATCCGGCCGCAAAAAGAACTTCAGCTGTTTGCAAGATCACCTGATAGAGGGAGCTTGCGAGCACAGACTGTTCACCAGTTAGCCGAATGGTACCATTCTTCTTCTTTTTTTTTTTCACATCAGCTTAATACCTATCGTTTTGAGACCCGCTCATGTTTGAGGCTCCATTGTCTCTAATAGCGGTTTTTGCATCATCTGTGAATCTTTACGGTATTTGTTTCTGAGTACATTTTTTTTTCGTCTCGAGCATATAACTGTTTCGTAAGGTAAATTCATAACAGAATTCTTAGAGTGGGACAAAAATATCATATTGGAATATTCCCCTAAATCCCCCCCCCTACACCCTTTTGCCCCCCCCCTCCCCCCCTCGTGGCTCCCAGGTCTCCTCAAACTTTACAGTCTCCTGTGATTTTGTTGTTAATTTTCCTCCTATCCACTCTCTGTGCTTGTATTATGAAGGTTGGGGAGTCATATTTTCCCTTTCATCTCCGTTACTTATGTCTATTTCTATCGTAATCACAGAGTCTCCCCTAAACCCTCTATATAATTCCAAGTATTTTTATACACCTTCCATTTCTGCCATTTAGCCCGGAAATTATTATTCGTTTCTGAACCCCTCTCCAACTCCTCCATCCTATAGGTTTCTTCCAATCCCTGGACCCATTCCCAAATCTGTGGGCATTCGGTTTTTTGCCATTTTTTCGGTATCGTTTTTTTTGCTGCATTCAGCATGTGTGGGAGTAGTGACTGTTTATATTTTTGGATTCCTTCCTCGCTACAGTGGAATAGTACCACCCAGGGGTCTTTATTTCCGTACCGGTAATCTCTTTTACTAGGCGTAGTATGGAGTCCCAATATTTTGGAATTTTTGGACAGGACCACCATATATGTGCCATGGTGCCCTGCCCAAGCAGCCTCTCCAGCATTCAACAGGCTGATCTAGTTTATATTTACTAGTTTTCACTGGTGTAATATACCAGCCGGTGATACACTTGTAGTTCATCTCCGCTGTTTTCGAATCTATTGCAGAGGAGTGGGTCAGGCTCATCTTGTTTACCGAATTTTCTCCCCTACCTATACCCAACTCCCTTTCCCATTTCTCTACTAACGGGGCTGCACCTCGTGCACCAATCTTAATAAGTATTTTATATAATTTAGAAATCGTGCCTTTCGTGTTCTCTGCTGTGCAAACCCTTTCCATAGGTGTCAGTTCTACTCCCGACCTTAGTGGTTGAGGGAGTTGTCGAATAAAGTGACTTAGCTGCGCATATCTCCACCCATCTAAGTTCCATATCTCCTGTCTAGATTTCAACTCCTCAAAAGTGACCAACTCCCCTCCCTTTATGATATCACCTAAATAGTGTCTTTTTTAATCCAGTTCCCTCTTATTTCTTTTTCCCCGGGTGGAAAATATGGGTTTTCCTTTAAATTAATAAGTGGTGAGTTATATTTACTATTTGTGAGTTCCTGAGTTTTGTCCCATATTTTCAAAGTGCTTCTTGTCAAACCATAAATGTTGTTGTGTTTCAGTGATCGGTGTTGTGCCGGTATCCAAAATGTTTTTCCTAATTGTGTCATCTCTTGAGCTTTTTCAATATGATATCACCTAAATAGTGTCTTTTTTAATCCAGTTCCCTCCTATTTCTTTTTCCCCGGGTGGAAAATATGGATTTTCCTTTAAATTAATAAGTGGTGAGTTATATTTACTATTTGTGAGTTCCTGAGTTTTGTCCCATATTTTCAAAGTGCTTCTTGTCAAACCATAAATGTTGTTGTGTTTCAGTGATCGGTGTTGTGCCGGTATCCATAACATTTTTCCTAATTGTGTCATCTCTTGAGCTTTTTCAATTTGTACCCATCTTTTCCCGTGGTTATCTCTGACCCATTCCACCGCCCTGGAGAGTACTGCAGCCTTATAATAGTTTTTAACATCCGGGACCGCCAGCCCGCCCTCTTGTTTCTCTTGTTTTAAGGTACAAAGGGAAATTCTATGTTTTCTGTTCTTCCAAACATAGTTCATGACTACAGAGTTTAAGGTGTTTAAATATTGGGGTGGCAGCCTAATTGGTAATAATTGAAATTTGTATAACATTTTTGGGAAATAGGTCATTTTTAGGATGTTAATACGTCCCATCCATGAGATGGGTTTATTTATAATTCTTTTTAGTTCACTTTTAATATTGTTTAACAACGGTAAAAAATGTATTATAAATCCTCTTGAACGTATTAGCTAATTTTATCCCCAAGTAGTTTAAATCTTTTCTCCAAGGAAAAGCACATATCTCGTTGACCCGTCCCATTTCAATTTTATTTATATTTAAAATTTCGGATTTGGTCACATTAATCCTAAAATTAGATATTGCCCCATATTGTTGCAAGTTCTGTAGTAATTTGGGAATGCTCTTGGCCGGGTCTGCTAAGTAGAAAAGAACATAGTCTGCAAAAGCTGACAGCTTGTGCTCTTCTCCACCAACTAGAATTCCCCTAATGTCGGGGTCTTTACGTATCGACGCTAATAGGGGTTCAAGGGATAAAATAAAAAGAAGGGGAGACAATGGACAACCCTGTCTGGTCCCATTCCTCATCCCAAAGGGTTCCGATAGGGCACCGTTAACCTTAATTCTTGCCATGGGCTGATAGGTTTATAAACTGGATCAAAACACTTTACTATCTCCAAGACCTACCGCTTCTAGTGTGGCCAGCATGAGTCCCCAGTCTACCCTGTCAAAGGCTTTCTCCGCATCAACCGAGAGGAATAGACTGGGGACTCTGTCTCGCTCGATGGCCTGCATCAAGAGCAATGCCCTAATAACATTGTCTTTTCCTTCCCTATTTGAAACAAACCCTACTTGGTCCGGGTGAATTAAGCCCTGTATTACCCCTTTTAGTCGTTCTGCTAGCACTTTGGAGAATAGCTTTGTGTCTATATTTAAAATAGATATGGGTCTGTACCCAGAGCAAAGTGAGCCATCTTTGCCCTCTTTTAAGATGATTGCAACCACCGCCACTGAAGCTTCTTTGCTCAGTTCATAATTTGTCCCCAGGTCGTTGAAATAAGCACACAATCTAGGTACTAATATTTCGCCAAATTTTTTATAGTACAAGACCGTAAACCCATCTGGGCCTGGGCTCTTGTCGACCGCCATATTTCTAAGGGCATTTTTAATTTCCTCCTCCGTTATGGGTCTATCTAATTTTAACCTTTCTCCTTCATCTACCTTTGTTAGTCCCGCCCTGTCCAGGTAGGCCTTGATCCTGTCCTCCCTCTTTCCTGACTGTGGTTCTGGGGTTTGAATATTATATTATATTTTTAAACGCTTCTGCTATATCTGCGGTTGTATACACCATTTCTCCATTCTGCTGTTTGATTTTCTCAATATCATTTCTAGCTTTCTTTTTTTGTACCATTTTTGCCAAGTGTTTTTCTCGATTTATTGCCCCATATATATATTTCTCTCGTAATGTTATTTACATTTTTTCTGGCTTCTTGTTCCATAGTTACGTAGTCAGGTTGAAAAAAGACACAAGTCCATCCAGTTCAACCACAAAAAAAAATAAACAAACAAAATAAAACACAGTACATCCCATACACCCAACTCCATACCCACAGTTGATCCAGAGGAAGGCAAAAAAAAACAGCAGAGCATGATCCAATTTGCTATCGGAGGGGAAAAAATAACTTCCTGATCCCCCGAGAGGCAATCGGATTTACCCTGGATCAACTTTACCTACAGAACTTAGTACTCAGTTATATTATGTGTATTTAGGAAAGAATCCAGGCCCTTCTTAAAGCAATCTACTGAGCTGGCCAGAACCACCTCTGGAGGGAGTCTGTTCCACATTTTCACAGCTCTTACTGTGAAGAAACCTTTCCGTATTTGGAGATGAAATCTCTTTTCCTCTAGACGTAAAGAGTGCCCCCTTGTCCTCAGCGTTGACCTTAAAGTGAATAACTCAACACCAAGTTCACTATATGGACCTCATATATTTGTACATGTTGATCATATCCCCCCTTATTCTCCTCTTCTCAAGAGTGAATAAATTCAGTTTTTCTAATCTTTACTCATAGCTGAGCTCCTCCATGCCTCTTATCAGTTTAGTTGCCCTTCTCTGCACTTTCTCCAGTTCTCCGATATCCTTTTTGAGAACTGATGCCCAAAACTGGACTGCATATTCCAGATGAGGTCTTACTAATGATTTGTACAGGGGCAAAATTATATCTCTATCTCTGGAGTCCATACCTCTCTTAATACAAGAAAGGACTTTTGGAAACCGCAGCTTGGCATTGCATGTTTTTATTGAGCTTATGATCAACTAAAACCCCCAGATCCTTCTCCACTACAGATCCCCCCCCCCAGTTGAACTCCCCCTAGCATGTATGATGCATGCATATTCTTAGCCCCCAAGTTCATAACTTTACATTTATCAAACATTAAACCTCATCTGCCACATAGTCGCCCAATCGTGTCATCTGCAAAAACAAAAATGTTACTTTTGATCTCAGACCCAATATCATTTATAAATATATTGAAAAGTAAGGGACCCAACACTGAACCTTGGGGTACACCGCTGATAACCTTGGACCATTCAGAGTAAGAATCATTAACCACAACTCTCCTGTCTTTCAGCCAGTTTTCTATCCATTTACAAACTGATATATCTAATCCTGTAGACCTTACCTTACACATGAGCCGTGTGTGGGGAACTGTATCGAACGCTTTTGCAAAATCCAAGTATACCACGTCCACTGCCACGCCTCTGTCCAGGGTTTTACTTACCTCTTCATAAAAGGAAATCAGGTTTGTCTCATCCATGTGGTCTTTTATTAAACGTTACAGTATCTTACCAACTATAGTTAAACTAACAGGTCTATAGTTACTTGGTAAAGACTTTGTTCCCTTTTTAAATATAGGCACCACATTGGCTCTACGCCAATCCAGTGGTACTATTCCTGTCATTAATGAGTCCCTAAATATTAGATACAGTGGCTTTGAAATTTCAGAGCTCAATTCTTTTAGGATCGGTGGGTGGATGCCATCTGGTCCAGGTGCTTTATCCACCTTTATTCTGTCTAAATATTTCTGGACCATATCACTTTTGAGCCATTGTGGATTTGGGGCTGTGTCACTCCCACCCCCATTATGGACATGAGCTCCCCCATACTCCATTGTATACACAGAGCTGAAGAAAGCATTTAATAAAATTTGCCTTCTCTATGTCCTCAGTCACCCACTCTAGATTATTTTGTAAAGGGCCTACATGCTCAGACTTGACCTTTTTACTATTAATATATTTAAATAATTTTTTGGGGTTTGTCCTACTATCTTTTGCAATCTGTCGTTCATTTTGAATTTTTGCATCCTTGATTTCCTTTTTACATATTCTATTATATTCTTTGTACCATTTAAACGACACTAGTGTACCTTCGTTTTTATATTTTTTAAAAGCTATTTTCTTATTGTTTATAGCTTTTTTTACTTTGACCGTGAGCCACATAGGTTTTATCTTTAGCCTTTTAAACTTATTGCCCATGGGAATATACTTTGCAGTGAGGTTCCAAAGAGTCTTTTTGAAGAATTCCCATTTCTGTTCTGTGTTCATCTGTGCCAATATTCCCTCCCAGTCCAAGCCCTGGAGAGCAGTCCTCATGCTTTGAAAATTTGCTCTCTTGAAATTAAGTGTTTTTTTCATCTTTCCTGTATGCATTTCTTGCTTATAGTTAATATTAAATGAAATCATGTTATGATCACTGCTACCCAGGTGTTCCTTTATCTGAACATTAGTAATAAGCTCTGCATGGTTTGAGATTACCAAGTCCAACAGAGCATCATTCCTAGTTGGGGCCTCAATAAACTGGACCATAAAATTGTCCTGCAATAGGTTTTTAAATTTTTG